>PVIW01000573.1:0-451285 GCA_004026585.1 Noctilio leporinus
AGAAGAAGAAGAAGAAGAAGAAGAAGAAGAAGAAGAAGAAGAAGAAGAAGAAGAGGAGGAGGAGGATGAGGAGAAGAGGAAGAAGAAAAAGGAGAAGAAAGGAGGAGGAGGAGGAAAGCAGCACAATATGACTATGCTTGATTTAACTTACTCAGAAATAACTGAATGTTATTCCCTTGAAATATTATCTTACCCAAGGCACAGAATGACTAGGAATTCCTCTCTAGGACCCATGTTAGATTCCAAAACGCTGGAAAGCATAAATTAAGATTTGAGTATATTAATTATTTAAGGATTTCACATCACTGTCGAACTCTTCCAAACATCATGCCTTGGCAGAGTAAACCTAAATTGGGGAGAGGAACAGATGAATGATATCTTGGTTTCTTTTCATTTTCACAGTCGATTTCATGTTCATATCGATTCCTTTAATTTAAAGTTCTTTTCATTATGTCCTCAGAAATTATGGATCTTTTAAACATTTGGCCATTGTTTTTAAATCATATCACTAGAAAACTCTAAATTTCTGGCATTGATGGCTAAAATAATCTTACCTTTTTTTTTTTTTTTTTGCATTGTCTTCTCATTTCTTCCTTGTTTTCTTTGATTTTACATTTTCTTTTAATTTTCATTTCTTATTCTGTCAAATACAAATAATTTTAAATCTCAAGGAAAACTTTATTCTTATTTCATTTTGAAGAGACATAATTTAGGTGTTATGAACATGTCTTTAATATCGCATATCCTATTTAAGATCTAAAACCTTAACCAAATACATAAAATAAATATAGATATGTCAATAATTGAAAGTGCAAAGCAGTCGGTAAGAAGACATGGAGCAAATTCATTTTTCAATGTATAAAATGCTTGCTCTATACCCTAATGCCACCATCCTTGGCCACATTTTAAATACATTTCTTAGGTGGTATTATGCCCTTTGGCTAATGGACAGTAATAAACTAGCTTTAGGGATTAATACAAACCATTTAGTGGTTGCATCCAAAGTAATAGACATGGGGAGATGAGGTAAACTTTAAGTTTTGCTCCCATTAAATATAGGGTTACAGTGAAATCAATAGCTACAACAACAACAACAACACAACAGGCACATACAACCCACACACTGTCAATCGTTTCCAACCTTCCAAAAGTCTCTCATAAATAAATAAAGATTATTATCTTTCACACTGTAGGTCAAGTAGAGATCTATTCCATACTCAGAATGAAGCTTACAGGCCAGGTCATTGCTGTTATCATGACATAGGGAGAAAGATGGCACAACTATTGGTGACCCTAAAACTCTTATCTTTGCAAAAAGACAAAATATCACTGCTACTCATAACTCACTGGCTAAACTAAGTTCCACTGTAAGGCTGCAGTTAATGGATGGAGAATAAAAATCCTCTCACAATAAAGAATAGAAAAATCACAATGATGAAACCTGGTTATGGAAGGAATGAATGTTTTTTACACAGAAAGGAAGAAAACATTTGGAAGTTATAAATTAGTCCATCACAAATACCTAGGCAATTTAAAGTAAAACCAGTATTTTTCAAACAAGAAAACGTGTCAACACTTACCATGTTTTAATGAATAGGTCAAAATTGAAATCTATCAGGGAATCAGCATTTTTCAAAATTATAGTCACCATTAACATTTGGAATTTAAGTATTTTAAAAAGTATGGAGTTTTGTGGATATTTTTTTTCCTCCAGGACATTAAAATTCTTCCATCATCAAAAAATGTCCTTCCCTTGACTTGTGTGCTTAGTCAGTTAGGGGTCATCTTGCAAGCCAAAGGGTTGACAGTTCGATTCCTGGTCAGGACACATTCCTGGCCTGTGGGCCAGGTACCCAGTTGGGGACATGCAAGAGGCAAACAATTGATGTTTCTCTCTCCCTCTCTCTTTCTCCCTCCCTTTTCCTTTCTCTAAAAATAAATAACATATTTTTAAAATAAAATATGTTCTTTTCATATAGTTAAAAGCAATCTCATGCCTTTCTATAAGGAATTAACTTACAAACAGGAATATTTATTCTCCCCTGCTGTTGGCACCATAAGGTGAAAAGTGCTTCTCAGAAGTTGTCTCACCACTAATGGGGGTTTTTAATCAGGAAATGTTGTCACACTAATCTAATAGACTTTCAGTTAAAACCTCTGCATCACCGAAGCCTAAAATATCCCTGAAGTTGCACATATAGAAATCTTTGAATAATATAGCCCATCCCCAAAGAGGTATTATGCAAATGAATGCATTTAGTTAATATGTACTGTAAACAGATCACTACTTCTCCATTTCTTTCTAAATCATGACAGAGATTAAAACTGTAATACTCCTACCACCTAGCAAAACCGCTAAATATTTAAAGCAGATCTGCAAAGAACTTCAAGCCCAATATCACACCCTCTTGGATTTGGATTGGGTTTTCCTTCCAAAGATCACAGCATCTTCTTACACATTTTGTCCCCAGAGGGAGAGGAAAAAAAGGAAAAAACATTTCTCTTAGAAGTATACAATTTCAAGTTACACTAGTTTTCTCTGGCCACTGAGAGATGATTGAATATTTTATGCTCTCCTGTTACCACATTCCAACCCCGTACTCACTGACAAATGAAAGAGTGACATTCACATGTAACACAGAGGTTGGAAAATCCAACATAAAATGAATATGCAGTTCATTGCTTACTTCTGATTTAGTGGCCTCACAGGGAGTTAATGTCAATCTCCATTAGAGCTCAGTTCTGTCACATTGACCAATTTTACCATCAGCAAATGATTCCAGATAAGGGAGAAAACTGAATAATGATCTTCTCATTTGTCTTTTAAACCTTTATTGAATACAGATAATAAAATAGGTTGCTGTGGCTGTGGCTATATAGTTCTCGAAGGTTGATTTTTATGAAGGTATTTCGAGCTATTGTGGAGACTGAGTTAGATTGACAGGGAAGCGTCTCCTCTCAATTAAACAGAAGCCAATTGATCAAACAACACTGATTACATTAAACATGCCTAATATCCCCTTGGGATCACATATTTTCTGCCAGAAAATTTTCCTGTGCTTTTGAAAGACGTAAAACAGAACATGGATAAACAATGACTTATACATGAGCAAATTTGCTTTGGCCTTTCTGTTTTCAATTTGCTGGTGGATCAATGCGGTATATGTTTCTTTCTTTCTTTCTTTATTGTCCAAGAAAAGAGATAACAGAAAGACTGAGCACAGCTTGGTAGTTGAAACAAAAGTTCTGCAATCTTACACAGGGGAAAGAAGAAAGGAGAGATAAATCTACAGTGGTCACTCTCAGAGCAAGAGAGACTCAATCAAATGCATTATGGCTTCTTGAGAGTGGAGAATGGGCCTCAGTGCAGCACTGAAAAGCAAGTTTTAAGAGTGAAGGAAATGACCAGACAGAGCAGGGCAGCAGCTAGTAAGTAAATGTTGTCAGAGGGTCTTCTGTATTCTTACTGATGGCCATTTTGACTAGCTGTTGGCACATAATAGATCACGGTCCTTGAGATGTAAAGTCAGTAACACCCAGAGTGGCAAAACTCAGCATTTCCCAACACTCAGCATTCTCTGAAGCCACCAGGCCAGAGATATGACTCAAGAGAAAAGCAGAATATACCAGGAAATCTGGGATACAGAGCACATGTTCATCAGGGGTTCGAACACCACTTTCACCCGTGTCTTACTCCTTTTCAAAGACATGTTTCTATTTTATTTCTGCTGTGTTGCTTAGGTGTTTCTATTTTAAATTTTATTAACTTTCTTTTCTTTTTATTCCAGTTTCTCTTACATCAATGCTTCGATATTTCCAGTCTTTTTCGTTTTTTGTCTGTTGTGACAAAAAAGAAAAAAGGTATCACTGTGACCTTTTACTTCCCACTGGTATATTTTTAACATTTAATTTTATGCAGAACCACAGGGTTGTCTAAGTAACTAATGGGATTTGTGGCAAGAGTGAAAAAAAAAATCAGGTTCATTACATAAGATGTGTTTCTGTTTTCATCAAAATTAACCATTTATTTTCCAAAACAAATATTTTAAAGGATTAGTCAATATTTTCAGTCTGTGTTTTATTCTTTAAAACATTTTATTGCATATACAAATAGGGCATAATAAAGACCAGTGGCAAAAGTTTAAGCTAGAAGGAAAAAAAGTCAAATCTCTTATAGTGGGTTGTGTGGCAGCCCCTGCCCTCCTCAAAAAATAAAAAAATGAAAGCTATGTTCAGGTGCAAATCCCAGCATTTATTAATCTTAACTCTTTTGGGAAACACATGTTTTCAGGTGAAATTTAATTAAGAAGCTTGAGATGAGAAGATCTGTCGGGATTATCCAGGTAGGCCTTAAACACAATGACATGTGTCCTTGTAAGAAACACACGGACACAGAGGCGAAGACAGAGACACACCGAGGAAAGGCAATGTGAAGACTGAAGCAGACATGTGGGGCTGACGTGGTCACAAGTCAGGGAAGCAAAGAATATTGTCAGTCATGAATGAGCTACGACAAGTTGAGGTGGCCAGACAGGGTTGTCCCACAGAGCCTGCAGGGGAAGTGGAGCCCCGCTGACACGTTGGCTTTGGATTTCTGACCTCCAGAATTGTGAGAGAATAAATTTTGGTTTTCAAGCTACCCAGTTTGTGATACTGTGTTAAGGTAGTCATAAGATAATCATACATCTTCTAAATATATTTTCAAATATATATGCGTATAGTATATTTCAAAACCCTCTGAATGAATATTTAAGAGATGCTTATATAGGGTGATCCTTTTTATATATTGAAGTAAGCATTTTCATTTCATAGTTATTTATAGCTTTTCCTTGAAGCACATTTGCACCCACATCATTTCCTTTGATGCCATACCCCAATTTTCTTCAAGTTCTATTTGTGATTATCTAGCTTTGTAGCAATGGATAAAATAGGGAAGCAAGTCTCTGTGGGAGTGAGAAGTTTCCCACAGAAAACTGGTACAATTTTCTCCTCTAGGAATATAGGGATGAAATCATATTGGAAATATTTGAGTTCATTTTGAGTTTACTATGCTTTAATTTTTTTAGATGTCAGAAAGGAATTAATCTTCGATTTTTAGGTGGTGTATAATTCTGAATCGCTAGTAATTTTTAAAAACTGATTCAGTAAGTAAAGCATTTCAACTTGGTCCTTGAGACCTGACCAACCCCAGCATTCCTGATTCTCCTTACTGCTTACAGTTTTTGGTCCCTTTATAACCTACTGTTACTAATAGATTCTGTTAACGTTGCTGTTTATTTTGTTAACTGTCTGCCATCCCTGCTAGAATTCATGTTCCACAGAGGGTAGGTAGAGATCTTGGTATGTTCTTTTCCCTCACATGTCACCCAACAACATGCTTGGAGACATGGAAAAATAAGGACAACTGCTTTCGAAGATGAGGGACATGTGAGAGGACAGAGGAAAGGAAAAGTAAATTCGGAGATTTGTCATAGCCAGGGCCAGGTGTGATACCCACTTCAATTGCAGTGATTCTAATACAATAACCCTTAATCAGAATACTATAATATTGGGGGTTAGAGTAAAATATGAACTAAAAAAGATGAGTAACTCCAAATTCAAAATCATCCGCATCCATCCTGGAAGATTCTTGAAAACCAAGAGTGGGAAAGGGGGCTGTGTGACTGCAGCTTTGTCTTTTTTTTTTTTTTTTTTTTTTTAATTTTAAGACTTTATTTATTATTTTCAGAGACAGGGGAAAGGAGAGAGGCAGAGAGGGAGAGAAACACCAATGTATGGTTGCCTTTCACCTGCCTCCAGCTAGGGATCTGGCTGGAGACTAGGCTTGCAACCTGGATATGTGCCCTGTCTAGGGAATTGAACCAGCGACCTTTAGGTTAGCAGGCCAGCACCTTATCCACTGAGCCACCAACCAGGGCCTGCAGCTTTGTAGTTTGTTACTGTTCTGCAAGATGTCCCCCATTTTTTCCAGGGCTTGCTTGAGTTCAATGAGGAGGGAGCTATAGGAAAGCTGGAGCTGGTCCTTATTCTCTCATTCTATTCTGAAAGCCATTCTGAACATTTTGTCCTTATCAAACTTTAGCAGAAGGGACAGATATTATCCCCATGTTACAGATAATGAAGCCAGGTGAGTGAGATACATTAAGGGACTTACAGAGGTTTATACATCTGGGTCATTTGGTGGTTGGTGTGTCTGCAAATACTGATTCCTGACTTTTTAGCTCTTTCTCTCCTGTGTTCTTTTCACAGGTCTCTCTTTTAACTTAGTTCTGTGAACTCCATTCTATCCTTCTGTTCATTCCTTATTATTTCATTCAGAAAAGTAGTTGAAAAAGGATTTAATCAGTAATGCTGGGTTCAAATTTTAGGTCTGCCATTGAATAGTTATAGAATACTGACCAAAACTACTCAAGTTCTTTGTTACTCCCTCCCACATTGTAAAATATGAATAATGATAGATCACTGACATTATTGAGTCCCAAGTCATTTGCTGTTTTAAAACATATTCATATACTGATCATTTTCTGTCCTTTTTATTTTTTCTTAATTATCAACTCTCCCTCTCTCTGAGGCACGTGCTTTACATTTTATTTGGTAATAAATGGGCTGATGGCAAACTTAGTTTTTGTCTGTTCCTATCCACGAAAGAAATTCCCACTGCTCATAGATGAGTGGTTTGAGGAATATTTCCTCTCAGCACATGGGAGATATGTCAGCATCTTCCGGTTCCCACTATCCCAGATGTGGAAACAGCTGTCCTCCCGCCGACGCACTATTGAAGCCAACTGCTTCCCTCTTGCTGCTCTTCAGCTCGCTTTTTTTTTGGATGTTCTGGATTGGTACACAGGGGTGGGTATGTTTTGCATGCTTATTTTGCTTAAGCATTGTTGGGTTTCATGATCACTAAGTTTTGTGACTTCATCAGTTTCAGATTGTTTTTACGTTGTACCTTTAAATTCTTTCTCCATCATACTCCTTTCTGTACCTTCTAGAATAGAAATTGTACATTTGTTAAGCTTTCTTCAAGGCACGACCTCAGGCAGAAAGATACTTTGTTACAGATGGGAAAGATTCCATGTTATTGATGATTTTCTGTGTTTGTAATTTTAGTCCTTTAACTAACGTAACTTTCCTCTTTTTGTCTTTGTAAAATGCACTTGAAATGTACCCATTTCCCCTATGTATTATTCTGCTTAGACTGTCATAATAAAGTACCATACAGCATGGCTTAAATTATATACATTTATTCTCTCACAGTCCTGGAGGCTAGAAATCCAAGACCAGGGTACCAGCATGGTCAGTGTCTGGTGTGAGATCCTGGATGCTGTAGTATTCTCACTATGCCTTCACATGACAATACGTAGTGAGAGAAAGAGATCTTCTTCTCCTTATGAAATGACAGTCCTGTCAAATTAGGACCCTACTTTATGATCTCATTTAACTTTATCTCCTAAAGAGTATATCCAGGTACAGTCACATTACAGGTTAGGGCTTAAACCCACACATTTTAGGAAAACAATTCAGTCCAAAGCACTCTGCTCCTTTCTCCAAAGTATGAAGATTCTTAGAAATGTATAAGATATTACTAAGCATCACTGGATTTTACCAATTTGACAGACACATCCATATATTTGACACAATACAATACTGTAAATGTTTACCGTTAAACTACTAAGTTTATTATTCACAATTCTTAACTTACTATTCCCCAACTCCTTTTCTGGACCTGTGTATCAGTGATAAGTGGTCACATAAGTTCCTAAATGAAGTGATAGATGAAAGAACTGAAAATAAAAAATGTTAGTATTAAAAAGTAATCCAGGGGTGCTGGCCTTCAAACTCAATGGTTGCTGGTTTGATTCCCAGTTAGGGCACATAACCAGGTTGCAAGCCAGGTCTCCAGCCAGGTCCATAACTGGAAACAGGTGAAAGGCTACCACACATTGATGTCTCTCTCCCTCTCTGCCTCTCTCCTTTCCCCCTCTCTCTGAAAATAATAAATAAAATCTTAAATAAAAAAAATAAAATAAAATAAGTAATCCTTTCTGAGAGAAATGGAAAGTTAATGATATCAGATAGAGAAATAAGTTTTTAGAAAAGATTAAAATTAAGTTATTTACATGTGTGGAATATATAATAATAGCAAGATGCTCATCTAAGTATGACTAATGCATATTCAGAGGAATGGGATGTCTATTTCAGAAAGATTTCATAAGTGAAGATATGTCTAAAAGAGTAATCTATTTTGAAGCAAGATTCTGTAAAGGACTGAACAAAAATTTTTTATTTGAAACTACATGAAATGATATCCTAGACCAACTATAAAATCTGGCTATGAAACATTGGATAGCCTACCCATTCATGATCTTTTGTTTGAACTAGTACAACTAACCAATACTGATAATAAGGCTGAGATTGCTGAATGAATTGAATTAAATAAGAAAACACAAAGGGAGGTATATAAAAGGCATTGTTAAAAATATATTTAAGTCATATTTAGTCTTAATTTTTTTAATCTGTAAAATGTTGACAACATACCTGGCTTTTTTTTATGAATAAATAAAATTATTAATATATTTAGTCCAATGGCTAAAAAATAGTAAGCACACAAATGGAACTTTATTTTTCTTTCAGTTGAAGTAGTTAATTAAAATTGGTTACTAATATAGAGGTTACAGAATGAAAAGAAATCCAAAGACAAAGCATTTTGGAAGATCTTACACTAAAAGTGAAAATTAAAGAGAAACCATCAAGAGAATTAAGATTCTCAAAGCAAAGAGGAGAAAATTGGACGACCAAGGCACATGGGAAGTCGGAAGTACACAGTGTTTATAAATGAGAGGCATTCAGCAATGTTAAAGCCAAGAGACAAATACAAATTTCAAGTGCTAATAAAAGAGTATTGACTTTGCAGTTTGAAATTTGTTGGTTTCTTTAAAGAACAGTTTTCACAAAATGGCAGAAAAGGAAATTATATTGTGTTGAATTGATGAAAAAATGGGAAGTAAAGAAATGGTGATTAAAAAATGGAAAAAGAGTGTATGATCATCTGAGGACTTCACAAAAACAAAATTAAATGGATTTTTCTGCTTAATATGAAATATGAAAACATGTTTTACAATTTATGGGATATAGCTACTGAGACTGATTAACATAACAGTGAGAAAAATCAATAAGGAAGACAAAGAGCAAGAACCTAGGTGAAGGCATTTAGGAAAAAAGATGCACACCTTCCTTCAAAATAGCCAGAAATGAAGAACGAAAACATGGCAGGATGATACGGTGAAGTTTTTAAGAGCCAAAGGTATGTGGAAGAAAAACACTTTCCCAGGAACAGATAGGCTGTGCTCCTTGGTGATGACTATTTTCAGCAAATAGGAGTCAAGGTCATCACAAACAACACCTAATTGATGTTGGCATTACAGAGCACAGGAGGGTAGTTTGCAAACCAGGTGTCCAAAAGTAATTGCTGAGTTGAAATGGGTGTTTCTGTCTTGAGGAGAATGGAAATGGCTTGAAAGAGCCAAACTGAGAAAGCAATAAACAACAAAAAGAAAAATGAATTAAAGACTTATACATACAACTGAAGAGTTTCCGTGACAGCTCAATTGAAGTGAGAGAACATAAATTTGGAGTGAACCCAGTCTTGGAAGATAAGTTCTATTTTAAATCCTAAGGGAAGCTTGGTAATGAAATCCATTAAGAATACACTACCCAATTGAAAGTTGGAAAGATTAGGGAAGACAAATGTAATTACCCGTATTGTAATTTGGTCGAGACACCAAGGTTAATAACATTCCTCCTTTTTTAAAAAGTTGCCATGAATTTTTTAATACTTTATAATGGCCAGTGTCACAATTTTTATTCTTTATACAAGAGATGAACTTTTTGATATGCAATTTTAAATGTTAAGCAAGTGTATTAAGGATATATATTCACCATTACACATGCACATACATTTATACCTATACAAATATTAGAGAGTCAACTTTTTTTAATTAGACAAAGTGCTTGGATAGAAAATGCATTCCTCTTTCCCTTCCATATTTGACAAGAAGTTGTGATTAAAACTGGGTTCTGTCATGATAGTTAAAGGCAGAGATAATGTTTGGTATACAAAATTGTCTTTAAGAATTAATATATGGGCATTAGAAAGAGCTTGGTGCAAGCCAGCCTCTACCACTGTCAAGTTCTGAATTCTCTATAAACTCTTCTTCTAACTGTAAAGCAGAGACATAGTTTATTGGGGGGATTTCAAAGAATAAATGAGATAAAATATGTAGAATGCTTAACACAGTAAATTCTTTGAATTAAATTATTATATTACCTATTCAGAGCTTTAATTTGATGCCTCTTTGATCCCAAGTATTGATTTATGAATCAGCAATTATGGAAAGCAAAGTTCAGCATATATACTTATTCTTTGGTGCTATCAGAATATGAAATAACCATCTACACTATACTTAGTATCCTAAACTTTTTGTGATGTACATGTATCTTTATTTATATAAATTTTGACCTATTTGCATTTGTATAATGATCCATTCTATAAAGGGATTCTATTATTTATTTAATTTGAAGACAATGTTGAAATGGTAATAAGCATTCAATCTACATAATAATGCAGTAATTCTTCAATATCTTTTCATAAATTGTCTCTTCTAAGTGAAGTGTACTTGTGTATGGCAAATACATAGTCCTAAAATATTATAAACCTTAAAAAGCTACAAAATTAGCCCTGGCTGGTGGCACAGTGGATAAGACACCAGCCTATAAACCTAGAGGTCACTGGTTTGATTCCCAGCCAGGGCAACATGACCAGGTTGCAAGCCAGGCCTCCAGCCAAGTCTGTAGCTGGAGGCAGGTGAAAGGCAACCGTATATTGATGTTTCTTTCCCTCTCTGCCTCTCTCCCTCCACCCCCCTCTGGAAATAATAAATAAAATCTTTTTTAAAAAAGCTACAAAATTATATTTCTAATATATATCTATATATCATAAGACTTTAAGTGTCACTAATATATTTATTATACTTAACTATTCTTTACTATAATGATAGTTCATGCTTATAATCATATATTACACCTGGCTTTAATAGTAAATAAAATAATAATACTAAATTGCCAGCATTATTCTTGAAAACTCACCAGATAAAATAGGTATAAACTATATTACACAATAAACTCAATTATGTTATTTTTCTTTCCTCCTAAAATAACTTTAAAAGAAAAGTGATAGGAAGTATTTAAGAAATAAATGAAATGCATTAATTGTCTTTATCAAATTAAAGTTCATATCCAAATATTTTAGTCACAACTCCTTTATTCAAATTACTTTAAACAAAAATGTATTTCATTATCCCAGTAAATGGAAAATTCAGGGCATGGAGTTACCTTCTTTGAAATTATTGAATCTGTGTGTATATGTGTTTCTTTTATCTTTTAGCCTCTCCTCCTTTTCAACACTGTTTATCTCTGTGTGCTAACCTTATTCCCTTCTATTGAAGAATTGAAGAAAATGACTGAGAACAGCTTGAACTTACAGTGAATCAGTTGGGAAACTACCAAATATAGGGAGAAACTGTGCATAACTCCCAGTACCCTTATACAAAGCCCTTGGAATTTATCTATCTTGGGTTTTATGACTGTTTCTGAACTAATAACTATGGCTGGAATAATGAAGCTGTGATTGGTCAGGATTGAGTACCTGTTTACTGGTACACTGACAGGAATGGCAAACTGGTTAGCTACCACGTAGTCCTGAATCCCACAGATAGACAAGACACTGTCTCCAAAGTAGAAGGAATAGAAGGGAGGCTGTGTTCAGAAATCAGAAAGAGAAACACTGTGCAGATAAAATTAGCAGCTAAACCATCTGTGTAATAATATCCCATTAAATTGATAAAGAGAATGGAATTACAGAAAACATTACACAAAAATAAATATGTTTTGCACAATATGTTTTGCACTGAAATATAGACCATAGTTCATTCATTTTGTGTAGGACTTTGTTCAAAGTATTGACATTCTCTATAAGTTGAGTATCCTCAATTATAAAACTAGGAGACTAGAGTTATCATTATGATGCCTACTAGATGCAAAACATTTCAACTCCAATAAGCTAAGAGGTATAACCTGTAGACATCATCAGTTTGAGGGAAGCAGTATAAGAAAGTGGATAGATAACTGGTTTGGTAGTCACATGACTCTGTCCTTTAGCAGCTGTATAAACTTGTACAAAGAAGTGGTTTTCTCTTCTGTACAACGGTGTTGGGAGAGAGTAACATCATCTACCTCAGAAAAAGTTATGATGAATACATGAGATAAGTACAGTGCCTGCCATGGAAAGACCACTCAATAGATGTGATCTTTTGAGTGGTCTCAAATATTCACTGATATGAATATTCTTTATTTTTATAACCCCCAAAGATTTTGCACATTTGCCATTGTGTATGTATCTAAATATTTGACATTTTTATATAAGTATAGAAAATTAAAATATCATCCGACAAATTCCTGACTTCAGTTAGGGGGGAAATGAACCAAAAGTGAAGTATGTTTTTAAATAACCTTCAACAATATTTGGAATTTACTTTAAAAAAAACAACACAAGGTTCAGTTTTATCTAGAGGTTTTGGTATTAAATATGTTCTGTGCAGACTATGTACAGGGTCACAGAAAGCAGTATATTGCTTATTTGTCTCTGCCTTCCTGACCCAATAGATGGTGAAACAGGAAATGTGGAGCAGTCATTATAAACACTACTTTCTAGAATGATATCATTAAATTTTTTCCATCAAAATATGATACTAAGCCCTGGCTGGTGACACAGTGGATAAGGTACTGGCCTGTGAACCCAAAGGTTACTGGTTCAATTCCCAGACAGGACACATAACCAGGTTGCAAGCCAGGTCTCCAACCAGGTCCGTAGTGGAGGCAGGTGAAAGGCAACCATACAGTGATGTTTCTCTCCCTCTCTGCCTCTATCCACTCCCTCTGAATATAATAAATAAAATTATTTTTTAAAAACCCTGAATATACTGGAAGGTAAACTGAGCTTCCATCTTGGGAGAAATAGCACTTCAGACAATTCTGAGTATAGTTTGTAGGTTCTATTCACTCAATCATGTCAAGGACTTGAGGACGACCTGGTGGCTCATGTCTCATTTATAATATTTCATACATTGAAAATGTCTTTGTCTTAAAATTAAAGTATTTTACATGCCTGCCTATATAGGGACAATTTTGCCCCAATGTTCACTATGTTACAATTAAAAAGCAACCTTTTGGAAGGCTGTAACAGTTTAAAAGCATTGGTGCTTTCTATCTGTGCTACCACATTGTTTTTTGCTACACAAACTCTCAAGAAAGCCATGTCATATGTACACAAAAAGAGAGATTTTCCTATCATGTTACTTGGAATCCTCAAAAAAGAAAAGTCCCACTGGGGAGATATAGTTTTTTCCATCTAACTGGCAAAGTGCTTAAGAATAAAGGGCTAAATATATGGGATCATCACGGTCCTCTATAGGGAACCTAGATTAAATTACAAAGATCATAGGAAGAAAAAACAAAAGGCAGAAGAATGAAATAGTAAAGCCATAGCCCCAAGCAATAAACACCTAGGCAAACAAACACCTGGCCATGTTTAGGATTTCACTTGACCAGGGATGATGTGTTCTAATGGTTTCTTGAAACTCTCCTGTCCCATTGCCAATCTGAGGATGAACTGAAAACTCAATTCGAATAGAATTAACAGTTATCAAACATAAAGTTCAAGGCAACTCAAATAATTGCATGAATGAATTACTGTGGACTTTGCTATATGAAGGCAAAAACAACTAGATTCTTAGGTTTGAAAAGGGCAAAGGGGACTTGTATTAAACATTATGTAAATTTTTGTATTACTATTTAAGGGAATTATGTTATCCTTCATCAAACATCAAAACAGAAGCAGGAGGCAGAGTTTCCTAGGATTAGAATAAGGGAGAGATAAGATAAACAAAAGGATTTCTCACCATAAGAAAGAGGTGTTGTAGTCAGAAATATAAATGAAAATAAGATAAATAAGGCAAATTGACAAATGCTTAAATGATAAATAGCAGTTAATATACAGACCCTTTGAGACAACTACAGGTCCCTCTGGGAAAGCCAGGGTTCAGGCGTAATTTAGAAATCGTTTTTAACAAGAAAACTATAAAGAAGATTAATATTAATACACATA
This sequence comes from Noctilio leporinus, assembly GCA_004026585.1. Classification (NCBI taxonomy): domain Eukaryota; kingdom Metazoa; phylum Chordata; class Mammalia; order Chiroptera; family Noctilionidae; genus Noctilio; species Noctilio leporinus. The sequence goes on from PVIW01000573.1 coordinate 14,222, forward strand.
TAAATTTCCATGCCTCAATAGTCAACAAACTAGGATTCCTCCTTTTATGAAAAGCTTAGCTTATTAATAAAGGAGAATCAAAATCTTGCTGAAATTTCTCATAGGCTGTACTATGTAGTCTCAGTGATTCCCAATACTGCCAAAGCATTCAACATTTCCCAACACTCTCTAAGTATTTACTGAGCATATGCAATGTATTAATTCTGTATCAGGTACAGTGAGCAAGGCACAGTTGGTTTTTGTATTCACTGAGTTTATGGTGTGTGAGAAAGACAATCAAGAAGAAATTGCAATGTCTATGTTTATTATACCGCTCTAGCAGCAATTCTGCTTTAAAGGAAAGGCACATCATGCTACAGGACTGACAATTAGGATAATATAGCACAGAGGAGGTGGGACTAGAGCAGCACAGGTTAGGGTTGGCTTCCTGATTTTGAAAATTTAACGGAAATATAAACAATAATAAATAGTAATTCAACAGATAAAAGTAATGTGTTTATGTTCCAAAATAAATATGAGATTTAAGAAGTAAACAAAGTTTACTCTGACTGGGGTTTATCATTGTATTGAGAACTAGTAAAAATTAATGTAGGAGAGGTATGGTATAACTTGGAACCTTTTAAATCATGCTAATGAATGGTTTTTTGTTTTGTTTTGTTTTGACTCTCCAGGGGCAGTGAAAAAAAAAAAAAGGAGGGTATTTCACTAGTGGTGTTAGCTTAGATTTTTAAAAGTAAATTCACCAAGCAGAAAAAATAATATTGAATTAAAACTGCAAATTGGGAAAGCAGTTGGCATGTGGAAGAGTCCAAGTCTAAAAAGTGATAGTCCCTTGATACATGGCGGTGGTGAGGATGGGAAGCAGGACAAAATTAGAAAAATAGAACACTGTAGTCTTGACTGGTGTGGCTCCATTGGTTGGGCATCATCCCACAAAGCAAAAGGTCACTGCTTTGATTTCCTGTTCAGGGCACCTGCCTGGGTTTCAGTCCATCCCCCCACTCAAGAGGCAACCTATCAATGTTTCTCCCTTTCTCCCTCCTTTCCCTCTCTCTAAGGATAAATAAATAAAATCTTTTAAAAATGTGGAAAAAAAAAAAAAAAAAAAAGCCCTGGCTGGTGGCACAGTGGATAAGGCGCCAGCCTGTGAACCCAAAGGTTGCTGGTTTGATTCCCAGCCAGGGCACATAACCAGGTTGCAAGCCAGGTCTCCAGCCAGGTCTGTCCTGGAGGCAGGTGAAAGGCAACCATACACTGGTGTCTCTCTCCCTCTCTGCCTCTCTCCCTACCTCTCTCTTTAAAATTAATGAATAAATTTTTTTAAAAAATGAAAAGAGAAAGAACAATGTAGTTCATTAGGAAATAAATGAAGGAGATTAAAGGAGTTAAGAAGAACTCCCAGAGTGTTCATTTGGGCAACTAGGTGACTGGGCACCATGAATGTCTGTTAGAAGCAGGTTCTACCTCTCAGCCCCTGAAAGGGAAAGAAGAGGTGGGAGATGGGCATAGTTTAAGAAGATGATACATTTAGTCTAGGAAATTCTGAATTCCAGGTAACAGAGAAACCTCCGATTAAAAATGTCCTCTAACAGCAATTTGCTATATGGACTTAATGAACAGAGAAAGATGTGTCAGCTGGCCAGCAAATATGGACAGCCTACTACGTGTCAGGAGCTGTGTAGTGCTATGCAGATCCAGCCAAGGATCTTGCTCCCATGAGTTGATAGTCTGGCTATAGGGACATATTTTGGGGTCATAAGCTGAAGCTAGAGAGGGAATAAATTTCATAAGAAGGAAGTCTCAGATTCAGAAGGAATCCAGGAGAGCCTACACATTTGTGAGGAATGTGAAAAAAGTGAAAAAGAAAGATCTTTCTCTTTACGAAACACTAACATCTGATAAAAGAAAGTTACATTAGATAATGACGGAATGTTCATATTTGACTTTCAGTACGAGGAAGTTGCTAGTGACTATGGTGTGAGCTGAGCAGGGAAAGTGTGAAGAAGGCACATTACAGTAAGTTGGAGAGAAGGTTAGAGGTAAGAAGATGCAAATAAGGCTTTTTTACCTGTTGGAGGATCATATAAAGAACAATAATCACTGGGATGAAATGGCAAGAGGATGATGATTATAGGGAGGTATTTCTTTCTTCTTCTTTTTTTATGATATAGACTGTTTAAATGTTACTAGGAAGGAGCCAATGGAAAGAAAAATCTATAAAAACTGGCATTTGTCTACTGTCTGAAATAAGACAGAAAGCACACTCACTATACCCTGAAACAAGATACTGAGGGTCAGATCTTCTAAGCTGAAGTATATATACGTAAAGGAGAATATTCCCATAATCCCCATTCAATGCATGACTTCTTACATACCAAATATAATTTACTGAAGGCCATTAAAAGCTAATAAAGTTCAGCCACTGTCAAGTGCAAACTGAACCTGTGAAAGGTCTTAACAATTACTTAAATCACCCAGTATAACTTTTGTATTAACACTGTCATTTTTTTTTTTTTTTTTTTTGTCCTCTAAACGTCAGGCCGTTCTTGTTTATACTTTATCACAACACCTTACCCCTCTAAACATTATTTTCTCCTATTATATTAATTCCTTGAATTTCCAATGAAGTCCAGAAAGCCTCATACTGGCACTTAATGACACTCAAGTTAAGAGAAAACAGGAGAGAATAAACTGTTCTGGCATTTTCTCTAAAGCCTGGCTTTGGGCTTCATTTTAAAACACATCACCAAAGGTCTCATCGTATTTCTTCCTGTATTCAATAAACTGTCATGCATTCATTATGCCATAAGCTGTACACAGATGCAAATGGATACCATTTATAATATTTTACAGTGTTTTGAAGTTCCAAGCCCATCTAGAATGATAAAGACCTGGAAACTGTTAACCCACCTCAAAGTCTTTTTTTTTTTTATTGCATTCTTTAATAGATCGGTGCAATTTCTTTGCATGCTATAAAAGTCAAGAAAGTATTTCCATGGTATTAAATGGAAACACATGGAGACCATTCCGTTTTTAAGAAAAATGTTCCCTACTTCGTGATTTGTATTTTTTAATGCCATTTCCCTGCCTCTTGTTCTTTCAGGGACAGTTTGGTTCAGAGTAATGGAGCGGTGGAAATTAAATGAGTGCGCATAAGTCCAATGAAGTCGGTATACTGCTTATCTTGTAACTATACTTAATCTAAATAACCTTTTTTATGCTCTGCTGGAATGGCATTTTCAAAAGGCTATATAGTGCTAAATGAGAGTATATGTCAGTAAGGATTTGCTAGACAAATCAGATCTCACAGGGAAGTATATCTATCCATTACTATTTTATATGCACTTCAGTTTGAAGGACAATTTTAGTGTGTGATCAGACCATTAACATTTACTGTCATTTGGTCGGTGTTTTCTAACTTTTCTACTCTCCCTTTTCATTTTAATTGTATTTATTTATTTTGCCAATAGTGTCCTTCAGACCAAAATTGCCTCTAACAGGAAGAAGGAAGTCATGTATAAATGCACAAGATATGGACTCACTTTTTCGGAGCAGAAGTGTATTTTCAGAAGTGAAAGATTCTTAAGGGGCAATGCCAACATAAATGATAGTGTGATAGAAAGACTTTAATCCACACATATAAAACACACTGCAAGAACCCTTTTGATAACAACTTTCACTTTCTTTTCATGGATAGTGCTGTCCTTCTCATTAGGTTTGAAGAGATGATTTACTGAAGGACTTGTCTCTCTTAGCTATCACGCCATCCTGCCTTTTGGTCGTTTATTAGTGCTCAAGGCAGTCAGTAGGCATAAGTAAGCTATCTAAAAGTGCTCTGTTTCTTCCAAATGCTTAAAGCAAACCTCACAGTGCATTTGAGTATTAAGGCTTCTCTCTTTGGTGTCTTCACAAATCTCCCTGCTGGATTCCTTACTATCCAGCAGTATTTTGTCTGAGGCAAGTTCATAGATGAGGGCCTTCGACAGGTTGCCTGGTTTTTGTGTCCTCCTTCCTGCCTCCGTGTATGCCCACTTGCCCCGGGTTGTCTGTGGTTTGCTTCCACTGAGATCTCTTTAAAAAGAAATAAATAAAGGTTAAATAATTTTTAAAAAAGGATTCACCTCCAAATGAGTCTGATGTTCAATGAAGGTTGAGAACCACTGGTTACTTTTCCCACCCACTTGCTTCTTAGAGAATATCCACATGAATAAGTGGAGATTTTTTCCCCCTAAATAAAAACTTCTATTACATAAACTAAATCCTCTGTTCACAATTACATAGTATTAGAAAAATAACAAACTACAGAATTTAAATATCGAATCACTTGACAACTCAAGAGTACTATGTAAATTTTAAAGAGGAAATCTAATTATAATTATAGGCTCTTTGAAAATCATAAAGTATGTAGTAAGATTTGTAGAATGCAGACAAAACCATACTTAAATTAATAATTATATCAACTTCATAATTATTTGACTAGAAATAATATAATAATTAAGCTTTACTTTCAACTCAATAATTTAGAATAACAGCAATAAAATCATTCCAAAGATATAATGAATTCAAAGTAAAATTAATGAGTTCTGGCTTGTGTGGCTCTGTTGATTGGCACCCGGCCTGAGAACCCAAAAGTCCCTGGTTCAATTTCCAAGCTAGGGCACATAACCAGGTTGCAAGCCAGGTCTCCAGCCAGGTCCGTAGCTGGAGGCAGATGAAATGCAAACTTACACTGGTGTCTCTCTCTCCCTCTCTGCCTCTCTCCCTTACCCTCTCTCTGGAAATAATAAATAAAATCTTAAAAAAAAAAGAAAAAAAGAAAGGCAACTATACATTGATGCTTCTCTCCCTTTCTTCCTCCCTCCTTGCCTTTCTCTCTGAAAATAATTTATTAAAAAATCTAAAAAAGTAAAATTAATGAATTACAAAACAATTAACAATATAATTATAGTAAAGGCCAATGAAATAAAATAATTTTAGAAAAATCTAATTTATAAAAGCAATATAAAAATAATAAGCTACACTATACTAAACTTTCTGTCTACAGTCAGAAATAATAGTATACCATACTAATATATTTAGAAATTAACATTAATATATTCTGAGAAAATCTAAGTAACCATATAGCACCAATAAGAAGATGCAAATCTAAAAGCTGTTAAGAAATTTTTTTAATAAATTATTTTCTAAAATATTTTTTTTATTCATTATTTTCAGAGAGAAGGTCAGGGAGGTAGGAAGAAAAGGAGAGAAGCATCAATGTATGGTTACCTTTCACCTGCCTCCAGCTAAGGACTTGGCTGGAGACCTGGCTCACAATCTGGTTATGTGCCCTGGCTGGGGAATTGAACCAGCAACCTTTGGGTTTGCAGGCCAGCACCTATCCACTGAGGAACGGCAGCCAAGTCCTAGTGTAAATTTTGATAATATTGGCTGATGAAATCTTAATGAGAGAACACTCTCAGCCAATCTGTCCAACTAATACATTAAAATAATAAAACATCATGACTAAGTATACTTTATTTCAAGGTTGTCTGTAATGTAATATACTTACTATTACTAACTACCTTGGTAATTAAGAAAACAAAAGCATAATTATCTTGTTAATTATCAAAAGTCATATAATGAATGTAAATATCCTTTTTAAATTAAAAAATAACTATAGTATCACAGAGTTTATTAAAGTATAAAGATTACTATGCATATCACAAATCAAACACCAAGAACAAGCATGCTTAATTTTGAAATATAAATATTCTTATAAAAAGGATGCATACTAATACTATTCAGTACAGTTTTAGAAATTCTAGCCATGTTAGTGTGACAAAAATGAATAAAGTGGTTTAGATTTTGCAAAGGAGGAGCTTAATTTACTGTTATTTAAAGAGGATATAATTTGCTGTCTTGAAAACTCAAGAAAATCAACTGGAAATTGTCATAATCACTGTGAGTTTTGTAAGCTGACTACAGATAGTATAACACCTCAAAAAGCCAATAGAGGTTTTTTTTATTTATGGCTTATACATTATAATATATTTTAAAAGTAAGTGCATATACAAATGGAAGGATAAATTATAGGAATGAGATGAAAAATCCATAAACTAAACTTGGTGTAGAACATTAGTATATATCAGGAACAATATTTTAAATCAATGACTATAGATCAAGTGTTTAGACAATTTACTAACAACTTCAACAAAATATAAAGAGTAGGGAGTATCATTTTAAAATTGAGAAAAATATCCACATCTGATTGATATCAGAGCACCATTACACCACTCACAGTTTTTTATTTAGATAATGAACTTAGGTGAGTATCTGTCTCATTGTAGTTACCATTTAGGCAACTCCTAGATGCTCACAATTCCTATGACTGTTTCCTATCAGAAATATTTGTTTTCTAAATATTGAGGAAAAGTGAACTCTTTCCTCCTGTTATTCATCATTGTTTCTATCTCCATGATTAGAATGACCCCAACCAGAATGATTCATCTGGGGACGATCAGATTCTAAACTTTTCAATTGCCCCAACATCAACATACCCAGGGAAAGCTTTTCTCCTTTCTGGATGATGAATTTAAACCATGAACCCAGGTGATATTCTTAAACCTAGTCTTACCTTTTAAATTCCATCCAACTTATAAAAAGTATTTCAGCCTTTTTAATTTCCTTTTGCTAGTTATTTCTTTTCACCTCCTTTTGCTTTACCCTGAAACTCTGTAGCCTAAAATTAACTGTAAACTCAATTGAGCACATGTAAAATAATAGTATTTCTTGTCATTCACCTGAAAGACTTAGCTAGATAAGAATCATTTTAACATGCCTTGCTTTTATATAAGTCAGCACCTTTGACTGATTTCCTACCATCACCCTGTTTTCCTTCTGCCAAGTTAGAATGGCCAATTCCATTAAGCCATGACAAATACATTTCATTTCTTAAGTTCCTGTACTCAAGCCTTACCTGTTTCAGAACTCTCTAGACTGCTCCATACCACAATGACCGCTCTTTCTGTAAAATTTTACCATTACAATATAGCAAAATCTGTTTATAAATATAATTTTGTTTGCTCAACTAGATTGTAAATTCTTTCCAAACTGTTCAAAGCAATGCTGTGCAACTAATACTCAATAAATATTTGCTTGATACTTAAGTAATTGAAAGGATAAATCCAACTCAATGCCCAGGAAGATAAAATGTTTTCCTGGGGTTGGAAGATGGAGTAAGAAGTGTGAATATCTAACCATGAAAGTGCTAATGGAAAGAAAGAATTTATTTCCTTTTCAAAGCATTGAATTCTGGAAGGCCACTCATAATATATTATGATGAAAAAAGCAGGAAGCATAACTGAAATAACTATATTCAAAGCACAAAAAGATCTTTTAATGGTACAGTACTCAGAGATTATTTTAACTATAACATGTTAACCAGAAACTCATTCATGAAATAGCCTATGCAAAAAATACATTTTCAGAATACTTAATGAGTATTTCATAGGCAAGTGAAATCTAAATTCTGCAAACATTCATTTCTATTTCTTGCCTGTTATTATCATTTCTTTTTTAGAAGATCTCTGGCTTATTTAATTTATTCTTGACAGTGGCGTTGGGTGACTTAGTTCCCATAACAATAACAGAAAATTCTAAGCTAAGATACATCAGATGTGAAAAGCAGAGAACACCCTGAATGATGCAGTTTTGTAAGAGAAAAACACAAAAGAAACCCTTTAATGCATTCTCATCTATTTCATTCACTCTGGTAAAGGTTCTCACCTCTGACAAATTTTTAATTGGATTATGCATTACTTGTATAAAAATTTAAGTTAAAGGAAATACATTTTGAACAAGTACCATATCTAATTTATAGATTATTACATAATGTAATTTAAAGTTGGCAGCCTGATTTTGCTTGATTGGTTGACTGATTGATTAAATATATGATCTTTGCATATTAATGTCATAACATGGTAAAAAGTAAACTTAAATCTTTTATTTTTATCTTTCCCTGGAACACAAGTTCCTTTAAAGGACTACTTATGTAGAGAATTTTTTTAAAAATAAAAATAAATATGTTTTTAAAAACTTATGTTTTATTATATTCAAGACTTCACTTGTTTAAAAATGTAATGGCTATTTTATAAGCAAGGTAAAGATGGAAAAGTGAATTTGAAACAAATAATTCCCTTACCCCAATTGATATACAATAAATAAGAACAAAAGAGGTAGAGGAAAAAGAGCGCATAATTCAATACTAACAACCATACAACCATTCAACTTCATGCCATAAACCTTGGAAATTGTTAGCCAAAGAAAAAACGTTATAGCATAGTGCTTTATATACTAACTTGAGTTCCATATCCAATAAGCAGTACTAAGGCTTGAATGGGAAGTGAAAATAACCTGAGAATTTCTATTAATATCCCACCACCACTACCTCCATATAAATGCATACACATACAAATACACACAGCCAGCACAGAAGCAGTAGTCTAGGAGAGGCAGGAAAGGAGGCTATATACGCTACTCTTCTATTTTTAATGTAACAGTAAATTGTATGAGCCAGAGAAAAGAGGAAATAGACTTCGGAATGGTAGAAGCCAACTGTGTTATGTGTTTAAAGATGTATAAATATTTTTCTTTTAACTTGGAATGATCAATTTTTACTTATTTATATATAGAATGCACTTTAAAAATATTTATAGTGCCCTAAAATAAAACACTTGCTTTTTTAGAGTGAACTATCTGACATTTTTGTTCTTGAATTCTTGGTAATATTTGTCTTTATGTTTTTAATTCCTAGTAGTTTTCAAAGTGTTTGACATATGTACAAGAGGACTCATGGACTTGGACAACAGTGTGGTGACAGCCAGTAGGAGGGGGTGAGGGGTGTACCGGCACTAAATGGTAATGGAAAAAAATACAATAAATATTTACAAAATAAACCAATCAAAAGCATTATACTTAAACATTTTAATGATCACTTCATCAAAAAATAAATACGAATCCCAAATAAGCATATGAAAATATGGCCAGCAACATTAGTCAAATGCAAATTAAAACCACAATGAAATTACGCTAGAGATCCACTGTCTAAAGTTCAATGGCTAGACCATACCAAAGATTGTGGAGGAAGAACACTCACACAATGTATATGATGATGTGAAAAGATAAAACCACTTTGGAAAATAGTTCATAGCTTCTTAAAAAATCACACATGCTTCTACCGTATTATCTTCCCTTTGCACTCTTAAGTTTACCCAAGATCAAAGAAGATCTATTCCCATAAAAAACTTGTACATGAACCTTTACCACAGGCTTGCTTGCAATAGCCAAAATCTTGAAACAACCCATATGTCCATTAATAGGGAAATGGGTAAACAAACTGATAAGATCACAATAGCCCGCTACTCAGCCATAGAAAGTAATGAAATATTAATACATATCACTGTATAAATGAACTTCAAAATAATTATTGAAGTTAAAAAAGAAAGGACACATACTGTAAGATTTTATTTATACATGATTCTATAACACAAATTAATCAATAGAAGCAGCCAATCAGCAGTTGAATCAGCACTTAGGAGATAGGGAGGCAACTCTTTGAGGTAATGGATATATTCATTATTTTTATTACGATGATGATTTTGTAGATGTATGTACATGTCAAAATTATCCAATTGTACACAATGGGTGTGTTTGGTTTATTATATGTCATAATGTCTACAAAGCTGTTTTAAAAGTTACTAATTGGTTATATATTAAGCAGTATGTCAACTAGTGTTTATATCTGGCAAAGTATTTACATAAAACTCTTAATTTTTTTCTTTTCAAGTGAAGTTTACTCTGTGTGCAAAATTTACTCACCAAAATTAATTTATGGATAATTTACTCATAACAATATGGTTAACCCAAGTATGATTTTAGAATTCATATCAAAATTCCAATTTTTAATAAAAATTAAAAAGGAAAAATATAAACTGAATTGGGTGAAATATGAAATAACCTATCCCAGTGGAGTCATAAGTATTTGATATCTTTTCACATTTGTCAACATTAGTTCCTTAATCTCAATATCTACACTTTGTCTTAACTTAAGTCTTGAGTTTCAAAACTGAATTCAGATGAACTTTTGTCCATCAGCTTCACTAACTCAGTCACCTAGTTGCTCTGAGATGCATTTGCTCCCTGATAGTTCTCTAAAACCTGTGGTTTTATAGGCCAAGTCCTATCTGTCTGAAGTCCTGCAGTATGCCTACTGGTAAGTGACTTTGTTGTGAAATGAGAAATTGCTAGTATCACATAGAACTGTATGAATTTTAGTTCTGTTTCTGTTAAATGATGAGCTTCAATTTCATCATTTTGAAACCTAGTATGAGTACCGAATTTACAGAGTTTTTCTGGCCACTGTTTGTGATGACAATATATAAAGCAATTTGCAGAGTTTCTCAAACATGATTTTTCTACAGGCAAGTGTTAATAGAAGTCATTATTGTTATATTTGACCAATTAAAGATAAATATTAGAAGTTTTAGCATCATAATACAGAATCTCAGAACCAAAAAAATGGCAATATCTATAATTCCATGGTTTTTACTAGGTTATGTAATGTTTTACTTTTAATCAAATAAGTATGACATTAAAATATACACTGGGGAAAAAGGCTATCTTTATACCTTATAACCTTAAAAAAGAAAGTAAAAATTACAGACTTTACAAACCATGAACTCAACATTCCCCAAAGTGTACTTGGTGAACATATAATCCTGTAAAATACTCTGTGAAAAAAAAAAAGAGTCCTATGGTCAAATAAATTTGGAGAAGATTGTACGCTGTATGTTCCTTTGGGGGATTCACAGTACAAATGGTATAGTAAAGAGTCTAGAAAGTCATGCAGTTAAAAAAGAGTGTGTCTCACTTTGTTGACCCAATGTTTTCAAACTTTCCTGAACACAAAATCTTTTCTTAAAATATAAAAATCTATGAACATGCCTCTTGGGAAAACTTGCCTTAACTATTGCAACAGTTAATTTTTTTTCTATTAAGAGACATAAAGACTACAACATACTACTCTCAGCACCAACAATCTCCAGTCTTTTAACTAGATTTTCATGGTTTGGTGTTAAATCCCCATGGCCTCTATCATAGTGGCAGCTGTCTACCTCCTCAATGTCTTTCTTGCTTGGCTACCAAAGTAATTCCCCAGAGGAGTCTGCCTCTGTTATGTCCTTCACTTCCAAGTGACTTGACAGAATTCAGAATACAAAAGTAATCTAGGGCCACCGGCATTTATACAGCAACATGGGAATCCCAGTAACTGCCTTTTTCTAATCAAAGGGGAATAATTCTCTCTTTTGAAAAATTATTTTCTCTAATTTTGTGCCCCCTCCCCATTAATGACCAATAACTTGAAATGTTCAGTACTTATTTTAAGTTCATTCCCTATCAACTATATGGAAGATTGTGTATCAGGTCATCCTATAACTCAGAGCCTTGAAGCAGCAAATACATACTACAACTCACAGATGTGGGGATCAGCTGGACAGCTTGGATCTCTTCTAGGCTCACTCAGACCTACAATTAGTTGTATGTTGGGTAGGTCATTTTTCAGCTATCGGTTGATCAAATGTTTTGCTGTAGCTGGGAATTGGCTGGTCTACATCTTTGCCATATATTTGTCACATCCATCCAACAAAGTAGCCCAAGATGTTCTCATGGGGAGAGAGGAAAGATAGATGTGTGCCAGGTCTCTTGAAGGCTAGGCTAGGAATTGGCTCACAGTTGTCTATACTGCATAATTTTTGCAAAACAAAGTCACAAGTCCTAGCAACTTTCAAGCAATGGTGAAATCAATTCCATCTCTTGAGAGAGGTTCAAAGCCACATTCACACACAAATTAAATTACACTGACCCCCCTCATGGTTCCCAAATTCTCTTACCATTATTTTATTGTCCTCCAAGTCCAGTACGTTGGGGGCTACATAAGGCCCCACAGATGTTGTACATTTTAGTTCAGAGATTTACAAACCAAAAAGACAAGTTATTTTTATTTCACCATTACCACCCAGCATACAATAGGAACAAAGGAAACTCACATTAAACAGAACTCATTGTAAAAGGCAAGGATGGGCCCTTAAAATTTTGGAAATTCAACCAGGCAAATGTAGTCAAGTGCCTTGACCTTGGGAGAAGAGAATGTTCCAGATTTGGCCTCCACTCTGCTCCCTCAGACAGGATCCCTCATCCTCTGTCACAGTTCCAACTTCCAGGACCATCTTTTTCCGTCTCTCCCTTCACCTTTCCTGAAGAGATTAGGGGAAGTTATATTGAGCTCACTTTCAATTCCTAAAAGGATGGGGGCCCAAAAGCCAGTTTGAATTTTGAGCAACCCCAGTACTTTGGAGGCAGATGATGAAGCCACTTTTGCATGTACAACTCCCTAACACAGCTCTGTGGGCTTTCAAGGAATTGGATTTGCATCTATTCCACTCAACAAATTATTTTTAATCACCCTCATTTAGACATGTCATACAGTTGTGGGAGACACCTTTCATTCCTAGCAGCTCTTTCATCTAGCTTAGAGAACTAGCTGAGAACTTTTCTTAGTTCTTTCAGAGCTCTTAACAAAGTGTCTTCCACAATACCAATGATTTGAGCTATACGCTCATGCTATATTTTACTTTGATAATCTTCACCTGACTTGAGTGACTACAGATAAGAAGTTGTTTTATTTTATAGCCCATAATTCTGGCCCTCTTTCATATCCTCTAAATTCTGCTGAGGAGATGGCTAGTTTTTCTTTAGTTTATCACTTTCTTTCTGTACCATAGACAATTAAGAAAATCTAACTGCCACTCTGCAATTCTGCCTGGGGAACTCCTTAGGCAAATTCCTAAATTCACTGATACATTTTCCATCTTCCAAGTTACTGCAGGCAACAGTTTTGTCAACTATTTAATGACGACATTACATGGATCATCATTTTAACAGACCCCAATTACAATTTCCTCACCATGTTCCCAGTCCTTGTTAACAGCTTGCTTATCATTTTCCAACACCCACCTGCAACCAGCCACAAAGACAATACCACATTTCAATTTTCTCTTATGATAGCACTCCCTGTCAAGTATTAATTCTGTCTAGCTATCTATTGGCACAATTAAATTCCATAATAAACTACTTTTAAACTCAAGTCTTAAAACCATAAGGACTTATTATTGCTCACAAAGCTATGGATATGTTGAGCAGCTCTTCTGTTACTGAATATGCTTACTAATAAGTCTGCAGTGAGCTACAGTTCAAGTTGGAGGCTCTGCTGAGCACTTCCAAATCTGCAAAGTTGGCTGATGGTTAGCTACTCTCCTCCATGTGTCCCTCATGTCCCTCCAATGTACCAGCCAAGGCATGTTCTCATGGCAAAGTCAAGATCCATTAAAAAAAAAAAAGGAGAATGTTCAAGGTTGGGTTTTTTATTTTATTTTTAGTCCCAGACTTGGGACTCATTTCTGTGTGCCAAAATTAGTCAAAATCCAGTCCAGATTCAAAGTAAGGCAGTACCATTTCTTAATGAGAAGAACTGCAAAATAGATTGCCAAGAATATTGACAAAGCTGGTTTGATTCCCAGCCAGGGCACATAACCAGGTTGCAAGCCAGGACTCCAGACAGCCCCATGGCTGGAGGCAGGTGAAAGGCAACTGTACTTGATATTTCTCTCCCTCTCTGCCTCTCTCCTTTCTTCTCTCTCTGGAAATAATAAATAAAATCTTAAAAAAAAAATAATATTAACAAAGGAAAGTGTGAAGAAGTGGTCCATTTTCATCATCAATCTACCACACAGTTAACAGGACTTTGGTATCTTTTTCTGATGTCCTTGTTTGATTAAAAGAGTTAACAGCTGTAATTTTTCCTATTAAAAAAAGATTACCTAGCACTTAATCTCACCATGAATGTAATATATCATATTACAATAAACATAAAAAAGAGCAGAAAATTATACATCACCTAAACTCTAACCACAGGAAATTGCTGTAGTAATCTATGATGTTTTCTTTTAAATGTTTTATAGACATTTTATATAAATATAGATCCACATACATTTGCACAGCTAAGTTGATATATGCACATTTTATATCCTTCTTTTCTCACTTAATATCATGAACACTAGGCCCTGGCTGGTAGCACAGTAGATAAGGCGCCGGCCTGCAAACCCAAAGGTCACAGGTTCGATTCCCAGCCAGGGCACATGACCAGGTTGCAAACCAGGTCTCCGGTCAGGTCTGTGGCTGGGGGCAGGTGAGACGCAACCATACATTGATGTCTCTCTCCCTCTCTGTCTGTCTCCCTTTCCCTCTTTCTGAAAGTAATGAAATAAAATCTTAAAAAAATATATGATGAACACTAAACTGTCATTAAAAAATTATTATTAAAACATGCAACCTTAGCTGGGTAGTTCAGTTAGTTGGAGTGTTGTCCTGATGTGGCAAGGTTGTGAGTTCACAGTCATGGCATGTACAGGGGTCAATTAGTGAATGTATAAATATGTGGAACAACAAATTAATGCTTCTCTCTCTCTAAATCAGTAAATAAACAGAAACATTCAATGACTTGTGCATAGCTTATTTTTTTTATTTTAGATTTCATTTTTATTTTAGATTTCATTCTCTTATTTTTGTTTATCTATATGTTTTTTGTCAACTGGTTTTTAGGGCTTGAGAGGTCATTTCAAGTCCTTTAGTGTTTCAGGTTATTTTCATTCCAATTTATTTTTTAAATTTTTAAAAAGATTTTATTATTTCCAGAGAGAAAAGAAGGGAGGCAGAGAGGGAGAGAAATATCAATGTATGGTTGCCTTTTACCTGCCTCCAGCCATGGACTTAACTGGAGACCTGGTTATGTGCCCTGGCTGGGGAACTGAACCAGTGACTTTTGGGTTCACAGGCCGGTGCCTTATCCACTGCTCTACCAGCCAGGGCCCAATTTGTTTTTTAAATCAAATTTTTCACTCTCATTTTAAAAATTTAATTCAATCATTTCTAATATTGATAATAGTTCATTATTATTATTTCTGGGTTTTTTAAGCCTGCTTTATTCCATTAATCTGATCTGTATTCTAAGTTATCCCACTGTTAATTTTAGTTTCTCTCCTGGTATCCTATTCTTTTTCTTCAGAAGCCCATCATGATTTTAACTATGTTTTCTTTTGGTAAACTGTCTCAGATAGTTACATCAGAAACATGTTACATCAGAAAGTAACCAGTGAAAATCTCTCTAAACCTGACCCGTACCCGTTCCAAACACAAGATAATTAATACTTCCCTTCAGGACAGAGTACAGGCTGCTGATAGAAAGAGTTAAGACCTGAGCAGTTAGAAGCATGACACCTTCCGTCTCAGGTTGTGATGGGAGAAGTACTGGAAGCTGAAGACTCTGAAGCTGCTGGGGCTACAGTGGTCAGGCTGAAAGGCAGTCAATTCGTAGTGTATGAATAAACTCAGTGAACACAATCCACCCAATGCTAGTGCACAGACTACAGAGAATGTTGCACACTCCCTTGTTACATTTTCTTTTCATTTCTTAGATGGAGTCTAAAACTAAGCTTGGTCCTTTTTAGTCCTTCCTACATTTTCACTTTGCAATGAAATGCAATGAGCTCTGTAAGCTTTGGCAACAATGAGCTCTTAAAAATGAATCAATAAAGAATTAACTACTAAATTTCTGTTTCATATGAAATATCATTATGAACAAATAATATGAACAAAGTGCTTATTGATGTTTACCTTCTCCTTTAAAGGCATATTGAGACAGTGATGTAAAAATCAAAAGGCACAAATATGCTAAAAAAACTGTCAACTTTTATTTCAACAGATAGTAACTATCTTACTTAACAAGTCTGAAATGACAAATCACAATTTTTATCTTCAAAAGTGTTTACTTATTACTCTGAAAATCATAAATTTTATTTAGGTCTAATGAGCTTTTTAAATTATTTTTAAATTTTCTTTATGAAACTGTATTGTACTTATAGTAAAAGTAGAGCTATACCCATTAATGGATTGGTTTCATCAGTGTAACAATTCTACAGAGTTGAAGCAGATCAGATTCTTATCAAATACTTGGATGTTTAAAATAGAAAATCAGCTAATTTTCATAGTGGATAGATAAATAGATAGATTTGGAAGTACATTCAATCAAAGGAAAAACATGACATTATTATGAATGATATTGTAAATGTGGTTCAGGAGTTCAACATTAACATTAAAATTGTATTTTGCTGAAATACTAAAAATCCAAATTTTTTTCTGTAGTTTTATTTTTTTTCTCTTACTTTTTTAAAATTTTATTGTTGTTGTATTACATCCATCCCCTTTTTGCTCCCCTCTGTCCCCCTCCCCACCCACCCATTACCCCCAAAGTCAATCCCACCTGTTGTCCATGCCCATGGTTCCTTTATACTAGGTTCTTGTCTAAACTGCTCCCCTTCCTTGCCTCTGCCTTCCCCCTCCCCACAACCCCCTTCCCCCTGACCACTGAGGGCCTATTCACTGTATTCATATATTTGGTTCTGTTTTGCTTGTTGTTAGTTTTGTTCATTATTGTCCTGTAATGGGTGAGATCATATGGTATTTGTCCTTTACTGACTGACTTATTTCACTAAGCATAATGCTCGACAGTTCCATCCATGTTGTTGCAAAGGGTAGGAGATCCTTCTTTCTTTCTGCTATATAGAATTCCATTGTGTAAATCTACCAAAGTTTTTGATCCAATCATCCACTGATGGGCACTTAGGCTGTTTCCCACACTTGGCTATTGTAAATAGTGCTGCTATGAACATAGAGATGCATAGGTTCTTATGAATTGGTGTTTCAGGAGAATCCAAATTTTGATGGAACACATTGTTAAGATAAAGTTGTGTTTTTTCTAAATTAATAAGTTTTTGTAGTAGGGATGTTCTTGGAAGTAATTTTGATAGATAGGATGTAATCCATAATGGTTCCCCCAAAGCTACCACATCCTACCAATATTATGAGACATATAGTGGCCACTTCTATCTCTCTCTCTCTTTCTTTCTCTCTGCTCCTTCACCTTCTCTTACTCACTCACTATTTTTAATTGGCTAATTTGATAATCTACATGATAACTCAAAGAAATGGGAAAGCCCTATGATTTTACAGCTATTTAATTTGACAGTAAGTAGGTAAGAATCAGAAAAAAAAACTTATTTGAAGAAATAATTTGTCTTATCAAAGAAAGTTCCTCTGAATAAAGAAAAAAAGGCAGTACATGTGAACTTCAGATGAAGTATTTACACATTTAAATGAAAATGTAGTATTTATAATATACTTTATTTAATAGCATATATCCTGAATGTACCATAAACTTTAGCAAATGTAATGTACTTTTAAATTAAAACATTATGCCCTATATAGATAAGTGAATTAATCATATTAATAACTTTAAATGTACTACTCAAAATTTTAAATGGGATGATTCTTAATTTTATAAAAAAAGATAAGACATTTGAAGATTATATTCTTTATCAAAAAGGATGACATGTTATTTAGAGACAGGTGTATTTAAAAACTGAGGAAAGGACAAATACCATGTGATTTCACCCATTACAGGACAATAATGAACAAAACAAATAAACAAGCAAAATACAACCAGACACATGAATACAATGAATAGACCTTCAGTGGGCAAGGCGGAGCGGGGAGGAGGAGGCAAAGAAGGGAAGCAGTTTAGTCAAGGAACTAGTATGGAAGAACCATGAACATGGACAATAAGTGAGATTTACTTTGGGGGTAGTGGGTGGGTGGGGAAGGGGAATGAGGGGAGTAAAAAGGGGATGGATGTAATACAACAAGAATAAAATTAAATTTAAAAATAAAATAAAATAATAAAAACTGAGGAAAGGGTATAAATATGTACCAACTAAAATTATTTCACCTTAGTTAGATGAGTGATGCTTTTTAATATAAAAAGATATTTTACCTTTAATATTTTTAAAGAATGTAAAAGAAGATTTGAAAAAAATTATTTTTTGGTTTTACCAATACAATAAAAATACATAATTGATTAAGAAAAACTTCAAAAATTGTATAATTTTAATTAATTTTAGCATTCCTTTTACTCTCAGTGTCCTGGTTTAAATGATGAATTAAGTGGCCTTCTAACCTATGAGTCACTGAAATAGGTCCTTAAGCTTCCACTTATTTATTCCAATTAGGTTTAATCTATAAAGCAAACTTGATTTTGGTGGCCAGACCCTGAGGAGAATTGCTAGGGCAGAAAAATCAATGGGAGAAATCTGGTCACTGATTGTTGGACCTTCATTGCTTTGGGCTGTGAAGGGTGTTGCTTTGGAATCATCCTCATTTCATCATGTCCTAAAGGACCTCCTTCAAGTAAAGGAAAGTCACCGTTGGTCTTCAAAAATTCAAGATCAAATAGTCTTTAGTTGACAAAGACTTTAAATTGAAAGTTTTTATTTCATAACATAGGCAGTCTTCACTTTGCACAGTAGTGTGAGGTCATGAAAATGAACATACAAACTAAAGCCATGCAAAGCAGCCCTAAATAATTAATGGGAAAATTTTCCAATATTTATGTGGCTTGTAAAACTTTTTTTCAAAACCTTAAACTATATAAATAAAGATTGTGTGCCTTTTTGTTGTTTGTTTTTTTTTTTTCATCTTATAACTTACCATGAGAACCAAGCATCTTTTCTAGGCCTTGGTGAATTTTCAGACATTTCTATACTTGGATCGGCTTACAACATTTTATTCTTTGCACCTTCAATATTATGAAATATCTAAGAAACTTTCTTTAATGTTTACATACTGCCAGTGCCAACTTCTTCTAGGGCATCTTATCCTTTTTGCAATACTTCCATCATCTGTGTCGCTAAGTTCTTCCAGATGCATGTCTAGAAATTTCTCACAGTGGCAGTGTCAACATTCTCATAGACGACTATTTCCGCTCTAACTCAATTTACATCCAATGCACTGTTCACTGCCAGTTTCTGTGGACTTGGAGAAAGAAGATGCCTACTACAAAGGGCTTCCGGTGGCTAACTGGGTTCAAATTAAACAACAGCAACAGCAACAGCAACAACAACAACAAAACAGAGCCTAGCAGCCATTTCTACACAGGGATCTCTGTGCAAACTTCACTTCAGGAAGAAGCCTGCGCTGATCAGCCCGCCTCTGCAAGGAGCTGTCTGACTGTAATGGGTTTCTGACATCTGAGCCAGCCCTCTTACAGGAGTTCTTGGAATCCTATTCCATCTAGAAGGGCTGACCCTTTTCCCATTCAATCGAGCTACTTCACCAGCCAATCAAAGCAGCGCCATTCTGACCAATCAAGACAGAGGGTAGGGTACGGACTCCTCATTTACGCGAAGACAGACTCATCAGCGACCAGGAGCAAAGGTTTCTGTCTTTCAGCCAGCTTCCTTCCTTCTGGCTCTGAGAGCCCGATTTCCCTTTCCACTGAATCCTGCCTTTGCCCTGCTGAACTTAAATACCCAAGACGTCTAGCCAGAGCGGATTGGAGCGCACCAGTGCAGGCCAGAACACCGAACACCACGGAGCTGGCCGGAGCGGAGCGGAGCAGGTCTACGTAGCACACAGCCCACTAGCAAGGTGCGGGGTCCAGCTCTGACATCAGAAAAAGGCCTGGCCCCGCTGCTGCCTCACAGCCGCACTGTTTCCACAGCTGTGCAGTGTCACAATTGAGCCTTTCTGCACCAAATAAAGTTTCCTCCTTTACTGCTTGATTTCTGTTGGTGTTGTATTGGTGCCAATGACCATTGGTTGACATAACAAAACTTCTGTGTTTTGCTGCACTTTCATCTTTGTTGTCCGTACATAAAAGTCTTCAAGAAAAGAATCAACTGCTCTGGCCAGTGTGGCTCCGTTGGTTGGAGCGCCATTCTCCCAAGACCAACTTGTTGAGGTTTGATTCCGAGTCAGGACACACACTTGGGTTGTGGGTTTGATCCTCAGTTCAGGAGCATATGGAAGGCAATCAATAGTTTTCAGTATTTTTCCCTCTCCTTTTCCCCTCTCTCTAAAAGCAATAAAATAGTGTCCTTGGATGAAGATTTTTTTTTTTTTTTAAAGAAAGAATATTCAACTATAGATTGGGAATAGGTTTTAACATTGACTGGAGGAAAATGCAAGAGGTGTGTCTTGTCCATTCCCCAACCTTTTTCTTACTTCAAGGGGGAAAGATTCAGAAGTATTTATGACAGATGAGAATTTCTGCATCAGAAAAAAAACAAAACAATGGCAAAAAGGTTGACCAAAGGTAACCCCAGCCATGTAATACTTCAGTCATTTGAGTCAGGCATGCAGTCACACAGCCAGTTCTGGAAAGCAGGCCACCTCTGTATGAATTTTCAGAAATCAAAACTAGGTAAGGTAGAAATGCTAGAGGCAACTCAGCTATTGTTTAATTACAATGAATGATTAGTTTCACTCCTGGTGATTTTAGGAGGTGAATTTGTATTCCAGAACAGTCTGTCAATCAGCTGAAACTTTCCCCTTTTTTCCTTCTTTTCCACCGAAGAAGTAATGCAATAACAGATGCAGCAGCTGAACTCAGCAGTTAACTTTTCAAAAAACATGCAGGGCTAGATTTTATATATTTCTAGGCTTATACCCAGTCCCTAAAATAAGGGGAAAAATGAAAGACAAGGAAACATAAAAAGAGCAAAAAGAGTAACATCTTCCAAGAAAAGTGCCAAGGATAGCATATCAAATTCATCTTCCTGGACATTTACTTCATTCCCTTTTATTCCACATGGGCATCTCCTCCCCACATTCATGTGCTACGGGAAAAAAATAAAACAGACCTGGAGGTAAGAGATCTTATTCATTGTTCAGGTGAATAAAGTCCTATGTGTTTGAAAAAAGAACTGAAATATATTTCCATAATCTACAAGGCTTAAATTATAATCAGTGTTTTCCCTCACC
Organism: Noctilio leporinus; assembly: GCA_004026585.1. Taxonomy (NCBI): domain Eukaryota; kingdom Metazoa; phylum Chordata; class Mammalia; order Chiroptera; family Noctilionidae; genus Noctilio; species Noctilio leporinus. Next base: position 35,192 of record PVIW01000573.1, read on the forward strand.
TGAGCCACACCTGATCTGTCTGCTTATTTCTCATAAGCTATCTTCAGCATCACACCTTTTAAGAATCTTTAATTCAGTATTAATCCATAGTTAGATTGTTTCTTATATTCCACTCAAATAAAATATCCCAATCTTTGGAAGATTCTCTATTGCCACAGTCATGCTTTGGCAATATTTATCAAATAAATCTAAATTTATAGTGGAAAATAGCCTTGTTGTAAATTACTGGAGTCAAGGAAAATGTTTTTAAAAATGTTTAATGTTTCTCCCTGATTCGAAAACTTCTGATTGCCAATATTATAATTATGCTGCATAGTTGCATAATTACAATTACAGTCATGTGACAGGAATTTGTATCTTCTACAAACTGAATTGCTATAAATAATCACTGTTTAAAAAACCCTGGCTGGTGGCACTGTGGATAAGGTGCCAACCTGCAAACCCAAAGGTCGCTGGTTCAGTTCCCAGCCAGAGCACATAGCCAGGTTGCAAGCCAGGTCTCCAGCCAGGTCCATAGCTGGAGGCAGGTAAAAGGCAACCATACATTGATATCTCTCTCCTTCTTTGCCTCTCTCCCTACCCCTTTCTCTAAAAATAATAAATAAAATCTTTAAAAATTAGATGATGTGTGTCCATTTCTATCAAGAGCCTCCTCAATTTTCTCTTTTGCTGGGAATCCATTTTCCATCTTGTCTTCTGGAAGACTTCCCTTCGGCAGTTGGCTCATCCTTACCCTTTTTGAGGATATATACAGTAGATATCTGTGCACACATACATACCACATGCCCATACATACAAAACACACAGAGGTTTGTAAGTACTTTATGTCTTGTTGTCCTGCTAGTTTCTAATACATATTTTAAATATTTTAATAAGATTTTTGTGCATTTATCCTTGCTTTCCATGAATTTTTGATTTATGTACTTTGTAATGATATACATATTAAAGTTTATGAATGTCATATCATCTTGGTGTACTGTTATTTTAGGTAGTATGAAATATTTCCCTTTGCCTCATACAACTCATTCATTTTTAATTCTATTTTGTCTGAAAATAACATTTCTTCAACTCCTTTCCTTTGATTAATATTGTTTATAATGCATTATTCTACTTTTTTGCATTCAATCTTTTTTTACGTATTTTAATTTCAACTATGGCTTTCTTATAGCTAGTGAATTTTGTTTGGGAATTTTAAACACATTCTAAGAATATTAGTAGTGTAATTTTACTCATTAATATTTTTATAATTAATGAAAGGTTATAGGTATTCCTATCACTTTATTTTATGTAATTATTTCACTTCAAAATATTTTCCTTTCTCATTATTTGCTGATCTAGTAATTTCTTATTGTATGTTTTTATATATTTCTATTATTTAGAAGTTACATATCTCTTTTCATTTTTGTTACTGGTAAACCTTAATAATTAATACATATAATCAACTATCTTGAATACATCAGAAGCTTCATAGCACATTGGAACATCTGACTGTCAGTTATTTTTTAGTTATCATGAATATTTAGCCTCAATTATAGTTTGTTTTTTCACATCATTTTGTTATACCAAAATCTCTCCATTTATAATTTTTTAAATAAAAATTTATGTAAACATCTTCAAATAAAATATGTAAAAAGGTTCATGTATACTAAACTTTGAGGTCCATTTTGTTTCAAAATACACTTATTATTCTCCCACACCTGAATGTTAATAAAGAACCCTAAATTCCAAGTTAGTTGTTCTAAGATCATTGAAGATTTACAGTTTGCTGATGCCAATTTCATTTCCTCAATAACTATTTTTATTATAAATTTAATTTTTTTAAAGATTTTATTTATTATTTATAGAGAGAGGGAAAAGGAGAGAGGCAGAAAGGGAAAGAGACAGCAAAGTATGGTTGTCTTTCACCTCCCTCCAGCTACAGACCTGGCTGGAGACCTGGCTTGCTTGCAGCCTGGTTATGTGCCCTGACTGAGGAATCAAACCAGTAAATTTAACTTTTTAAAACAGTTTTAGACTAACAACAACAACAAAAAGTGAAGATAGTACAGAGAGTTCCAAGTATCTGGTTTTCTTGGGTTCCCCATGTATAACATTATTCTAACAATTAAGAAAGAAATATTGATATATTTTTATTAACTAACATTTATATTTATTTAGGATTCTTTATCATTATTATTTTTTACCTAATCTCCTTTATCTGTTCCAAACTCCTGTCCATATTTTAATTGCCATGTTCACTTAGGCACCTCTTGGCTATGACAACATCCCAGACTTCCCTTATTTTTGAGTCCATTGATGGTTTTGAAAAACTGTTTTTGTTTGTTTGTTTGTTTTCTGAATGATCCTCAATTAATGTTTGTTTGATAATTTTGTTCTGATCAGCCTTGGGATATGAATTCTGGGCAGGAAGACCCCAAAGGTAGAGTGCCAGTCTCATCACATCATACCAGGAATATACAAGGAGACACCACCCCCCCCATAAAATATGAAATTATATCCTAGAGGGGAATCCCTTATAGTATAGGCTTCATCTCCTAGGTGAGTGTTCTCAAAACCATCTGTATCAGTGTACCAGCTGGTATTGTTGTGAGAGGCAGTATTCAGCTTCAGTTAATTTTTTTTTAAGACTCTTTCAATGCATTTGTTCATTTTATGATGGGTGATTCACAAATGCACCTGCTCACACCATGCTAAGGATTTAGCAGTTTTTGACCGATAAAGGCATGACCCCAGTCCTCGCCATCCCCATTCACCTGATCTCACCCCAAGTGACTTCCTTTTTGTTTCCTAAGATGAAAAAAGTACCCAAAGGGAAATGTTTTGTTGATGTGGAAAAGGTAAAACAAAAAATGACAAAAGCACTAAACAGCATCAAAACAATGAGTTCAGCCCTGCCTGGTAGCACAGTGGATAAGGTGCTGGCCTGCAAACCCAAGGGTCACTGGTTGGAATCCCCAGCCAGGGCACATAACCATGTTGCAAGCCAGGTCTCCAGCCAGGTCCGTAGCTGGAGGCAGGTGAAAAGCAACCATACATTGATGTCTCTTTCCCTCCCTGCCTCTCTCCTTTCCCCTTCTCTCTAAAAATAATAAATAAAATCTTAAAACGAATTTTTACTCTCCCTTACTTTTTGCTATTATAAGATGTTTCATGTTCATCTTATATATTTCCTGTCTTGGTTCTAGAATCAGCCATTTCTTCAAAGATAATTGGTTACTTTTCATTGGGGATTGATATTACACACCAAAGTCTGTATGCTAAATATATTTATAATTCCTTGAGTATATTTGCTTCTAGACCTTTCCAGCTAACAGAGAAGAGGAACATTTGGGTGTGTATTAAACCATGTGTAAATACATATATCTATACATCTTTCCATAACTATTTGTATCTATATTAACTTATGAGTTAACTATGAACAATGAGTTCATAGTGGTGTATTCAACCCTAATTCATACCATGTGCATCATTCTAGCCTTTTTCTTTCATCTGGAAACTTCTGCAACAATAAGAAACCTGGCTTCCACCATACACCATTCATTTACTTAACTGTTTAATTCAGATATTCATGTATAGCAGTATCAAAATTGTTAACTTGGTCTTTGATGGGAAACTACTTTATCAATCAGGCTATATAATCTTTTATACATTATTTGTTATTTTAATCTTAAAAACATCTCATTATTAAAGTGAATTAGGAGGATAAATTTTCCTCCTATCAGCTACAGAAAGATTGTTTCATACACTATATTAGAGGTAGATTATTTTCTCACATTCTATGTAATACACTAGAAATCCCCAATATCTGATTTGTTTTTAATTTGAACATTTAAATTTGCTTTTAGATTTGCTGTAGTTTGCTGTAGATTTTGACAGATGCATAATGATATATATCCAACATGGAAGTATCGTAAACAATTGTTTCATTTCTCTACAAATACCTCATGTTTCACTTATCCAATCAACTTCCAAGCCGAGGGGAACCACTAATCTATATACAGTTTCTATAGTTTTGCTCTTCCAAAATTCATGTGGTAGGGTCATAAATTTTGTAGCATTCAGCGACTATTTTTTCTTCACTTGACAATAGTACTTTTAAGGTTTATACACTTAGTTTAATGGCCTGAGGCCTCATTTCTTTTCATCACTGAATAATATTCCATTGTACAGTTATACCATAGTTTGCTTATTCATTCACATATGGAAGGACATCTTAATTGATTCCAAGTTTTAGTGATTACAAATAAAGTTGCTATCAATACTCATATGTAGGTTTTTGTATGGACAAGTTCACAATTAGTTGGGTAAATATCTAGTAGCAAAATTTCTGAATTGAATGTTAAGACTGTGTCTAGACTTATAAGCTGCTGGACTATCTTCTGATGAGGCTGTTCAATTTCATTAGATTATTTTCAAAAGTGATATTCCAATTTTGCATTCACACAAGTTAGGAATGAGAATTTCTGTTGCTCTGCATCATTGCCAGTGGTTGTTCTTGTCAGGTTTTTGCACTTTAGCCATTCCAATAAGTGTGTAATTGTATCTAATTGTTGATTTGATGTGCAATTACCTAAAGACAAATGAAGTTGAGTACCTTTTTGTATGTTTGTGATCCGTATAACTTCTTCAGTGCAGTCTGTTAAGATCTTTTGTTCAATTTCTTCAATTTAGGTTGTTTGCATCAAATGTTCTTTTGTGCATTGTGCCTGAGAAGCAGAAATGGTGGTGGTACCAGTTTCAGTTTGAGTCCAAGCCTGAGGGTCAGGGGACACCTATGCCCCAGTTCAAAGCCCAACAAGCAAAGGGAATGAATTCTCTCTTACTCCCTCGTCTGTTCTGCTTAGGCCTATAATGGATTAAGTGATGCCCATCCACACTGGAAAGTGAGGGGAGTATTAACTTCATCTGGAAACACTCACAGTCAGCCAGAATAATGGTGAACGGAATATATGGGTATCCCTATGCTCAGTCAAGTTAATGCATGATATTAAATCACAGCTAGTGGAGCTTTCAATAGTTATAGCAATAAAGCTTTTTAACAAATATGCCACATTTGTTCTTTGTTAAGGAAGTATAATTTCTTGACCAGTTGATGGTTTAAACCCAGTGACTTTTAGTGATTTTAGTTAGCTATAATTTACTGTATCTTTTCTAATCTATTGCACTTTGTCTTGCATATGATAATCGTAAAAATTCTTCTTTCATAACCAATGACTTTTAGAGAAGTTTAATAAGAATTAAAATGTATTTTGTAAATAGATTTAAGAGAGAAACAAGAAATATGAACCAAACGTTTCTGATAATCTTAGGAAAATATGAACATTTAGGTGAAATGGAAAAACTCAAGATCGAGTTACTTCTCCCTTTTCCCATTTCTCTGTGTGACGGTGGTGGTGGTGATGGTGGTGTTAATTGTAATAGCATGTTTAGATTTATATGTGTGCATTTTCATGTGCTCATATGCATGCACATAAAGACACCTTTGTGCGAATCAATCATTCCAAAATTCTAATTTAATCATGACTAAAAGTCACATCAAGTAGAGTTTTTCACAGCCAGAATTCTATGTAAATTTTCTAATATTGTGGATAAGTATAATGTTTACATACAGGACTTTGGAACATTAATATGATGTTATAATCACAGTTAATTGGAAGCTCGTCATATATAGTTCTTCCAGTCTTTTATTACTTTATGAAAGACTAGCCATGTTCTACCGAGACTTCACATAGAGAAAAAAGTAAATTCAAAGAGTAGGCACCAACTTACTAAAGTGACACAATTTCTATTATTTAGATGTTTATAAAAATGTGTGTCGATAGCAAGCATATTTTATTATGTTTTCTTAAATTAGATCACAAGGCTACTATAGTAGCCAAGTCCTTCTTACCAGTAGATAGAGTACAAGTAGAGTTAAAAGTAGAATTTCAGCAGTTTTGAAAAGTAACTCACCCTGAAATGACTTATTAGCTCATTAACATTGCAAGGTGGAATAGTTTTCAGATTAACTAGCTTTAGCCAACACAGAATGGTGAGAGCATAAATGCATCTGTTCTAAAAAAAAAAAACCCTTTTATTACAAAGCAGATACATGTTCATTTGAGAATATTTGGAGACTGTATAAAAAATAAAGAAATAGAAGTCAGCCATGAATTCACTACCTAAAATTATTACTCTTAATATTTAGATGAATATACTGACTTTCTGTTTATTTATGTGTATTTAAAAATACACCTAGTTTAACATTTAATGCTATTATTTGAAGGTGGATACTTTATTTCTGCATAAGTTAACTCATTCACAATTCTCCCCTTTCACATAGTAGTGGAAAATAAACAAGCTTTCCATTTGAAGATGATCAAAACACTTCTTATTTAACTTAATCAATTCAGCATTAGCTCACTATCATCATGTCAAATTTTCAACCTCCTTTATTTTCTCTTCTTTCTCTCCCTGATATATATGAGGATGCTATGGTTGGAATGTGTCACCTCAACAAACTCATACCTTGAAATCTAATCTTCCATGTGATGGTATTAGGAGGTGGGGCCTTGGGAGGTGATTAGGTTGTGAGGGGGGAGCCCTTGACAAGGTATCCCATAGTTCCCTGGCCCCTATTAGCAGGGGAAAATGCAACTAGAAATCTGCAATGTGGAAGATGGCCCTCCTTGCACTATACCACTCACTCTGTAGTATTTGCTAGAACAGTCCAGGGAACTAAGATGGAGAAGTGGGAAGGCCTTGTTGGCACACAGAGTTGGTCCTCAGTTAACATGTTTCAGCAGATATGGTATCTGTTCCTGTTCTGCTGCTGATGTTCTCTCAGCCAAGATAATATACGATAGCTTCTCCTGCTGCCTCTTTCTACTCTACTCTGCCCGTGATAGAGGGGGTGCTCTATGGGTCAGCATTGGGTTGAAGTTCTGCATGATAACTGATATGGAAATAGGAAGCCTGTGTAATTTATTCTCTAAGCTGGGATGCTTTTGTGAATAAAAAGAAATGCTATTGATATTTTTATTAGTACAATATTAGGTAAAAAGTGGAATCCAGGGAAATGGAGATACATGGTCTTAATAGGTACAAGTAATTTTATACTTGGATATCCTTCTAGAATTTCATGAATAGAGAAAGAGATTTATATGCCCTACTACACCCATGCCCTTAGAGTTTGTCCTATTCATTTGGGGCTGCTGAAGCAAATTACCATAGACTGGAATTGGTTAAACAACATAAATTTAGTTCTCAGAGTTCTGGAGTCTGAGGACTCCAAGATCAGCATGTCTAAGTTCTGGTGCAGGATCTCCTGGTTTGTGGTGGCCATCATCTTGTTGTGTCCCCAAGTGTTAGAAGGCAGAGAAAAAGGAAGCAAATGTTCTCCAGTCTCTTTTTTAAATCATTAACCACATCGTACAGGCTATATTCTCATGATCTAACTATCTCCCAAAGGTTTCATTTCCAACACAATGACTTGGGTGTTAGGACTTCAACATGTGGATTTTGGAAAGATACAAATATTTGTGCTATAGCGTGATTCAAACCCAGGCAGAATTCAAATCCAATTACTTATATGCATCTACACTGTCTATTTTGAGCTCATTTCAAATTCTTTTTTTTTCCTCCTGGCTAAATAATTTTTATTGATATTTTTATAGAGAGAGGGAGATAGAGAGAGAGGGGTTTGTTATTCCACTTATTTATGCATTCATTGGTTGCTTCTTGTAAGTGCCCTAATCAGAGATTGAATTTGTAATCTTGGAGTATTGGGATGACGCTCTAACCAACTGAGTACCCAGCCAGGGTGTTAAATCACTTTTACTGCAGGAGAAATATGATTGTATCTTAGAGAAATCATACCACATAGAGGTGAATATCCTCTTCTCTGTAACCAAACTGCATGAATTAAAATAACATCTCTCTAATTTACTAGTTTTGTATACCCTTGTTTAAATTACCTAACTTCTGGTGCCTCAGTTTCTTCATTTATAAAACAGCAATGATAACACAGTATCTACTTGCAGCAGTTATTGTCACCCCTTGTGGAGCATTATAATTTTATTGTATGCTACTTTGCATCCATCCATATCTAGTCTGTGATTTTCTCAGGTCTGAGTTCTTAAGGCTCTGCCTCATGATCTTCCAATCCAAAGACTCATGGGAAGCCTCGCAGAAAAGTGTTCTAACTTAATCTTCTAATTTTTATATACAAAGGTGCTTTGGTTTGTAGACTACTGCTTTGTCAATTAAATTTTAAAACTATTTTTGAAAATTAAAGGAAGAATTGATCACTTTTGTACAATGCTTCTATACATCTTTCCTGAGATCAACAAGTATCCACCTTTTAGCTCGGACTTAATGGTGAAAACGTTGTAGAAATTAAAATATAGTTACCAAGAATGGAAAAAGAGCCCTGGCTGGCAGCTCAGTAAAAAGGCACCAGCCTGCGAACCCAAAGGTCACTGGTTGGATTCCCAGCCAGGACACATAACCAGGTTGCAAGCCAGGTCTCTAGCCAGGTTTGTAGCTGGAGGCAGGTGAAAGGCAACCATACATTGATGTTTCTCTCCCTCTCTGCCTCTCTCCCTTCCCCTCTCTAAAAATAATAAATAAAATCTCTAAAAAGAATGGAAAAAATTAATTATATTTATATTTCAAAATATCTGTTATATACTAATACAGTTTGGAAAAGTGTGATTATCCTTTACATTGTACATATTGATAGTAAACTATTCTACCACTTCATGCAATAATAATTTATATTAATTACAATATTATGGTAGCAGAATTTATTTACCAATCTTGGAACACTTAGAGTTGTTCTTATTTATTTTATATACATTTTATATGCATACAGTCTTATAGAAAAAATTATACACTATGCCTTTAATATAAATTTAAAGAAATGAATTTGCTATAACAAAAAGGTATTTTACATATTTTGCCATCATATCTGTTAGATATTTGGTTGGTCTTTAGTTAAGATGATCTCATATGAACAGTTATTAAGTTTGAGTCAGAGAGTTTACTACTTGAAAGCGAGTTTTCTGGGTGGCTGGAAATCTGGAACACTTGGTCCACCGTCAACAGAGATAGGGCTTCATTAATGCCAAGTCAGGCATGAACACCAGAAGTGCTTCAATTACCTACAAATACTCTTTGTAAGGGTGTATATTATTTGAAACTATATAGTCTTCATGAATTTTAATGCAAGCCAATAATATAAAACAAAATTAAAATTTTTTCTTTAGAGGGTCATATAATAAATATTTTAGACAGGCCATATGGCCACTGTTGCAGTTTCTCAACTTTGGAAAGCAGCCATAAGCAATATGTAGATGGATGAGAGTGGATGTGTTCCAATAAAACTTTATTTATAATGCAGCCAGTGGTCTGAATGTAGCCTCTGCAGCTGCAGTTTGGCTACACCTTTTGTGAAACAAATATTCATTAAAAAGTGGGCTGTCCTAACCAGGAAGTGCCCAACTTTTCATGTGTCAAACTATGAGTGGCTGTGTGCTCTTGTCAGGAACACGGAAAACATGAACTGCTGAGTTAAGTTACACTATATTTTCCCCGGATCATGTGGCTACTCTCTTAAGAGTGATATAGGACTTAATCTAATCCACAGTGGTCTGTGTAAATGACTGTATGTTTGTGTTTAGCAGCGAGGATTCCTGTCATTTGTAGCATGAATAATAAACAACATAGAATATGTTTTTATAAACATTGAACCAGTTAATACAACTGTTAGCATTAAAGGAAAATTCAGCCCTGGCTAGTGGCTCAGTGGATAGGTGCTGGCCTGTGAGCCCAAAGATCACTGGTTTGATTCCCAGCCAGGGCACATACCCAGGTTGCAAACCAGGTCTCCAGCCAGGTCTGTAGCTGGAGGCAGGTAAAAGGCAACCATACATTGATGCTTCTCCCCCTTTTTGCCTCCCTCCCTTCCCCTCTCCCTAAAAATGATAAATAAAATCTTTAAAAAAAAAAGAATTCACCCTTCCTATATAATATAGTATAATGTATTGATCTGTTTTATTTTAACCAATTTCATAGATTTTTTAGAAGACAACTTTATTTTTGCTTTAATTTGTATTTTATAGATTTTTCAATATGGTTGAAGCTTTTCTTTCTTATAATTGAATAGTTTTCAATAAGAAGTAGGTCCCAGGCAGGTTTGTTATCTTCCTGGGTTGACTAGGTCATAGCTTTAACTGACTATTACTGATAGTACCTCCCCTCGCCCCCAGTTAAGGTTAACTAACAACTGTCACATTTTCGTAGGCCATGGAGGAGATAGTTAAGACTTTGGTGAAGGAAAGTTTATTAAGCTCCATCAACATCCTGTGGGCACATGTTTATCTTATGCTCCATCTGCATAGGAGGCCAAATATAAGATAGTAGGTGATCCTAATTCCTTATCAAAAAGCTCCTCCCTTCCTAGTGTGACATTGATAGTTAGCTAGTTATTATTAGGAAAGGGTAGCAAAGGAAATTAGACATTGAGCTTAATAAATGGGAGCCTCTCCAGAAAATTAAAGCTTCACACCCAGGAGAAAAATAGCATTTTTTCACCAAGAGGGTTAACATGTCTCTTTCCCCCTTTCTGGTACTAGATTGTTAGGGGCACAAGGGGAGGTGTTTGACCAAAGACACCTGCTAGCCTAGCTAGATGGTAGGCCCATCAACGAATCCACAAAAGCTTGGGAAGTTGCTTAGTTCTTTTGAATGAGCACCTAATCCATCCCAAACCCAAGCTAATATAATCCCAAGGGAACAAAGAAGCGCCCTCTTCCCTCTCTATCACAATCATTTGCCCCATGTCTACGTATTCTCTCTTGCTCAAGAAGACCACACAACCATGTGGGTCTAGAAGCTCCTGGGGCCCACAGCAGATGATGTGGGCTCCAAAGGACTAGGTTTTAATAGGAAGCAGAAACCCTGGGTACTGGCCTTTGCTTTGGCCTTGCTGAAGACAAGGTTGGACTTATTCCACAGCGAGATAGAGATGGGACATTGGAAACCTGGGGTGCAGCTTCTACTTCCACCCAAATAAATCACCTTACCAAGCCACAATCTCCTATACATGTGTCCTTGGGATGCTTTTCTTATGATCCTCCCACGGAAGAGCTTCATTTCCATGGATGATATTTGCACACAACTCTAGTCTCCTCCCCCAGGCTTTTTCTCTTGCCACAGAAAAATGACAGCCATTGGATCTACCTGCATCCAGACAAGTTGACTGGCTTACCTGGTGGTCAGTTTGGTAATGCACTCCTTACTTCCCTAGTAATATTAGAAATCCACCCTCCATCCCAGATTTAGGGAATTAGCGATTTCCGTCCCTGATGAAATGTTAGCACATAAGCTTTTGCCTCTAGATCTGTTTTCTAGGTCATCTGTGCTAAAAAAGATACATTGTTTCTGAGTACATGTAGACAGGCTAATCCAACATTATTTTTTTGAGTTTCAAAACAATATTTATTTTTATTTATTCATATATTTTAAATGTAATTTATTTAATTTCAGAGAGGCATACTGAAATTTTATTTCTCTCTTTCAATATTATTCTTCCAATATTATTCTTTCAAGTGCATGGTGTTATTTTGGACAGTAGGTTTACCCTCCTACAATAATTTGCATATGTTTTCAGATTAATTTTATTATGTTGTATTCACATGATCTTCTACAAAAATAAATACTTTATATTTCATCTATTAATAATTTATTTTTGCATGTGAAAGAAGGGATTAACTATATAAATTTCATTCCACATATAAAAGCATGGGATGAGAAAAAACATTTTCAGTGTTCTATGAAATATTTTAAAGTGATATACATGGCTTTGATTGAATAATGAAATAACATTCATTTAAGAATAAATTTTTTTAAACCAGTATTCCATAACCCTCACACACTGCTTTGGTATCATCTTCTTCAAGTTTTTCTACAGGTCATTCATATTTAAAGCATTCTATTTCACTTATTTTACTTTATAGCACTTATCACCAAATGATTTTATGTATCTTTCTATTATTGTTATTTGAATTCACCAAGGCTTAAGATCTATAGAGACAAGAATTACCATCTGTGTTGTTCACTGCTCCCTTCCCAGTACCCAGAACAGTATATGCTTGAAATAGAGTAGACTACTATTAATTTTTTTAAAAATGAATAAATGCTGATTTAGGAAAGAAACTGGGTCAATATTTAGATTATTACTAATAAAGCCTTATACTTATAAAACATCTAAGCCTTTCAAAGGGATTTAACTATATCAATTTAATTATCCCTGGTAAGAATCTTTCAGGAAAAAACAACTATTTTTGTACACATTTTATTTATAAAGAATCTACAACTTTTACCCCCTGGCTGGTAGCACAGTGGGTAAGGTGCCGGCCTGTGAACCTAAAGGTCACAGGTTCGATTCCCCAGCCAGGGCACATAACAAGGTTGCAAACCAGGTCTCCAGTCAGATCTGTGGCTGGAGTCAGGTGAAAGGCAACCATACATTGATGTCTTTCTCCCTCTCTGCCTCTCTCCCTTCCCCTCTTTCTAGAAATAATGAAATAAAAATCTTAAAAAAAAAAATTAAAAAAAAAAAAAAAAAGAATCTACAACTTTTAGAGTTTGTGTGACTTCTCCAAGTCAACCATGAACTTTTCTCCTTTGTTTCGGACTTTAAGACTGGTTTTGGTGTTATTACCCTTTTAAGAATAAGTCATTTCTGGTTATAACTTATGGTAACTAGTCCATTATATCATTACTACATAATTCTCATACCTTGAGATCATCAACGCTATAAACTGTTGAATTTCATTTGACACTGAAACAGAGGTTGGCACATAAAGAAGTAAGGGAAGAATAAAATGAGTCCCGTGTTGAATGTGCCTACAGAACACACGCACACACAGCTGCATCATTAGAATTTTAAAGAAAACATACCACTAGATAATAATTCATTACCACCTCTTCTGCCATAACTTCTGGTGGAAGCCCACTAATAACACTGGCACTTTCATCATCCTAAAATCTTATTTCTTCTTTTTACCTCAATTCATCACTTCTCATCTTATGCTAAAGAAGCTTTTCTATTTGTGTGATTCCAGAACCAATCTCCTGCCTCTCTTTTCTTGCTGATCAACTTTATCTGAACTCATTAGTATGAAAACAAATGTGATCATCTGAGGTTTTTACGTCCTGCCTTTATTAGAAAAGAAAGACTGATGGTTGAATTATTTCGATAAGTAGCAAAATAGGTACTGTCCCTTTCTATAGTTGCTTAAAAGCTCACCAAATAGGTATATCTTACGTGTTAACCAGTGACAGTACAAAACAAGAAAAGAATAATAGAATTTCTCATTCTACTCAGCTCTATTATATGCAGAATGTGCTCTTCACACTGAAACAGACAATGAATACACATTGTGTAATGCTCAGTCTTAAAAATAGAGATGTGTTGGTAGCCAAGTATCTGCTGTGACAAAGATCTGATCTACTAATTATCTGCAACACATTTAGGTCCCTGACTGCTACCCCAATCTTTTTACAATTCACCAGAGGGTGATTTTGGCAGGTTGTCAGCAGGCAAACAGGGAAATGAGTTAGAAAACATTAATAAAGGTTGAAAACAACAGCTTTTATGTTTTGAGCTCATCATTCAAGTATAACAAAAACTGTTAAGACAAGGAACAGGGACAATGGGCAAAGAAGGCAAGAAAGAAAGAAGCAAACATTTAAAATGACTAGAAAGTTACATTTGTGAAACTCTTGTCAAATTTATTCATGATAGTTTTTTCTTGAAGTTTGTCTTATATTTTTTCCTCTATTGGAAGGTGAACCTGTGAAAATTGCATGCTCCATAATAGTGTAACACTTCTGTTTCTGTTCTAACTACAACAAAATCTTCATCCATTTTAACATAAAAAATAACAGCATGCTATTAAGTTTACAAAAAGAGGAACACAACTATAATAGCTATAACGACACCCAGAAAAACAAAACCAGACCATAACATGGAAAATGGCTTTTCTATGATTAACAAGGATAATTGCATTAACAAGATGGAATTCCTAACATTACTTACTTTCCTTCACTAACTAAAGTGTACTTCTGGAATTTTTACAACATTTGTAGGCAAAATATGTGAATGCTGTGTTCAGTATATTTAAACTATACATGAACTCAGTGGAACACCAGCTTTAAGGAATTGTGAAAGTTATGCAGTCTTTTCAGCTTAAAGGGGTTTGCCTGTTATGGTGTAATAGAAAGAACAGGAAAGAGCAAAACAATGGAGTTTCAACTTTTATCTCTTCTGTTTACCAACCAAATCACTGTGGATGCTTTAACTTCTGGGAACATCAAATTACTTGTTTGTAAAATAGGATGTATAGTGCCTTCTTGAGGAAGTTGTCATCTGAAGTAACATGTATGTGACAGTGCCTGACACAGTTGGAGCCCTCATTGCAGAGTTCATTAAGTAAAATTTAAATGTAAATTTAAAAGGGCAAAATGAAAAAAAATACATTATAAGTTATAAGGAATACAGTGATTTCTCTGTATTAAAGAAAGAGTGTGGCATTAAAATATACAATTTATTGGATGAGACTTTTATTGTCTATGATAAAAATGAAAATAATTGATTTTAACCTACTTATGGAGTCATAAAGTTAATCAAATATCAATTTAAAAAATATTATAACAAACTCCTTTGAACCCTGTTATGTGGCTATTTCATGTAATGTTATATAAAACATTCACTTGCAGCTTTTTATATAGCTCATCACTGGTCTTGATTCCTTCCCCATTCCAACTTTTAACCAGAACTGCATCCTTCCTATCTACCTTTAGCATTTTTACAGACCCATGCTCCCACAAAAGATAAATTATTTCAAGTATAATTTTAAGATATACTTTTTTTGGCACTCAGCATCCCACACTGGTGATCTTTTCATAAACACATAGATCTAGTTCATTATTTAAAAAGCTAAATAACATTCTGTCAGATAAACATCGCATATTTTACTTATTTATTTTGATGCATGCTCAAGTTCCTTTACATTTGCTGTTTTAAACAGTGTTTTTAGCGAGGGTCCTTATACCTATTGCCTTGTATACATGTATGAGAATATTATCAGGCTATGTACCCAGAAATGCAATTTCTGGCAGTCATCAAATTTTAAACTAAAGGTATCTTAAGAAGTCTTCTTCCACTATGAAATCATTTTTCTGAGGCACAATTAAACCAGTAAGTGGGAAGGTTAAAAGTAAAATTCCAACCTTCTGCATCTTATTTCTCTGCTCTTGACAGTGTGTCACTAATCTTCATCTACCTGCATCTTTTTATTTGCTACAGAGGTGCTTGTACATTTATTCTTGGCATAGCCCCTGAAAGTAGCCTCTTCCTTACACTGAATTGAATGATACCATGATGTCATTGTCTCAGCATTTGCATGAGGTTTGCGAGGACATGGACCTGGAAACCAGGAGACTTCAGCCCCTCTTAGTGTTGGATATTCTGGGGTCACTGACCAGTTCACATAACTTCCATTTCTCTACCTCCTTCTCCTCAGACTTTCCTTGGCCCAACATATCTTCTGTTTAATATTTCTAGTTGGCTATCTCATGGGCATATCAGGTTTAGCATGCCCAGAATTGAATTCTTATACTATTCAATCTAACCCTTTTGTCATCTCCCATCTTTTCAAATCTCAGCAAATAACATCTCAATAAGCACCCCATAACTAAAGACAAAAACCTGACAGATTTCTAACTCTTGCTACGAACTATTTTCTCAAATTATCTATATTTTACTACCACAAGCTTATTCTAAGTACGAATACCTGGTCTGCTGCTGTTGTTTTCCAATTATGTTTCCCACTTACCTTTCTATACAATTCTGTGCAGAGCAGTTAGAATTTATTTAAAATGTAAATTGGATTATATCATCACTTGATGTAAGCCCATGAAAGTCTACTTATTGGCCTTAAGTTAAAATTCAAATTTCTTACCAAGGTCTAACTAGTATCACCTTGTGCCCCTCTCACCTTCATTGGCTGTGCTCCTGATATGTTGGTCTCTTTTCATTTCTTTACTATGCCATGTTTTTTTCTTATTTCAGGACCTTAGCACATACTCTTTCTTCTGTCCAGATCACTCTTCCTCCAACACTACCCATTTTTGATTCATCCTTATCCTTCAGGTATCTGACAAAATGTAAGCCCCTCAAAGAGGTCTCTATTACCAATCCCATTTCGAATAAGTCTCCATACACTTATGTATTCTTAGTGTCATCAGTCAGTTTCCCTTGTAGCACTCCATTGTTTGGGTAGGGCGCTGTAACAAAATACCTCGAACTGGGCAACTTACACAATATAAGTTTATTGCCCCACAGTACTGAAGGCTAGAAGTCTGAGTTCAAGGTGTCAGCAGAGTTGGATCCTTCTGAGATCTGTGAGGAAGAATCTGTTTCATGCCTTCCTTCCAGCTTCTGATGGGTTGTTAGCAATCTCTGGTATTTCTCCACATTGAAACATCACCCCGATATCTGCCTTCATCCTCATATGTTCTCCCTGTGCTCATGTTTATATCCAGATTTCCCCTTTATAAGGATAGCAGTTATATTGGATTAGGAGCTCACCCTACTCCATCATGCCCTCATCTTAAATTAGCTAATGACATATTCGACAAACCTATTTCCAAATAAGGTCACATTATGAGATACTGGGAGTTAAGACTTGAACATATGAAGTTGAGGAAGATATAATTCAATTAATAACATCACTTTTCAAAATGTATAAATATATATGCATATATATTCATTGTTTAATGACTATAGAAGACAGTTTTTCTTTCTAGATTTTCTTCTTTCTTTCTTTCTTTTTTTATTGTTTGGTTTACATATGTATACCCAATACCCTCAATAGGTGTAGTACCTGATAATCAATAAATATTTATTGTTTTTCTCTAAATGTAATTACATGAGTTATAAAGTCTATTACTGCTCTGAATTTTGTAATTTTGTTTTTGCCATACTGCATTTTATCATAGTCCAATTCCATCCTAAGGTAAAGTTTTCAAAATGTAAACCATATATCAAAATAAGGCAAACATAAATCCAGCTTGGTTTTATAACTTCCTAAATAATTCAAACCAAAATATCTATGCTTTTAGAAAGGAAATGGAAGAATCACCCTAGTTCAGTTTGTAATTTTTCAACCAGCTATTAATCTACTTTAGCTCTGAGGAATGAAATCTAAGAATAATATAAAATGTAACCCCACTATAGTTTATGCTGGACAAGAGAAACTTAAAATAACTCATTTCTACAGTTCAAAATATTACTGTTTTATACCATACTATTAGCAGAAGAATTGTCTTTCCTTCTTTTTCTGCCCATCCCACTCCACAGCTAGAGCCCTGAATCTTGTTAGAGCCTAGTTTTTGAATCAATTTAATCTTTCATTTATTCTCTTTTTGCTCAGCCTTCTTTTGCTTGCCCCTTTCCACCAGTTCCATCCCCTATGCTGTCAAAAAAGCATGAGCCTCCCATCTGGACCTAGGCTTGTTTTAAATCTTCAAATCTATTCTTGAATCTGGTCACTCAACTTAACCTCCTTGATATTTTCCTTCAGCCTCTTTACATCACTCCTGTCACTTCTGCCAGATGAATCTTCCAAAATGCCACTTTCATTATTCTAGTTCCCTGATTTAAAACTATATTGGTACCATATCACTTATTAGGTAGAGCTTAAGAGTCTAAGTCTCCATTAATTAGCCTTAGATTGCTCATTCTTTTTTTTTTAAACTGTGATTTCTCAAACTGAAGCCATCTGTTTTATTCTCCCAACTACTCTTGTCAATTTCAATTCTATTTATGTTGCTTTTCATAGTGAGAAAGACCTGCATTTTTCCTGAAAAATCCAATTCTATCCGGTCATTATGTTCCAGCTAAGGAAAGTTCCCATGGAGTTGACTCTACTAGTCCATACAACCTTCTCTGTCTAAACGTCTTTGGCAAGTTTAGTTAGGTACCAACATGAGAAAATAATTTTAGTTAGATGAGTGACCATTAAACTTGTGGTTCATGTGTGCTTTTTGTTATTCTTAAAACTCAATAAATATGTAGCGGTCAGGCCCGAACTAATGAAATCAATTATATTTAAACAACATTGAGTTTATGTCACTTATAAACTACTCTCTTTATATTTTTAATTTTTAATAATAATATTATTATTTTAATGCATTAGTACTTTTCATGCCAGCTTTTATGTATAAATGAGATATACTTTCAAGATTTCAAAAGAAATAAATTACTTTTATAATAAACCTATAGATATATAGCCCTTGGTAGAAAGCTTTTAAAAACACATGTCAGCAGAAATCACAGAAATTGTAAAGCTATAGAAAGGGCAAGGAAAAAATATTGAATTTTCTCTTATTCTAACTAAAGTTTTCTCTGATAACTTTAAAAATTTTTTGTACCTAGCTACTTTTTTTAAAAACAATATATAAGGGCATTAAAAGATTATTATGGTCTTGCTTCATGAGTTTTTAACTTCAAACTTACAGTGTAATATTTATATGGGAGAAATGGAAAACACAAATATAAAAGAATATTAACAGACTACAAAGGAGTGTTCATTTTGAATGCATTTCCTAAATACTATAGTGTTCTACCATCCAGATCCAGGCTGCCAATACTGCAGTCACTAGGCACCTGTGGCTATCATACACTTGAAACATGGCTAGTCCAAATTGACTCGCACCGTGAGTAAAATACACATTGAATTTTGAAGGCTTAGTAAAAACAGATTACGGTCTCAACTTTTATGTTAAAATAATATTATACATACATTGTGTTAAATAAAATGGACAAAAATGAATTTTACTCATGTGGCTTCTACGTTCCTTAGTGTGGAAACTATTACTGAACAGCAACTTGGGGTCCTGCTGCTCACCACCACCCTCTCAGCAAAATCCTGGAGAGAAAGGTTTGGTGATAAAGGAAAGGAAACTTTCATCAAAAGCAGCCACTTAACCCTATCAAGTCATAGCTTTAATTACTTAAGCCTATCAATTAAGGCTAAACCCAGCACCTGGGTTGTCCTAGCTTTTCCCATGTTAGTTTCTATAGGTTTAGTTTACAAACTAAAACAACACAAGATACCAAAGCTGCACAACTTCGGGGACGTGACAGGCTTCTGCCTCAGAGGTCATCCCCTCTAGAACACCCAAACCATACATCTGCAACTTCTGCCAGGCCAGCTTGATCCTAGCTATGCCCAGAGTTCCTTCCCATCCAAATGCCACCCATTGGGAAGCGCAGGCAGCCATCCAGGCATCTTCGAGGAAGAAGAGAAAGCCAGAGAGGCCAGGGAGAGAGCCCACAAGCTGAAGGGCCATTCTCTGGACTTCCATTGGCTCTGAGGCATCAGCTTCTCAGCCAGCCCCATGGGAGACTGCCTTCCATTGCCTGGCTAACACCTCCTAAGGACCCCTACTATTTCTCCCAGTGATCTTAATCAGATCTCTCTGTGTCCAAAGTAAAAAATAAATTACATTGCACAGGCAGAGGAGTATGAAAGAGGCTTGAACCTGTGCAGACTCAGAAGACCAGTGTGAATTTAAGAATGGCAGCACCAGCTTGCTGGTGTGACAGCATTTTTACCAACATTATGAAGAGCCTGGTGTGCAGAAAGGGACTGCGCACTGGTGGAGGAGGAAACTCGTAGATATTGACCTACTAAATATTACGTGAGCTACCTGACAGCCCTGGATTATTCTGCTTTCGAAACGGACATAATGAGAATTGAATTGGAAAGACTGGCTACTTGGCAACCAATTGAATTGGTCAGGATGAAAGGATAGCAGCTTTAGTCCTTCCTTTGGATCAGGAAAATGACTCCGCTGTATGGCAGGAATGTGTAAACAATTCTATGGCCCAGTGAGAGCATCAAGCAGTTCAAATTGAGAATCTGGAACTAATATCACAGCATGGATGCAATGCCTTGGGAAATATGTAATGACAATCTAGTTCATATGATTGAACATGCACAGAAAAAGCTCCAGAAGCTAAGGAAACATGTTCAAGATTTAAACTGGCAGTGAAAGAGCATACAACTCACAGCTGGATCTAAATGAAGAGAAATGGAGTCAAATTGAGTATTCTTGATCACTAAGAATTATGAGACTGAAAGGACTACTGTACAGTTAACCAATGAAGTCTTTCCAATGAAGCAGCAACACGGAGAGGCCAATGCAGAAAAAAACATTGGACAAGACTTCTGAAAAGACAAACTAACTCAGTGGGTACAAGGAAGGGGAGTTGGGCTTCCACAGATTGGACACCCAAACTGTGAACAACAACAAAAGCATAGAGAAATAATCAGTGATTAAGTGTTCGGAAGCCATAAAAGTGGGCTATTATATTCTATTTATACCTTAGCAAAACAGAAGATTTCAACTTGGTGGTAAAAAAATAAATAAGCCCTGGCTGGTAGCACAGTGGATAAGGCGCCGGCCTGTGAACCCAAAGGTTGCAGGTTCGATTCCCCAGCCAGGGCACATAACCAGGTTGCAAACCAGGTCTCCAGTCAGGTCTATGGCTAGAGGCAGGTGAAACACAACCATACATTGATGTCTCTCTCCCTCTCTGCCTCTCTCCCTTCCCCTCTTTCTAAAAATAATGAAATAAAATCTTAATAAATAAATAAATAAATAAAATTGCTCATGTGACCTGCATTATATTTCTACTGAACAGTGCTAATCTAGATCACGCTTAATACAGTGTTGACTTTCAATAAAGTTTCTCATTTATATAAGGGGGCATACTGAAAAATATGTTAAAATAGCTGGGTTTTGACATAATTATTTATTGTCAGTTTATAATATTAGCTATTTAAAACCATACTTTTTAAAATTCAAGAACATTTCTTGGAGAAGTAATTCTTTTCTCTATGCTCAATAAAGCTAACTTTGTTTTAATACCCCACTATCATTCACATTATTTATACAATGCAGCACAAATAAGTTTTAGTTTTTCATGGGCTGTCTACATGACATTTTAAACATACCTTTTAAAAAATCAAAATCTCCCATTTTTCACCTAAACCAAATGGCACATTTCATACTTTATTTAAAACTATATTACTATTTCCTTTGAATCGACTGACTGTTTTGACATTGTTAATCTTTTTGATGACATCAACAATCATATTTACAAAAACTATTTTACCAATATGAAGTAAAGATATATGCCAATCATATACCCCCAGCAAATACCCTGCCTCTACTCTGATACATAAGTCTTGTTTACAGACACACAATTTCTATTACCAAGAACCAGCTAATGCATCTAAGTTAGTACTGAAAGACTAGACCAAAGCTCTCTTCGGTTAACTATAAAAATTTAATAAAGTTTGGGAATGTCCAGTGGAAAGACGATTAAATTAAGAATTATAGTTAGAGCATGTTTTTGAGAGCACCATATTACCATCTGCTTCTCCTCTACCTGCAGCATCTGTGGTCTACAAAATTGAGATATTAATCTTAATGACAAGGAATGATCATGAATCCTGACAGAATACAAAAGCAGATGAGCTATCCAGCAGCACAAGGAAACATGGAACTTTTAAGCAGCATTTTTTCTCCCAGAAAATTTCAGAACTGGCCTCTGAAATCCAGCCCAGCCCAGCAGATGCTTTGAGAGGTTAAGTGACTGTTCATCGTTCAGAGTGAAATCACTATGATCCTCATCCAATTCTTTCCCCAGGATAGCACACAACCCTTCCTTCACTCTGAATTCATTTCATAAGACATTGCCATATTGACAGAATGAACTGGATTTCAAACAGCCATCAGAATTTCTTACACTTGGCATATAAGAGAAATAATCAGTGGGACAGAGCAAAAGTATTTATATTCAACGAGAACAGTGAAATAAATTATCGTAGCCAGAGATATTAATGAATCATTTTTTTAGCATGGTGACTGCCAAGGCTGTCATTTTATTCTTTTATGCTTCTGTGTGTGCATTTTTTATTCTGTTTGTGAATGTATTTGTTCTAATTAGAAATTGAAATCATATGTAAAGGAGACTCCCCCCAATCCTTATACTTTTACTCCTATAAATGTCTTAGAATCATTATTTCTAGCAATTGTTTGACATATGATTATTTTATATGATTTTTAGTAATTCAGACATTCACCTTTACTAGGGCATGATGACAAGTGTTTTGAGAGCACTGATTCTGATTTATAAATCATTATGTACTAATAGACTCTCATCAGAGGTTTAATACTCCAGTGGAATGCATCATACATATTAGATAATCAATAGATGCAAATTGAGTGGCTGTTATGGGTTGTCTCCCTTCACTGAGTTTTGGAGAGGGTGGTTAATATACTAAAGATATTGTAGGAAAGACATGTGTTGAGGGAATTAGTGATTGGCAATACTTATTGTTAATTATGTGTTACAGGGACACTTAACCAAATACAGGAGTGAGGGGGCAGGTTATACAAGTCTCCACACCTGGATTCCATACAGTTTATTTATACAAACTCTGTGGCCTCACATCACTGCACTATTTGGGGGAATTATAGGTCATAGCATTTTAAAGACAATGTCATATTTACCTTTATGGAATCCTCTGATCGTTGAGAAGGAGCTAACGCTTAGCCCATTTCTCTTTATTGCCACAGGGAGAAATTTAAGCAAAGAGGGTCTGAATCATTTATACAGAGCTGCACCATAAGGCAATGAAAGAGGCAGGTGCAGGTCTCAGATGGTTGTCTAAGTCCAAATTCCACGCTCTATCTGCTAGATAATCCTGCCTTCCCTCTCAGTAGAATATCTCCCTAGATAGTTCCTGAAACATTTATAGCAGAAGCCTGCAGAGTGACTTTTATAGAAGTTTGTGGAAAACTTCCAGGCATCTAAAAATGTAAGAAACGGCCACATTTCACTCTGGGTATTCACATTTGAGAAGTGATGTGTGTGGGTTTTTTTTGTTGTTTTTTTTTTTTCCCCCTTTTCTTTTCCCTCAAATATTCAAAAGTTTGATCTAAGGCAAAAAGTTTTACTATTCCTCCCTAAACCAGAGGAATGAAAATATCCATGAATTTTCATCAGTTTGCTGTAGGCAGAAATTTGCCAGTTTGCGGGAAAATGACTTAAAAATCAAGCTGAGATGAAATCCTTGAACTTCTTGCGTGAACCTTTGAAAGTAATATTTTTCTTTATCAGCTGATAAGAAAGTTTGCACCACCAAATATTACTTTGGTATAAAAATTACTTTTTCTCTCTAAAAACATCACAAAACTGCATTTTATTCTTTTGTAATGCTCGTAAAAGGATTTCACCCCTTAATTTTGACATATGCCATCATGTCCTTTTTATCCTTTATTCCCATATTTAACAGAAATTCCTTGAAACTAACTTCCTTTAACCTTCACTGTGAAGTACATCTATGGGAGGAGGGTGAATAGGCTGAAACTCAAGAACTCTCTTTCTCAGGGTATAAATACCCTGTAAAGATGGAATGCTTGCCTCTTACCTAGCTGAAAATTGTGATCACATAGAGATTAAAGAGACCTCTGACTGAGTTTCACCCTGAAGCATACAGTTTGCATTTCCCCAAATCATCATCATCAAAATAAGCACAGTGCTTATTTTGGCCACTTGGATGTCAGCTATACTCACCATAGACAAAGTTGCTTATGCAGTGATGGGCCTTTCCTACTGATGGCACCAGAAGGATTTGTTTGATGATACCTTACCCTGCTTATTTCTTGGTCATACCCAACTGTGAGTCAGTTTTACCTTTATGACCTGCAACTAATCATCCCCACTTTTCAAAAATATTTTTCATTTCAGATCAACACGTATTTCTGGAAGCATCAATTACCTGAAAGCTGCTATAATAGGTGCTATAAAATATTTATGCTGATAATTACATTAGTAATGTAAATGTGATTTTATAAACCCATCCAATCACAGGCGTCTACTTGTTCAATAAGTTATTTAGCATTTTAAGATATGCACTTCTTGTTTGACAGATTTGAAGCATGAGACAATACTTTTACTAATATTCTCCTGCAAACCATTTTGTGAGCTTCCTTAATTATTAGAATTTTAAGCCAGTGAAAAGACTAGAGTGGACATATCATGATGTTGAAGCAAATGGAGGTCTTGAATTTCACTATTTTTGTTTCATATATATTTCTACTTCAATTTCTAATATAGAGAGATCCTTCTTCAGAAGTAGTCTATTGTCAGAAAAGCATGTGTTTTGAGATGCTTTTTCAGTAATTGTAGGAGAGTTGTACATACATTCTCTTGTCTAATCCTTCCTGTTTATATTAAGCAAAAAAAAAAAAAAAAGTGTCTGGATGGGTAAAGAGAACAAGTTATTATTAGTGAATAAAGGAAAGTCCATTGGTATATAGTAGAAACAAGAAATATGGATGGCCTTAATAGTATTACAAATCAGTCTAGATTTAGGACAGTTTATTTAAACTTCACAAATTGACTTAGATTTTCATTCAGCAGGTGTACTGCAGGTTCTCTTAGAAGTAGATGCCAAGACAGCATGAAATGAGGAAGAGACTTATTAGGGGATATGCCTATGAAGGAAAATTGGTAGGAACCCAGGAGGGCCTTAGAGAGCCTTCAGTTCAAGATAACTCCTGAAAAAGAAAAAGAGTAAAGAGCGACTTCGAGAAGGCAGGTCTAAAACAGTTTGACAAGGTCAACGGCTAGTAGAAAGGACTGAGCAAAAGTGGACCATTGGAGGAGTCCCCCACCTCCCAGGAAGGACTGACCCTGCTGTTGCATTCAGCACTGGCTAGGGAAGGCTCTGTGGAAAGGCAGCCTCAGGGTGATGGTGGTGATGGGTTTCAGAGCACAGCCACTGGAGCACAGCTCGCCTCAGCTGGAGTTCTGAGCAGCACAGCTGAATGGTTTAATGCTGCCACATGCCCCTTCCTTCCTCACAGAGATCTACTTTTCCTCACAGGCTGGAGAGCCTCTTATCCATGGTTCCCCCTGGCTCTCTTCCTAGCAAGAAACTCAGAAGAGGTAATTCTGATGCAGCTGACCTCAAGACCACAAAGGATATTTAAGTTATCCATTCAGGATTTTCTTCATGCCCAGCAACTGCCTCTGCACATTGTTGGTGGCAATGTTATTGGTGCAAGTCAAATCCTCCTGCCCAGGAAATCTGTATCCTTGGAAATCATGCCCTCCTCAGGTGGAAAGGTTGCTGTGCTTATCCATCCATAGGTATACAGTGGGATGAGAGGGTATTAAGAGGTGCCCACCTGAATCACCAAGGGTCCACACATATTACTTCCCATTCCTGCTGTATGAAAAGTAGCACCACGTTCTCTGGCTTTCAAGGTCAATTGCCACTGCCAGTGTGATGGCTCCTCTTCTACACTGATGGTCTCTCAGCATAAGGCATCTCAAGTACTAAGGCAGCAGCTGTAACACCGACTTCAATGGGACTTCTCTGTCCCTTCACAGGAGCATGTCCCCTTTGCCTACCAGGACCTTAAACTCTACAAAATATGAAACATGAAGTCTAGAAGAAAATCTCTCTGCTGGTCACTGACAGTGAAGATATTCATGCTTCTACTCATGGTTCCCGGAGCCATCTATTTTTCTCCTTGGAGATACAGTATTACCTAGAGGTCTCTGATTTAATGCACACACTATATCTTGGGGATGATTCCCCATAATTTCAGAATGTTGACCTCTCAAATGGCATTTTAGCTGTATATTTAGAGACTGTTCCAGGATTCTGAGGCTGGCTGGTTCTGAATGATGTGTGACACAGCCAGTGGATCCCATGGTGGTCTGCCTTTTTATCTCTCATGAAGTGCACCCACTGATTGAATGTTATGGGTAGCATATCTGAAAATTGGCTCAGATGTAAGAACTGAGCAAGAGAGTGTTACTTTTAATTGAGGCAACTGTCCTCAGTTTCTTCTTTCTTCATTCTTGACTGTTGTCGTTGTTGGTGTTGTTGCTTTTATAATTGCTGGCAACACTCTTACTCCCATGGATACCTTACATTCCCATCTTCACAACTTCCTGTGAATCAAATTATTTGCCTGCCCCTTTGACCTTGCTAAGCTTTAGAGTAATTGTGGCCTCCTGGCTTCTGAAAACTATATCTGCCTCTTCTACCATCAGCACTGGCCTGCAAAGGAGACCACCACTGAACTTCTGATGCTGGTATCTCTCTCACTGATACATGGATGATGGATGGCCTTAAGAAATAATGTGACTTCTGAGTCCTTTTATGGAACGTAGTCAGGCACTGAATCTTCTGGTCTCACATACTCTGTCCACTCCAGCACACCTGCTTCCTTCAGCCACTTTCTTCCTGCCTTTTACATTTGCCACGGCAACCAGGTGTTTCTGCTTTATCTAGTGCCAACCATCATTTTTTGAAGGCCTACAAGAGCCACTGCAGCAGTAAGGTTACTCTTTCTCCTAGGGCCCTTGCTAGGATATGTCTTATCCCAAGAAAGTTAATTAATTATTCCCCAAGTATGCTTGCTTCCATGGCATTCCATGATGCACCTTCAAAATTCCATCCCAATTATTCTCCTAGCTCAAGCCAGTGTATGTTTGCTAGTTCCTTCAACTCATTCAGTGTATATAGTCTCTTTCCTTCCCAGCAGCAAATGTGAGCCTGAGGAAGCCACAGTGATACCCACTGACAGCATGGCATCCAGTAGCCAAAGAAGAGAAGTGGCCAGCCCAGTCAGCATCAAGCCAGTGGCCAGCAGCACCAGGCCACAAGCAGCAACATGAGAGCACTGGCATCTCCACTACTGTCAGCTGGGCCACAAGATGGGGCTGGCCTAGGCAGTTCACATCCTGCTTGGCTGAGCTCATCCACTGCTTCACCAGAATCAGCAAGGGCAGCGGGCATAGCATGGAGGCCACTGACACCCACTGCTGGTCCAAGCAGATGCTGGTGAAGAAGAGCAGTGCCACTCCACCACTCAGAACCTGCTGGCCACAAGGCCTATAGTGACAGTAATGGCTCTTTCTCAGGAGGATGGGCCACCTCTGAAGTTTAGAAGGTTCATAGGCAAATGCAGAACCAGGATCCTCCGGGGCCTCTATCGGAATGCCCCCCCATTTCATGTTTCAGGGCCCCAGGTTTTCCCATCCGGCACTTTGGTCTTTACATAACAAAACAGAACATTGGGTGAGCATTGAAAAATCTCTGCATTCCTCTTCAGCTTATGGCACATCTCTGTTTTCTCTGTAGGAGAAAAGGGCCTCTTTTTCACAGCATTTATTTAGTCTCTTATTATCCCTCTCTGCAGGGCATCAATACAGCTTCGGAGGAAACAGCCAACTCCATTGTCTCCATAAGCATGGTTAACCCAAAGTGTTCAAGTGCTTGAATCCTTACCCCTACCTCATCCTTCTTGACCCAGATGTTTTTCCGCTACTGACGTAAAATCTTAGTATCTGCCTTTTGACTCAGTGGTACCACTTCTGGGACTATATCCAAAAAAGGAACCCAAAGCACTAGTGTGAAAGAACATAAACACATCTATGTTTATTGCAGTGTTATTTACAATCACAAAGATATGGAAACAGCCTAAGTGTTCATCAGTAGATGAGTGGATTAAACAAGTATGGAACATTTACACACAAGGGAGTACTACTTGGTCAAAAAAAAAGAAGAAATTTTATACTTTGCAGCAGTGTGGATGGACCTGGAGAACATTATACTAAATGTCAGTCAGAGAAAGACAAATAATATATACTTGTATTATCATATAATACAAATCATATAGTATTACATGATTTTGCTTACATGTGGAATCTAATGAACTAACAAGCAAAATAGAGACAGACTCATAGATAGAGTAGTATGACAGCTAAGAGGGTTAGGGAGTGGATAAATTGTGAAAACAAAAGGACTTATGGATATGGACAACAGTGTGGTGATCGTTAGGGAGGGGAGTTATAAGGGAACTAAATGGTAATGGAAAAATACAACTTATTTTAAATACCCCATTGTATAAAGATGTATCATTGCCCCACTCACCAAACAGAACAATGTCCTCTTCACACCAAGCAATAAGTAAACCAGTTTTAACTCTCCATCTCATTGCTTGTTTTCTTGAATAACCCCTGATACAACTTGTGTAATTTGGGTACTGTGAGAAGCAGGTAACACCAAGAAAGAATTAGATATGCAAAACTTTTTAGGGGAAACACCTGTGGAGCTGGAGGAAGCTGAGAGAGCTGACATATCCTGATGCAGGTCTGACCCTTGTGAGGGGCCAAGAAAGAAAGAAAAGCTGGATGCAAGAGTTACAGTGCATAGCAGCTTTAAGAAAGTTTGGCAATGGTGTTAGTGAATCCTCGAGACAAAGTTGCCCATCAGAGGAATCACTCATCTTCCAACACTGGGCCTGTTTTAGCTTCCTTCAGTCCCTTATAACAGATGTTCCTGGCTCATGGGGTGAAGACATGTTTTTTTACTGTTACTTAAGCTACAGAATTAAAGTGGTTAGTTTCATCAAAACTTAAAAGTAGCCCTGGCTGGTGGCACAGTGGATAAGAAGCCGGCCTGCGAACCCAAAGGTTGCTGGTTCAGTTCCCAGCCAGGACACATAACCAGGTTGCAAGCCAGGTCTGTGGCTGGAAGCAGGTGAAAGACAACTATGCATTGATGTTTCTCTCCCTCTCTGCCTCTCTCCCTTTCCCTCTCTCTAGAAATAATAAATAAAATATATTTTTTTAATCTTAAAAGTAAACAAAAGAATGTAAAGATCTTCATGGACTATCCCTTATATATATATTTTTAGTAGCCCATTTTGCAATGTTTGTGTCACTGTCACAGCTGCTGTCTTCTCGTTTTATAATCTTATTTTTTAAAGATACATATTTTTTATTCATTATTTTTAGAGAGAAGGTCAGGGAAGAAAGAAGAGGAAGAAAAACATCAACGTATGGTCGCCTTTCACCTGTCTCCAACTATGGACCTGGCTTGCAACCTAGTTATATGCTCTAACTAGGAATTGAACCAGCAACCTTTGGGTTTGCAGATGGGAAGTTTATAATCTTATTTTTATTAGCTCTTTGAAGTACTCAAGAATATCAAGCAGATTCTATGAAGTATTTTATGATTAAATCATTATCTCTAAATTGTTATGTTGAAAATCCTAAATAAAGTGGTTTGTGGGAGCGGTGGGGTATACACTGTAACAGATTTTTTTTTAAGAATATATACTCTCAGTTATATATTAAGCATAATTAAAACACTAAACTTTAGTTGTAAAAATTAATCACTAATCATTCTTCATACGGTATCACATCAATGCAGATAATCTTTCCTGTAGATGCATAGTAGGCATCAGTCTTTCCCTCAGTTGTTCTGTCCCAGTTTTGTTTTCGTTTTTTGTCATATTCATCTGTATGTACATAGAGGCTTAAAATAAGTGATTTTACTTGCATCTCTACCTTTTATGAAATCTCAATAGTCAATTTTAATTTCTAGTGAAGTGCAACATTCATACACTTCAGCACTAAATGTCTAGAGGAAAGAGAGGCCTAAATATTCAAAATTGTGTTTGTTATAATTTATTTGAGATGATCATTTCATTTATTTTATTGTTGTTACTTTATTATTTCAAATCTTTTCATTTTTATTTTAGTTTCTCCAATAAATAAAATACCTTATACACATTATACATGTGATATTTTCCTAATGATTCTGGAGGGAGGTTCACAAGGCATAAGAACTTTTGTAACCAAAGTCAGTTTTCTCTTGAGTGAAATTCACATGTCTGTCTTTGTAAATGATTTCAAAGAAGATGATAAACCTTGTCAATATAGTGCAATTGATTCCACTTGCCTGTTATTATTTTATAAGAATGGCCCATCTCTTAAGAGATGATCAAGTTGATCATAAAGAAACCCACACTGAAATCAATACAGGATGGAGCAGAAGTAGTGAGGATGCAAAAGTCTATTCTTATATTATTATTTTTTAATTATTATATTATTTTTCATAGAAACAACTGTAAACCTACTTTTGTCCTACCCTATATTAGTAATAGTATTGCAGAAAATAATGTAGTCTGCTCTTTTTCAGTTGGATAGTCACAGCCTTAGACAAGTTTATATTTATATAAACTTTATATATTTATATTCTATAAACTGTATGTTGAGTTTATTTCCTTTGAGTTAAAGAGAAGGGGTTTATTACAATGTGATATTATCATCAGTCATGTTCTTTACTGGTTCACAATGCAATCTTTGCTCAGTTTGAAGAGAGTATATATGAGTCCAATATATTCCTTTGATTTGTTGTGGTGTGCATGCCTGTGCTCTTGTCTCGGAATGTGGATGGGGTCATGTACGAAACTGAACAAACCATTTTGGGACTTTCAGCTAAAGATCTTGAGTAGAAGCCACCCTGAGAAAAACACATAAGGTTCTACCTAGTTCAGTCTTAGCCTTCGATGGTGATGGAAGCCATCCTGAGAAAAATATCCACTCTCTCATTTTCATAAGGTCCTACTTAGTCCATTCTTAACCTCCAATGGTGAAGACAGTTGCCAATTAAAAAACATACTCATATAAATTAGAAAGGTAGAAATAAAATAAGAGAGAAGAGGTCCCCCAAAGAGCAGTCTGAGCAGTAGAAGAAAGAACAAAGTAATCACCCAATAAAGTGAACATGTCTATGCCTTTTCATTGATTTTCACTTTACTCTAGTTTTAAAACCTATATGTCACAGAGGTGGCATCATTGTGTTTCTGAAGACTCCATTTTTCTATCAAGATATAAGGCTCCCTCAGAGTGGGAACAGATTCAGGGAGTATGTCTTACACGTTCCCAAAAGATGTGTAGAAGAATCATCTCACTAGCCAAAATTGTTGGCATAAGAGTGCAAACATGCATTTATCATAGGAGAGGATTCATAGCTTTCATGAAGTCCCTGTTGGGTTCATAAAAACACCTGCAACATTAAGTAATATTGAGTATTATTGTTGTACTTCATGTTTGTTTTTCCTGCTTCCTATCATAGTTCCTTCACTGTTTTGAAATTTCTTTTGTACTGTGCAAGTGCTTCCCTTTGATTTCCCAATCTGCAAGTTTAGTACAACCTGACTCTTCCTCAGAACCAAATCTTTGCTTTCATAGTTTTTCACTTCTATTTCCCTGAGATGTCACCTGATATGATCATTCTAACTTAAAAGTGTTTTTTTTTTTTCTCTAATAAAGGCAATTTTCCTTTTCTCAGATGGCAAGTTCCTCATATCCTCCAATATTTATTTATCCACTCAAAGCACATCTCTTCAAGTTCCTGAAGACCCCAGCTATTACACAGCCTACAGTCCCTCCAGCCTCATCAGTTCTGTGCCTTAGTGCAACTTGTTTCTTTCTTATGAAATTCACCCTCTCCTTTATCAATACATACTTCATAATTTATACCAAATACAATGCCAAATAGAGTGAGCCCAACTCTAGTAGTAGTGCATGAAGGAATTATTGTCTCATATTAGTTCGGGAAAAGTATTTCTAAACACTAGAAAAGTCAGAAAAAACAAGAATTTATTTTAATAATTTTCAAACCATAAACTTAAAAGAGAGAAATACAATTGCATAATAAAATATAAACTAAGAAAAATATTGGTAATATATAAAGCAAATGCAATGTCTGTCCTGAAAAAGCCCATCCATTGTTAATAGAATGAGAATAGTTTACCCAACATTGATATAACTAGCAGCCAAGAAGAGTGGACTGGAATGTGTATGTGTGAACAATGATGACTTCATTGTACTCATCGTTGGATAGATGCCATAATGGAGTGAGCGTGTGTACTGTGTGGCCATTGCACCCAAAATGACTGAGTAAAGCAAGAAATCTGCATCAAATTTTGCATTGAGCTCGAACATTCCTCCACAGAAACTATTCAGATGATTTGGAAGGTCACAGATATGGTCAACTGGCAATTGGCAGCATCATTATGATAATACGCCTGCTCATGCATCATGTCTCATGTGGAGTTTTTTTGTGAAACATTGAATCACCCAGGCGACCCCCTTGCAGCCCATATTTGGCACCCTGTGACTTCTGGCTTTTCCCAAAACTAAAATCATCTTTGAAAGAGAAGATATATCAGACCATTGATGAGATTCAGGAAAATACAATGGGGCAGCTGATGGCAATTGTGAGAACTGTGTGAGGTCCCAAGGTGCCTACTTTAAAGAGGACTAAGGCATCACTATCCTATGTACAATGTTTCTTGTATTTTCTTCAATAAATGTCTCTATGTTTCATATTAGATGGCTGAATACTTTCTGGATGGATCACATATAGTGCTATTAACCTCAATATAAAATTAGTTCTTACAAGTTAATATCACAGACTGATATGCCCATAAAATATCCCCAAGAAGTGCATAAAAACATGAGCAGTTAATTCACATACAAAGTACAAATTTTTTTACATTGAATAAAATAGTTTAAAGGCCTATTTTATAAGCAACATTAACAATCATCTAAATTAAAAAGAATAGGAAGTTAATTAAATAACTTTGACATAGGTATACATGAAAACATCATGCTATTTTAAAGTCATATTTTAGGATGCATCAAAAGACCTAAAAAGTACTTATAAAATGCTTTTACTTGAGAAAAAGGTTATTAAAACACTATTGCATAGCACTTGTATTTTAAAACTGTATCCAAATATAAATCTGGAAACATGTAAACCGAAAATACCATTTTAAACATTGTGGATTTTAGAATTCTAAGTTCCAGTTATGTTATATCATTCTATAATTTCTAAATTTTATAAGAAAAATGAATTTGGTTAAACATTAAAAAATTAGAAAAAATGTATTACTTTAAACTATAGTCAATAAGATGATAGAAATACCTATGATTTAAAGAGTTACTTTTAACTAAAAGATACTGTTTTTATACTCATACTTACTTGTAAATTCATAGCTAGAGATAAAAATATGAAGGTAAATCTTGTTCAAAGTCTAGTGCTCTTTACAGATTTATGTAGCTCTAAAAGATTTCAGCTCAAAGTAGATTATCACTATAAGCAGTGATTTAATTTTAAAACTTTTCTTCATTTATTAGAAATATTAGTCTTGGGGAAAAAACAAAATGTCATTTTAAAAGTTTGGTTATCTTTGGAAAAGATAATCAGTTCTCTATAATAAAATAAAAAAGCAATTGGCCAATTTTATAAATTGTTGTCTAAACAGAAAAATATAAAATAAATGTG
This sequence comes from Noctilio leporinus, assembly GCA_004026585.1. Lineage (NCBI taxonomy): Eukaryota > Metazoa > Chordata > Mammalia > Chiroptera > Noctilionidae > Noctilio > Noctilio leporinus. The sequence goes on from PVIW01000573.1 coordinate 68,488, forward strand.
AAGGAGCTTTGTAACCTACAATATTGATGCACACTTATTTTATTAATTATATAAAATATTTAAGTATAAAATAGTAACTCTCAATTAATTCAATGTCCTAAATTTTGTAGACATGAGACATACCTTCTGGTTGGAAAATACTCTTTAAAATTGAGTGACTCTGCTTTAAAAATAATATGTCAACTTTAAAATTTAAAGGTGTGTATTCCTCGCCTTTAAAAAAATGCCATAATTGGCACTCTTGATAGATTATATAGATAGATAAGAGAGAGATAACGCATTTATTTATACACGCAGTGAATGTATATTCATGCATGTGCATAATCTCTGCCAGAATAAATAATTTTAAAAGTCTGAAAAATAGTTTGAAAGTAACAGAAAAGGGGCTACTTTATTCCTTACCAAAAGAGGGATAGCACTAGCAGCAAGATGCAGATGTTCATTTGCTTGAACCTCCAAAAGTTTAGATCATACCAGAGCTTTCTTTTCCCCATCTATCTGACTTACGACATTCTAGGAACATGGTCATTTCCCACCTTTCTCAAAAACCTAGGCTTTTTACAAACATCCTGAAACTCCACTAGTCATGTGAGCAAAATGATTGTCATGGCTTGAGAAGGAAGGCTTGACAATGCTGGCACTAGGCTGGCCATGCGCTCCTACAGGAGCAATTAGCATGTGGCTCAGCTCTAATGCCAAGAAGGGAAATGCCGAATGATCACTTGGGCAAAAAGCAAATGATGGAAGCAATTATTCCCTCAGAGATGAAGGGATTTAAAAAAGCAGTCTTTTTACTCAAAAAATATCTACTGAAGCCATTAATGATAAGAAATCCTAAAAAAATTTTTTTTAATCTAAATATCTCCCAAAGAGGCACACAACTTTAGCGATAGGTAAACATTTACACTTCTTACTCTTTTAAAGAATTCTGCTAGCAAAAGACATCAATATTTGTTTGAAAATAAGAAAAAGCCATATTTGGCTGAAGCACATTTGAAATTTATCCAGAATGCATTTTTGTTCTCAATGGAACAACAGAACTTGGCCTTTCTCCAATTTTAGAAAGGCACACAATATTCATATATGCACATGTTTGTGTCAAAGCAAATGAAAAGAGTAACTTTTACAAATATCCCTTTCTCCTTTCTAACACATCATGTTTTCCCCCTGTCAGATGGGTATAAACACAATTAGCAAAGACTTGGATGGTTATGATAGCTGTACTGATGCTCTGAAATGCTTTTTTGAGAGTTAGGGAAAAAGCCATTTTCAGGTATCCTTACCTGTACATATATATATGATAGTCTGATTATCATCTCCATTTTACAGATAAGAAAATAAAGTCACAGAAAAGTTTAGCTGCTTCCCTAAGATCATACTGTAGGGAACTAACAGAGCTGGGCTTTGAATCCAGATGGTTTTATTCTTCTCTACAATATTTCTCAACATCCTTTAAAAATGCCTAAGATATTTTAAATATCCCTTCACTAGTGGACAACTAGCTTATTATTTTTTAGTGAACATTGTTGGTAGCAGTCTTCCCTGTCTCAATCTCTTTATGTACAAAAGTGAGCACCTCCTAGAGTATGCACTTAGAATTGCAGTTCCAAGGAGAAGATTTTGCATAAGTCATCTTCAGTACTTAGTATTAATTGAGCCTAGGGGCTCAGACTTCTCAGCTGTAGAATGAGACAGACCTAGGTTTAAATCTTTTCTTCTTAGGAGTTTGGGAAGAATGTCTCTCTAAACCTGTTTACCTATTTGTGAAATGAAAATACTAACAGTTTCTCCCTCAAATTTCTGTTAGAGAATAAATGAGTTAATGCTTACAAAGAACTTTATTCGGTGCCTAGTACAGGGTGAGCATTCATGATTATTATAATTATTAACTTCAGTGGGAAACTTTCTCTGAAGCCCATCTATCCCTATTTCATTGGACAATGCCTAATAATTTCTACATTATTTCTTCCCATTACATTGTAAGCAACCACTTACTTCTCCTTCTCCCTCTTCCTCTCTTTCCCTCTCTGTATTTTAAGCTTCTTTAAATAAAGAACTATAGTCTCCGTAAGTATTGGCAAAACTGCCTGGAAGTACCTAATACTATTCATTTTTTTTTTATGACTGAAAATACTGAAGGTGTAGAAAACTGGTTTCCAAAGTGCTCTTTCTAATCCTTTCCCATCTGCATTATGTTGCTTTCTTTACAAGTCTTCCAGCCAAACATACCCAATTTTCCCACGTCATATTATTGCAATGTGATTTCCACATCATATTATTGCAATGTGATTTAAATAGAAAACTGAGAAAAAGATGACCAATTTTTAAAAGGCTAAAATATTTCCAAAATATATAATTGGGTCAAATCAAAACAACCAAAAACAAACAAAAAACAACAACAGCACTTTGCATGCTGATCAAAGTGGCAACCATGCAGACTTCTGCAGGCCACAAAGTCAAACTGTGGTTCTGACTCTCATTTAACTACGCACATTGATCAAAGTGAGCGCAGAGTGAGAAGTTTCCATTTTATTCTGTGCTGTAAAGACACAGCATGAAGCTGTTGCAGTTTGTTTTATTCTGTTTGCCTGGAGAAAAAGTCGTTATGCTGCTTTTAATCATACATTAAGATGGTTTAACAATGGCTGGGGTTTCTTGCTATGATAGCTAGAATAAGCCAAACCTCTGCAAACATAACAGAAATAAGAAGTGCTACCTCACTTATAATGAACATGTTAACATCACTTAGTTATTACTTTAACGCACACTTTCAAATTTTGTTTCGTGAATTCTGTAAGCTTTTTCCTTGCAGCCTCCTTTCCTGCTTCTCTTTTATTCTCACTTCAGTCATTTCGTCATACCTTTGTGTGTCCAAAAAGGACTCCAACCTCTATATTTGGAAATTCTGCTTGCATTTGAACAGAAACTTTGGGTTCGTTCTTGTTAAGGTCAAAGAAAAAAAAAGTATCTGCAGCTGAATTTGAATGATTGCCAGAGAACGAAAGTGAGATAAAATGTAGGGAAAGTATCCAAAATGAGAATGAAAAGAAATACGTGCACGCAGGGAATTGGAAGCACTCTGGGTTTCATCTGTCTGGACTGTGTCACTTCTCTCCTTTACTGCTGTTTTCATCTCTCTGTGTATGCATGTTGCACAATTTGTTATAAGGAAACTGAGAGAACTTGGAGGATGCTGTAGAGATTTAGGGATGGGTGCCAAGTCCAAAGTTCCATTTCATTCACTGGACAGTAAAGGGTTGAAGGTGCAGAGGATAGACAGAACAACAACTAGAGCAAGATATTAAGTCATGAAGAGAAAAAAACATTTAAAAATGGGTGACAGAGCCCTGTCTTTGCCCAGATACAAACCTGGAAAATATTTGCTGGTTCTGGCAGTTGGTGACAAATGAACAATACTGTAAGGCAGAGGCAGATGTCCAAATGGCCCAAACAGGCCCAGTATTACCACCATGTACCCCAAACACCCATTAAAGGTGTGTACGCAGCAGCCTTGATGCTGGGCCCACAGTGAGATGCTCCAGTTCCAATTCCTGAGAGCACTGTGATTATTTCTGACTCCTCTCCTACCAACCACTGTACTAATGAATGGTTCTTGTCACCGTCACTCCAGATTTTTAAAGAAATAATTGGCTTAGTATAGAAAAGAGAAATGTTAAAGTTCTATATTCAATATCATAGAAAAAACCTCCCAGTGTCATGTATCAAAGTTCCAAAACAAAATAATGATATGTTAGAGCTCTAGGGGAAGAAAACGTGTGTTATGAACTTCTTATATTAAGGCAATGACTTAGTTGTTTGGAATTAGTAAAACTCTCAGCTGTAGGAGGTACCATACTCTGGGTTCTATTAAGATGCTCCTCTCATGTAAGGTTTTCTGGGTTTTTTTTTTTTTTTTTTGCATCACTATACAGTCATTATTTATGACCAACACTAGTCCATAGCACGCTGAGAATTTCCCTACGTTCATGCTGCTAAATATTTTTATAGAAGTTTTAGTATGTCTGACAGCCATTGTTCAGTTTTGCACACCTCGTGTACAATAAGCATTTATTCTATGCCTCTGTGTCTCTAAGCATAGGTACTCCTACTTTGATACTCTCAAAGCCAAACATATATGACGCTTCATTAATTTGTGACGAGTGTTGTGCAAATGCCATCAGTAACTTCTTGTTACTGAGTTGCATTCCAAACAGCCAGAAGGTATTGATTGTATTTAGGTCTTGGATCGTTTCCTCAAGTAGCTCCCCAACTTGACACTAAGGTATGACGTACACGCCTTCAGGTCAATGAGGTCTGGTTCACTAATGCATGTATTCATCCACATAGTCATATACAAGACACTTACCGATCACACACTTGTGCCAGGGCATTGGAAGGACCTGAGACTATGGAGTCATGGTCATTCATTTACATTACAATCTGGAGGATCAACACATAAGCTAATGTGTACAAAATGCGCTATATATACTGCAAAATGGGTACAGCAGAACAGAAGGAGGGTGAAAACTCTACTTAGGGTGAGGGAATGGTCATTTCTACAGCCCGAGAATTCCTGGAGTATCATTAAAAGAATATCAGATGCAGCTAAAATGTGTGTCATTACTAAAACTCTGAATATATAGAGCAATGGACAAGGTAGGATATTCAGAGAGCTCTCCAGGATTTGCCCTTCTCCCTACCCAGATGTGAAAAGTGAATTCACAGTTTTTAAAAGGTTGATCTCAAATGAGAAATTTAAAAAAAACATATATTATTTTCTAGTATTCCTTCTAGGAACTTCCAGTCTTTTTACCATTATGTTTCTTCTCCCCATCACAGTTTAGTTCAGTCAGCTATTCCAGTGAGTATTTAACATCTGTGCTCACTGAAGAGGGAAATCAATGAAATGCATCCATTTTTGCACATTTTTACCTGCTAGAGTTGAATTTTAGAGATTAGTTTTGTGTATATTTTCTTTAAAAGTTTTTCTTTTTAAAAAGCATATTTTCAGCTGATTTCATCAATATTAAAGTTAATATACATTAAATATTCTCTGTGAAACACATCTTGGGGCTACAGCCCCTCATCTTTAATCCCTCAACAAAGTCAGGATAAAATTATAGCACAAGTATTAATTGCTCATGCTTTTTATTAAAAAGATTTTGATGATTTTCCTCTTCTCAGATGCAAATTCCATTTTGTGGTACCGTTTCTATTTTCAAAGTAAACATCAATAGAATTAAGTATTCTTAGTTGTCAGACATGAAAAGACTGGTAACAGAACATTTGTTAGCTAAGTGACAGGATTCTTGAGTTGAGATTGATGTATATAATCTCCATAATGTTATGAAATTCTCTTTCATACTCACATCTTTAAAAAGTTTATGAAAATCGACCAGTTGAAATGATTCACATGCTACTTCTTACAAGAAATAAAGTCAGTAAATTTGTACTAGATAGGCTTGTCTTTATTGAAGACATTATAAAATCCAATCTTAATAATAATTTTAATCTATATATGATGATATCCAATGTTTGGTCATTAATTAAATAACAAAAGGAACATAAGACTTACTTGACCTCTATGGCTAAATAAAGTTTTTGAAATCATGAAATGACTGCATGTTAGTAGAAAACAGAGAAATGTGTTTAAAAGAATAAAATCACTATGTTTTTCACAAGGATAACCACTATTTTCTTGTCAAAAAAAAAATGCATGAACAAAAGCACTAATGAACTGCTATCTTTCAAAGGAAGAAAATTTTAATTAAAATCACCTTTATAGAAATGAAGACTATTATAATGATAAAAGATAATAAACAAACCATAATGCATAGAAATGCTCAAACTTTTGCAAACCTCTTTCCTCTGCTAAATAAGTCAATAAAGTTAATTTTTTTTCATAGTAATGAATAGTAAGAGATATTGCCTAAAACTAAAACACCCATCAAAAATGGATGCTACCACTGACAGTGTATGTATAGTGTGTTTTGTGCAAAATAATGCCATTGAGACTGGAGAAAACAAGGCTGACCATATGAGTGATTTTTAAAAAACCACCCAAAAAAGCCTGAAGAAGTAAACCTTGTTAATCATAAAGGCAGTGCTGGCATGGAGGGGCTGGGAATTGGGTGGGGATGGTTTTTCAATGTTATCTCCCATGGCCCCATGAGAAATAGGTTGATTCTTGCCATAATTAGTTCCCACAAGAACTCTAAGGAGCCCTGACTATTTCTTTACTTTCCAGAGACTATTATAATAATATTTTTAATTATTACAAAGCAGCCACCAAAATGCTATGGTGCTACATCAACAATGAAAACATCATCATCGCAAACAATAATAATTAAAAGCGCATAGAGAGCACAGCACAAAACAGCGGCAAACACTGAACACAATGGCATGTTCAAGAAGAAAGGCCTTTCCTTCCTTGCACCCTGCAACGTGAGACCACATAGCCATTTTTCTGAAGGCTCAAAACCAGAAGCAGTTCAAAGAACATCATCCACTTATTAATTATAAAAGGCTGGCAAGCTGATCTCGGGAACACTGCTCTCATTTATGTGAGAATTATCTAGTATCCATTGTGCTATTTAAAATCAGAACTTTAAAAAATTAGCACATTGCCAATTAAAATTAGGAAGAAACCTGCCCACTAAGTTTCTAACTAAGAGAAAAGGTTTCTAGGATTTTAATAATTCTGTTCCTTTTTTTCACATTCCTCTGACTGATGATTATTAGGTTGCTTAATCTAATTGTATTTTTATTTCAGCATCTGTGAATACAGAGCATGTAATTCAAATAACACTCCCCATGAATCCGATGTTTAGCCAGGGATACCAATTTTCTGGCATGAAATACATATTTTCTTACATATATTTTAGGAAAAAGCATCCAGTGACATCTTCTCTACAGAAATGCCAAATATATTGTTTCTTCTTTAATAAAATCAACTTTTGATTACAGTTTTTTCTACACATTTTAAGGTGAACATCGTATATACATATAGCTTGGTGAATCATAAAGTAAATGCACCCATGGAATCACCACTCTGATGAATAAATTGAACAATTCCAGCATCACACAGACCTTCTTCCTGTCTGCTTAAGTTACTACCACACCAGTAAAAAGGTAACCAGTAGGCTGCCTTCTAAGCATATGCCTTTGCCCAGTATGGCACTAGACCCACATGTGCCTAGTGCTATATGGCTCTTCTTTTGATCCACATTGTGTTTGTGTAAAATTCATCCATGATGCTACGCATAGCCATCATGCCTTCATTGACATTGCTGTACGGCATTGCTTTATGGGAATGTGCCACCATTTAGCTGGTCATCCCAGATTTTAGGCTGCTTTTATGAAAGTTTCTGATCATGTCATTTGGTGCACACAGGTTTTCATTTCTGTGAGGGATACACCTGTGTGGTAGAGTTGCAGGATCATAGAATGTGTGCATGTTCAACTAGAGAAAGTATTTCCATACAGTTTTCCAAGGTGGTTGCTCATTTTACATAACCACCATCTGGATGTAAGAGTTCCAGGAGCTCAATGTCCTCACCAAGAATTTTCATTTTCACCTTCTTAAATTTTGAACTTTCATTTTTAAATTAATTTGTTCTTTTTCATTTTTTTATCTTACCTCATTTAGGTTTCAATCTGAATTTCTCTGCTGACTAATGATGTTGAGCAACTTCATATATGAATATTGGACATTTGAATAACTTTCTTTGTGAAGTGCCTCTTCAATACTTTTGCTCATTATTTTTAAGTTAAGATGTCTGCATTTTTCTTAAAGATTTAAAGAAGCTCCTTTCATAGTCCTGACATGAGTCCTTTTGCAGATATACACATTGTTAACATCTTCCAGCCTTTGGGTTGCCTTTTCCTTTTCTCACTATGACTTTTAATGAATGGAATACATTTTAATAAAGTCTACTTATAGAAGCCTACTTTTATAACAAGGGGTTTTGGTAGCCAACTTAAGAAATATTTTCAACTCCTTAATCATATAGGCATTCTTCTTTATTAATTTTTACATACACATTTAGGTCTACTGTCCATTGAGACAAGTTTTTTTCCCCCTTAATCAGTTAAATTGGGGTCCATAGAAATTAAGATTAACTTTTTTTTTGACATGGATATCTAATTGACCTTGGGTCATTTATTGAAAAGAAGGGGAACTTTATCATAATTCAAGTGACTATAGCTGGACACTGAGGATTGAATAATTACTGAATTACTGGAGCTGTAGGTCTAGATATTTGGCAATGTAAGATTCTTATCTCTATTTTTGCTCTTTTGATTTTCAGTATATAATTTAGATTCAGCTTGCCAATATCCACTAAAAGGAAAGATGAAATTTTGATTGGAATGCCATTAAAAGTAAAGATAAGTTAGAGTATATTTGCTATCATTGCAATATTGGATCTTAAGGTCCATGGATATGGAGCTTCCCTCCATTTCTTTAATCTTCTTCAATTTCTCCTATGCTTAGTAGTTTTGTTTGTAGAGAATTTGCATATCTTGTGTTAGATTTGTTCCTGGGTATTTGATGTCTAAAGCTATTTTAAATTTTATCTTTACACAATTTTTATTTTCTAAATGTTTCTCATAATTGCAAATAAACTTGCTATATTAATATTATGTAGAAAAACATTGCTGAATTTACTAGTTGTACTAGTTTTTCCAAAGTAATGTGACTTTTCTTCTTCTCTTCTAATTCTTTTCCTATATATTTATTTAGCCTCATTGCACTGGTCAAGTTCTCCAAAAAAATGATGACTACATGTAGTAATAGTGGTATTCTTACCCTATTTGTATCAAGAGGTAGTTTGCAATATTTAATGATTAAATACAATATTTGCTGTAGATTTTTACTAATAGTTTTTTTTTATCAAACTGAGGAAGCATCCTTCTATATCAAGTTTGCTAAACATTTTTTATGAAAAATTGTTTAATTATATCAAATACATTTTGTGTCTCATAATTATCATAGAATATTTTTCTCCTTACTTCTCCTGACATGGTAAATTACACTGATTTTTAAAATAATAATCTCATGTTGAATTCCCAGAATAAATATGGCAAATCATTTTCTTCGCATTTTTGACAAGATTCTCAAATATGAGAAAAATGTTGCATTATAAAATTAATGACTTTTAAAAACATCTATCTTATTTTTAACAATTTTGGAACTTTCTTATAAGGCATACACGTTATGTGCCAGAGATTACTTCACTGGCTTTTACTCACACTGAGGTATGGCTTTGATAATTGCCTGAAGAATTCACATTTTTGTTGCATTACAGTTTATATAACTTAAAGCTATTCTTTCTCTTAATATGAAAATTAATATGAAATGTCATATATGTATTTATTTTTTAATGTATTTTATTTATTTTGCTATTACAGTTGTCCCAATTTCCCCCTTCTTTGCCCGCCTCCACCCAGTACCCTATTTTTTATTTTATAGAAGCAAGCGGCTTATCTTACACCAAAGATTTTTTAAAAGATCTCATAACTAGCTTTCAATTACATACATGACATTTGCAATGACCAATTCCGGTGGCCACTTTAAAACACTGATGAAGGCTTTTAGAATTATAAGCAAAATACATCTGAGCTTCCGCAGGTCTCAAAGAAGTAATCTTTCCAGCACCCTCTTCCAACCTATCTTACACTTCAAGATGGCAAGATTTATCAAACAGGAAGATAGGGTTTTTGAAAAATCCACATATATATAGGCTCAATTACTTTTAAAAACATGATTCTTCCTTCTACTAAAACTCCAACAGATTTGGAAATGGAAGTGCTATATACAGAGTGCTACAGTATGGAAGTACTTAAATAGCCATAGACTTGCTTTTTCTAAGAAGTATTTGAAAAACATAAGTTATATAAAAGGAGCAATTACTAGTCAAAAGAAGTGAGTGGAAGAATTTATAAGCAAGCCATCCAGAAAGTTAGAACTGCTACATATTTTAGGAGAGGGGATTAATAGCCAATATCTGGGATTCCAATAATGTCTCATGTTCAAATATAAAAATATGGAAATTAAGCCAACATGTTAGTTTGAGAAGCAGCTGCAGTGCACTTCAGAAGCACATGAACATCTTTAATGCTATCACTAAGATACCGAATTTAGCATAAAATAATACATTTTAGAAAAATCAAATGATCAGGGCTTGGAAAGTTATCTTAACCAAGAACAGAAAGTTTGTGATAGATAATAAGCTCATATGATTTAGCTAAGCAGCATTTTTGTAGCTCTTCATACTAAAACATAAGTTTTTTTTCTCTCCTCACCCCTTGAAGACTACTTGCATTGAAAGTCCATGTTATCTCATTTAAAAGCATGGTCAATCAAATAAGATTTTGAACTTTTATTATATTCTTCAAAACAATGTCTGGGGATCATCTCCTAATAATTTGATTTCCTATCAAGCAGCACTGTGCCTGCCATTTACTAAACAGTTAATATATTTAATAGATAAGAAAACCTAATTAAGTAATAAATGTTTGATTAAAGAATAAAATAATTCAACTTTTACAGTTTATCTTTCAAAACTGATTGTGAAGTGGTCCATGGATCAAATTTATTAGCTTATGTGGAAAAAAATAGTTCAAATAGTTCATGCCTTTACTCTCATTTGTGGCTACTATTAACTCTTAAGCAACCTTGCAGTTTGAAACTATTACGCCATTTTAGTCATGTAAATTAAAGTTTCTTAGATACTCTTAAGTTAAAGCATCATTAAGAGGCAAAATTGAAAAGCTTTTCTAAAAAAGAAAGTGCACCTTTCAGGAAAGATTATTTTGCTTCTGCTGTCCTTCCTGATTTCTATTCAAAGTCTATTTTGTATTACTTCTTATTCTTCCCATGCAATCTCTGATGGGAGCTTTAAAAAATGATTTTTCCAAAATTTGAAATAAAGAGGCTTCATTTTTATATGAACACTTCCTGTAATAGCTTTACATTGCATTTTCAGAAATATCCTAATAAGTAAAAAGGAAAAGAAACCCATTTCATGACCTTATTTTATTTATTGAACAATCACGGGTACTATATAGCTACCTTTATATTATATTCATTAATAGCAATATAAAATAACCCTAAAAGAGCAAATGTGGCTCAGCATCCAATAGGACAGGACCATTACTGTCAGATTCACATGTTAGTAGTTCCCTGGTTAACCTTTCAAATATCTCAGCATTTTTGTTTTATTTAATTATTCATTTAAACAATGAAATAGGGAGAAAACCTCAGTTCTTTAAAAAAGCATAAAAAAACTTCTAGGTGACATTCTATTGTTTCAACACTTCTCTATTGACTTGGGTAATAGCTTTTGATTACAGAGTGAGAATGGAGACCCTGACTGGGAATTCTAAGTTCTCTCAACAGCCAGTTGTAAACCTTATAAGTAAAAATTCTTATTTACTTACCAGAAGCCTCTAAAAATTGCTATGTCACATTCATAATTCAGTGCAGAAATTTATAGTGAGAGTTAGAAACCACTATTACTTGAGTACACATGCAAAACACTCTATTTGTACACAAGGGAAAGGGAACAGGTCTGCACAAGACAAAAGTTTTCCTTTCATTTTCAGAAAGGATAAATGTTCTTAATTATATTCAGCATTTATGTTTCAGTGAAATGTGCCATGTTGCTACACTCAAATGTGTCTTTCACAATATTATGCTGCTAGTATTTTTGATATTGAAGTTTATTTTTCTAGAAAGTTAGAAGTCTAGAAACAAATAGTATAGTCATGTACTTCCAACAGAAGAGGGGATACATGAATTCAAAGCATCACAGTAATATTTTGCTGAACTTCTTACTTTCATTAATTGAGTAGTCATTAAATGAAAATCCCAATTGAATTAAATCCCAATATAAGTTCACATATTTATTCTTCTAATTATATCTCTCTTTCCCACTTGTGAATAAACCTAATATGCAATATATGTTATTTTATTGTATATACTATATTATATATAATGCACTCTATATTTTATGTTTAAAAATGGTGTTTATATAAAATTATAAATTTCAAAGCATCATGGTTCAAATTTTTAAATTGGATATACTGATATATTTTTGAATATTTAAAAAATAAGTCAGTCAGTGAGAGACAGAAAGTATATGATCTCACCTAATACAGGAGACTAACGAACAAAACAAATAAACAAAATAGAACCAGAGGCATGGAAACAGGGAACATACTTTCAATCTGCAGAGGGGAGGGAGGCAAAGGAGGGGAACAGTTTAGTCAAGGAGCTAGTATAAATGACCCATGACATGGACAACATGTAAGGATTGACTGTGGGAGAGGAGACGGGGAGGGTGGGACAAGGGTGAGCAATGGAATAAATGTAATACAACAATAATAAATAATTTTTTTAAAAACAAAACTACTTAATATAATTTTCCTAAATCATAATTTATATAAATGTTGATATATATAAAATATATCCTTAAATAGATTAGAAACTTTATATACTTTTATATTCTGTTACAGAAATTGAAAATAAAGTAAATTCTTTCTCTCAAAAAATTCAGAAGTCGCTAACAAACTGCATTTTTGCAGTATCTGGAAATAAGTAACATTGCTTTACAGTCTTTTCATCTTATTGTAATGATTTTATTACTAGAAAACTGTATTCTTTAGAAAGCAGATGTTTTCTATGAGGTAATATGCATCCTATGAACAAGTTCATTACTTATCAAAGGTGCAGTCTATTAAAATCAGTCGTCCCTTATGGCTTGTCTAACTTTTAATTTATAGTTAATCACGCCCACTCTTCTGCTCCTGTGACCTTCTCACATAGTTCTATAACTTCTGTCCTTTCTGTTTACATGGCACATGGTAGATGTTCAAAACATGGTTTTTGAATTGTATTTAACAAATCATTCCATTTTGATAGACCCAGAACATTTGACTACCTGATAAGACTTCTAAATGTGCCTGTTATACAGCTGCTTTTTCTAAAATTCTCACCCAAGAATATGTTTATTTACTTTCAAAGAGAGGAGAAGGAGGGGGAGAGAGAAATTAATATGATTTTCCCACAGTCTTGCTTTTCTATATATATTTATGTTAACTATTTGGCAAGCTCTTGAAAGCTATAAGGTTTAACTGTATTTTATTGTATGCATTCTTATAAAGAGTAGAATCATAGAAAACATTTCTCTAATAATAATTTCATTTTCCTAGTAATGCATTTATAGAGAAAAACAAAACATGGATACAAGGACATGAGAGAAAGACAATACCCTACCATTAAATAATTTATGCATTTTTATATATGTGTATATTTATATATATATTATTTTATATGTTTTAAATATATATAATATACAGGGTGGGGCAAAAGTAGGTTTATGGTTGTGAGTACATGAAATACAGTTTATTCTTGTATTGTTATTTATTAATTATTATACTATTTTCCATATGAACAACTATAATCTACTTTTGCCCCACCCTGTATAAAATGCATATTATAAATGTACATGTATACTTATATATATTATATAAGTATACGTATATGTATGTATTTACACATATATACACTCTCTAACTTGAATGTGTATATATTAACATACACATACATAAACATAATTAAGCCAGATAAGAAACTGATTACCTTGGGTTCAAATATTGTAGACAGCACAGACCTGTTGAATATGCATTTGGAAGTAATGATAGAGCATAAAATATCAACATTCTAAGGCAGATTTCAAGACTGTAATTTGAAGAAGGCTCAAAATGTGAATTTTAAACTGATCAGCTTCATTTTTTAAAAGAAGATCAATAAGTCATTAAAATATACAAAAATCATTTGTAACATTATACTAATTGAAAACATATTTTCTTTTAAAAAGCATTTCTGGATTTAGGGGAGATTTTACATTTAACCTCATGTTGCATTATTGATCAGCTTGATGAAAGGCGCTCTCCTGTTTTTCCATATTTTATTTCCCACATTAAAATCCAAGCACACCCTTCTATGGCACTGCCCTTCATTTGTTCTCCCAGTAGGAATGCTTGGCTAATCTCTCAAGGGAATGCTCCTGGTATTTATTATTGATTGTATAACTCCAAAATGTAACTGGGCAGTGAATGGGCTGGATTTCAGATCAGGAAACAACCACTTAGGGGAAGAAACCAGCTGGACACTTCTGATAAATTGCTATTTTCCGTTTGAATTTTATACTCGGTTATAGGTAGTTTACAGAATTAAGCTCCATATGGACCAAATGCTACTGAGGGGACTGTGGCATAACCTGTGTGCAGTTACAGATGCTTCCTTCAGTCTGTTGGGACACATTTTAGGAGACACATGTCATAATCAGGGATTTAGGAATAATGAAAGATTTGGCTTTCGGATGTTTTCCACGGGTTTACCAGAGCTGAGATAAAGAAAACAAACATACACAAATGTTCGCTGTGATAGCATTAAAGCAGTTTAAACAAACACTCCCTGAATGAGACTGTCCACACTCAGGCACAGGCCTGAGTTGTTGGTACACAGTAATCCTGTACCAACACTCCTGCCCTGTCATCCTCAGTACAGAAATGGTTTCAGTGCTCTAGAATAACAAAGAAATAAATGATCTGTTATAAAAGAAAAGAATCTTGATGAATTACCCAATAGCTGTTATATAATCTAATCTAAACTAAATTTATGCAGACTTCCCAAGTGCTGATTTAACAGGAACCTTCTAATTTATAATAATGACTTTGGGTTAATCTTTAGCATTACTTAAAATGTATTATAAATAATGTATTGGTCTTGAAACCACTAAGTATTTGAAACTAATAAAGCATAGCGTAAGGAATGGATTATAAATATGAAGGAAGAGCTGAATGACCAAATAGGGAAGAGGCAGCAACACTGATGTTAGCAAAAGTGCAAAGCTACTTCTACCATAAACCAGAGAGAGAAGAGGAAGGAGTGGGTGATACTGTTTGGGCCCAGGGCCCTGGATCACCCCGAGACTGGGGCCAAAGAGAACTTGAGTTGGATGCGTGAGAAGATAGAACCATAGCTGGAGGAGGTGCTTAAAGCACAAGGCAAAGGTGTATATGATCTAGATTCTCCCACCCGTGGCCCTCTGGTTGATGCTGGTACCTCTCACTGGCTACAACTGGCCAGAAGGCAGCTGATAGGGAGAAACACTCTTGTTGGGGCTAACCCCATGTCATTTCCATTTCTAGGGAAAAAAAGGAGGAATTGAACGGAGGGGAAACAGTGTCAGGACCAGAACAGGTACATATGAGGTCTGTCCCGAAAGTATCAGAGCGCAAACTGTTTTAATTATACTGACGTTGGCTCGATACTTTCAGGACAGGCCTTTGTGGTGTGCCGCATATATATGACTTTGTAACTGTCAAACTTAAATGGTTTGTAATTTAATAGACTATCTTAAAATTCCAGATTTATATAGAATTCATTACCAAACTTCATTACAAAACCTAAACACTAAAGAATTTTGAGGTTAAAGAAAAGTGGTTTGCCCCTCAGGTAATTTTAGATACCATGCAGAAAATTTCAACTTAAAAGTTTTTCTTTTTTTGCAATTTTTCAAGCAAAAATTATAACTTTACTAAATTATTTGGAGAAATAAAGCAATGTGATCAAAAAAAAGAAAGAAAAGCAAAGAACTAATGCACATGGACAACAGTGTGGTCATTGTGGAGAGGAGCAGTGGCAGAGGTGGAAGAGGGTCTGAGGGAGAAATGGTGATGGAAAATTACAATTAAAATAAACTGTTTTAAGAAAAATATAGCAATTATATATTTTATACATCTCAATGTATCTTAGTGTTTATGTGATCTTTTTCCAAAATCAATATCATAAAATATGACAAAATAGTAGTGGATTTTCCAAATGTATTTTGTACAATTTACCAACTTTATAAATTAAATATTAATGTACTTGTTTTGAGAGTGCCAACTCTATTAACCTGTGCTTTAAGTTTTCATTATTAGTTATTTAGGAAATAACCAATTAATCATATCAAGAGCAGATCATAGATTAAATTTTTCCAAACTCTTCACAGAATATGTCACTCTAGCTATGTTAAATGAGTCAAAACCTTACCTAATATTTTAAAATAAATAGAAAAGTATATTTTTGGTAATATACTGTAATTAAAAATTACATTTAAGCTTATGGGAATATGTTCAATAAAAATAAGCTTGTGGCATTTTTCTCAATTTATTTCCTCTATTCTCTGGTGTCTCAGCAAAGGTCCATTTCTTTAAGGAAATCATTTCTTGAAAATACTTTTATAAACTTCAAGCAGAATTTTTTAGTATAAACTAGAAATTTTAAGTATTTCTGGTGCAGTCATCTCCATTATATGGCAAACTTGGCCTTGCTTTATGACGGCACTGGAAATCATACAAAATGACAGATCATAACTATATACAAGCTATCACAATTTAGCATCTAAGTCACTCCTAACTCGTTTGAAATATATCTTCACCCCATGCAAGCTGATGGGTTAACCTTGAAGACACTGAATTCCTGACCCATCTCGTAATTCCCTACAAGACAACAAAACAAGATAGACAACTATGACAAACCAATTGAAATTAAGAAACACAAACTTTTCTGAAATGACAAAACCACAAGAAATCACTCCAGTCAAATGCCACTTAAAAACCTCTCAGTACACATACTAGCAGAAATATAATGGAGTGTTTATCTGTGAAACAATTAAAACAGATATACTTGCTTTCTCTAGATTAATTTTTAAAGCAAACCTGGAATTTATAGATTTAGGGTGAAATGAAAGGCTTCGACAATGTTGGAAAGGTCATTTTTGGAGCTGTTAGTAGAAGCAGGCTTCTCTGAATGAAGTGTTTGTCTCTGTCTTTTGATTGCCCCTGGATCTAATTTGACAATTTGACTATCTCATCATACATAAAAGACCCTTTATTAAGTAACAAACCCAATTAAAGATGTGGTGATTAGAAAAGGCTCAAATAAAGAAACTGCCAACATTAAAGGTGCCTAGCAGATAACCTCAACGCCCTACTTACCCCAGTACAACAATAATGCGTAGACAGTTCTGGTTGAATGATTCCCATCCTGCCCTACTGAATATCATCTCCAGAATACTTGGAGGTTTCCAGAAAAACAAATATTCTACGCTATTCCTAAGGCTAACAATGGGAAAATTGTAGTGCCAAATCGAACTGTTCTCATGTACTCATTCCATCCTTCATATGAAGTAAAATGCATAAATAGGAATAGAATTCCAGGTCATTGGAATTCAGGCTCCCTTCAAGGTAATTACCTGGCCTGGAATGGGAGACACCCTGCAAAACAGAAACCCTGAGAAAATCATGAGTTTCTCATTTGCACGTCTAGACACATTCCTTCACAGCAGGAAAAGGTATCCATTTTTGTTTTTTTTTTAAGATTTATTTATTTATTATTTTTAGAGAGAGGGGAAGGGAGAGAGAGATATCAATGTATGGTTGCCTCTCACCTGCCTCCAGCTACAGACTGGAGACCTGGCTTGCAACCTGGTTATGTGTGCCCTGAATGGAAATTGAACCAGCGACCTTTGGGTTCACAGGCAGGCACCTTATCCACTGTGCCACCAACCAGGGCCTAAATTCATTTTCGAAGTATTTCTCTTCTAAAACACTTGAGGCTATATAGAAAAGTTTAAATTTCAAACTCTCTTATTCTATGGTTTGCTTTCAAAAGTCTGAAGGTTGTTAATACGTTTTCCTTTCCCCCTACCTTCCTTCCCCTTCCTTCCTTCCTTCCATCCTTCCTTCCTTCCTTTGACTTCTACCCGTGATGAGTGCTGTAACGTATAAATGATACTAAGGAAGAGATATGCTATTTGACAGGAGTTTTGTGGACATCGCTGGCATTATTGCTGGCATTTCATTTTCTAGGAAAAGAAATATGTGAAAATAAGGAAATAAGAAAGATAAAGCACTGAACCCAGGAATATTCTAAATGGTCACCAAGTTATAGAAATACTGATCATATATTTACCTCTTTAACTCAATATTAATGCATTATTTGCTTAATTAATTAATCACTATATCAGGAATCAAAATTGCCCATATGTTTATACAATTGAGAAAGACGTTTGGAAGCCTTTTGTTGTTGTTCTGAAAAAGTACACAATAAGCCACTGACTCATTATGATATATGAGAAACTATGCTATTGTACCCATAATATTAACAATGAAGTGTAAGTACCCATCTTGGTTAGCCATACCTCTTTTTATTACCTTTTCCTCTTCTACGGTTCAACCTAGGACATTAAAATTTCTTGACATGTACATACACTGTTTCTTCTACCTGAGATATATTTCCTCATTTTATTAGCTTCTAGTCATCCTGCAAATCTCGTTTAAGGCTTTATGTCCTCTAGAAAGATTTCTCTGATTCAAAAGTGCATCTGCTTTTTCCATGTGCTTCCATGGAGCCTGTTTTTCCTCTATCATAACTTCCAGTTGCTTGTTTACTTGTTAGTCCCATGCTAAGTTCCATGAAGATGAAGATAATCCATTTCATCTTTGTATCCCCAGGGTCTTGTCTGGTACACAGTAGGCCCTTAAAACTTGTTGAATAAGCAACAGAATGAGCTTAACCATCTCTTTATACTTCTTACATGTGCTTTAAATATAGCTTTTAATTAATTGAGAGAAACGAGTCTGCACCGTGAAATTCACTTGTTTGATTTTATTTTTTGTCATCACGACAGAAAGAAATAATCCTGTCTTTTGAAGTTTTTCTCTATTTAAATATTCAATACAGACTCTTATTTAATTCTCCAATTTCTTTGACATTTTTTATATGCCAGCGAGCTATCAGTCTTCTTGTTTGCCAACCTTTGCTTGCAAGTGTGAATGTTCAAAGCCAGACTAATTTCTACCTAACATATACTACATTTTCCTAGTAAAAGATCAAAGAGAAACACAATGCTTGACCTGATTTATTTTTGACAAATATGTGTAGCCTGCTTTAATATGTGAAAACATTTTTCATTATGCTCTTGAGGGGGAAAATTATGTCTCACTGAATATCATCTCCATTTTAACAAAACATTACTCTTTCCAATTTCATTTTGTTTTGTTTTGTCATCTACTATCTTAAAACAATACATATTCTTAAGTATAAATATTCCAGAGATGAATTTCACCACACATAATATTGGTGATTTAAAACCTCTAACATGTTAAAATTGGTTACCCTAATTTTAAATTAATTCTTGGGTTTTCTGTTGCAAGGTTTCTGTAGGATTTGCGTAACATTAACTAATAGTCAAATTGATATTCTGAAATTTTATTATTCTTTAGTTAGCCTTTCATTAGATAATTGACTGTATTTTCCTGTGTTAACCTTGTATTTTCCAATTCACTTATACGCTTATTTTTATTTTACATTTGTGCTTGTTTTGTTATGACATCCTGACATTATTCTTTTATTTATGCTATTTCTTCAACCTCTTGAATAATTGTGACATTTCAATTATTTGGTTCTTGGAAAAAGTTGAAATTGAAACTCATTAGTCTGCTTGCTTTTTTCTCCTCTTTGTATTCTTAGGGAATGATAATAACACAAAGCTTCTGCTCCCCTAGTATTTTTTCTCTAATAAAGAGCACCAGACACCATTGGGTTGTTTAAGCAATTATTGTATATTGTTTGTAACTCTTCCCTTTCAATAACTCTCCATTTGAAATAAATCTAAAAATAGTCTCCATTCTACTGCTTCAATATCTCTTGGGCTTTCATCAGTTTTCATTTAACTTAGTGGGGAAACCTCCTAACCATTCTTTCCTTCCCATCCCATGTTATCTTCGTTCAAGTAATCTTTCCAAAGGAAAGATTATCATATCAGTTCTCTGCATGAAATCACACAGTTATTTCCATCTCTCTTGAGGAGAATTAAAGTTCACTAATGTGGTCAGACTCCAACCTTAGTGAATATTTTTCATATCTTCAAACAAATCTTCTCTCACCTTCTTGATATGACCTTATAAATATAATGGTTCCTTTGGCTGGAAAACCTTCTCTAATTCCACTGCCCTAATCATTTCCTGTTTCTTCCCAAATCTAATTCATCCTTCAGATCTCAACTTCAGAAAGCCTTAGAAACCCAGCCCCTGCCCTCTGCTCCCAAGTAAGAAGTTTGATTCCTGGACCACCTTTTCCTGTGAAGACCTCTACTTCCTTTCTAACTCATAGCTCCCTGGACACGTTATTAAAATGTTTGCAGGGTCAGACTATATATTTTTCCTACCTGTCCCTGATTCAGAGGACACACTTATATTTATAAAGTAAATTGATTCTTGAAGTTACTTTATGTACATTATTAATAGTTTTCTATTTTTCACTTGGGAACATTTCTCAGAGAGAAACAATTCCTTTAGGTACAGTGCTATGACTTTTTTTCTATCAGTGTTATGAGCTTTGCAAAATTATTAACTTGAAGTCTATACTTATCTTTTTAAAAATGATTTTATTGATTATTTTTAGAGAGAAAGGAGGAAGAATGGGAGAGAAACATCAATGTATGGTTGTCTTTCACCTGCCTCCAGCTACGGACCTGGCTGAAGACCTGGCTTGCAACCTGTCAAGCTTCACAATCTTATAATTATCTTTCAAATTCTTTCTTGAGAAAAATGAGTAAATGTTTGATTTTTATATGCACTGACAGTGACCTCAAGTTGTTAACTTATTATGCACAACTCACAGAGCTTTAGATTTATATAATTGGAAAATCTGATTGTGTAATTTCTAATTATATTAATGCAATGCTGTTGGGCCAAGGGGAGGTATAGAGAAGTTTCTCAATTACTTGCCACTTGTATTAGTTAATAAGTGGTTTAATTCCTCCTAGTAAAGGTGCAATATTCCTTTAATTGTACTAAAATCCATCAATGATGCAGCCAAAACAAGGTAAAAAGCTAAGCCATTTAACAGATAAAGCCTTGTACAAAAAAGTTTAAAAAATTAGTAATCTAATAGGGAATATTTTATATGATAGGAAATTGAGATTAAATAATTGCTGCTTCAAATTCAAACTTTTCTTGATTTGAAGGTACCCACATGAAGGAACAAAGAAGTAAATTTAAATTACAAAAGATTAAATATAATTTATGGTAACATTTCCCCCCCAAGAGTTGCAATTTATTAGTGAAATTTCACAACCTACAAGAACATGAAATAGGATACTTTCCTTTTGTACACTCATTATACCAGATTAAAAATGAAAATTCTTTCACAGAGGCATCTTTGTCTCCCAACTTTAGACCCTTTGGGAAGATGATACTGAATTCACTGACCCTATATTCACTTACCAAGAGAAACTAATAAAAGAATTTAAAAATGTTAAGGTATTGGGTTTAAATATCTAACCATCAGGTGACCTCTAAGGAGAGTTAACTCACTTGTCTCTTCAACTCCTAAAATTACTTCCTTTGTACAGCTAATTCACTGCACACTAACTGCCAGCCCTGGTTTTTCAGTACTTGCCAGTTACCAATTGCTGCTTATCTTACTCATCATATCCACATAGTGGACACCTATCTGAATATCAACAGATCCCCTCTCTTCTGCTCCTCAAAAACAGACAGCCATATTTCTGCTGTCTGGCCTTCCTCACTCACCCTCATGTGACAGGCCAAGGCATGTCTACTTTCTTGAACTTCTGTATATTCAATACTTAGTATTATCATTGAATGTAGTAGTTGCTTAATTACTTTTGAATTACATTTTAATAAATGAATGGTTGAGCGCCTGACTCAAACTGGGTTCATCAAATTCTCTTTAACTTGAAAATTACAACTGAAAAACATGGAACTGGGGATTGATGACCAAATCACATTAATCATAGAGGTCAAGAGGAAAAAATCTACAAGGTGCTGATGCTGAGTTACCACATCTGGTCAGGTTCTTATTCTGCTGAATTATGGTTGCACAGCTCTGCTTTGGCTTGAGAGAAGTACCACAGTATATTTCTGGTTATGTCTATTGTACAAGAACTGTTCTTGCGATTGCTAATTCATACCTCTCAACCACCACCTTGATCTTCTGAAAGTGTCCATGTGAGTCTGCATGAGTAGGAATAAAATGCACATATATATGAGTGTGTATATATGTTTCTCTAATTATAGTAAATAGAAATGAAAAGCATCCACTGCAATATGTATCTGTGAATGCATGTTACTTGTCCCTGGAATTAGATTTATATATTTTGTATGTGTTTCTCAATATTGTATATATGTATATCTGGATATGTAGCTTTGGGAGAGCTTATGTGTAGAGTTAATATGGGTTGTTTATAGGTGTATTTAGAACAAAATGTGATTTTAGTGTAACTTACCATTTATGTTATTTATCTTTTATTATCTTTTTTATAATGGAGAGATTTTATTTATTTAGTGTATATGCATTGTTTTCATTAATTTAAAGACCAAGGTATTTTTAAAAGGTGATCTGACTAAAGAACAACAAAAACAATTAGAAAAAAAATCAAGAATTTTTAGCTACTAATTCAGTGCTTTTTCCTCCTTCCCCTACTTTCTTCCCCTTTTCTCCATTAGCCACATTTGTTCTGGTTCATTGGTCAAACTATGTATCAAATGTGCAAAATCTTTCTATTTAAAACTTCTTCCACTTGAGAGATGAAAGTATTAATCTCTGATTTTGAGGTTTTCATTTCCTTTCTATTATATTCTTTCATATTAAAACAATGTAGCCACTTTGACTGATGCCATTTTGATTAATCTTTCTTTAATATTATGAACCTTTTTAAACATAGAATCTTCTCAGTTTGCTGATTATCAGATGATATTTGGATCTTTAATTTCTGTTTATTTTTCATAAGCTGGAAATAATAAAGATAAACAGATTAGTCTACATTTGTACTTCCTTCTAAAACAAACTTAAAACATTCCTGAATAATTATGAATATGTAATTGTGAATATGAATGGATACCTTAGCTCTGGCTGGTGGCACAGTGGATAAGGCACCAGCCTGAGAACCCTAAGGTCACTGGTTTGATTCCCAAGCCAGGGCACATAAGTAGGTCTCCAGCCAGGTCTCCAGCCAGGTCAATAGCTGGAGGCAGGTGAAAGGCAACCATACATTGATGTCTCTCTCCCTCTCTGTCCCTCTCTCGTCCCCTCTAAATAAATAAATAAAATATTTTTAAAAATGAATTTAATCTCTAATATAAAGGACAACTTTTATAGACATATAGCTGATGAAACTTTCCAAAGATAGAGGCATCAAATTCTCCTCTTCCTCATGCTATTTTGCAATGTAACCTTGCAAGGTTGCACTCCAGAGATGGAATCTATTTATGCACCCGCATTGAATCTAGGCAAGCCCTGTGACTGCTTGGACCAATAGGATATGGCAGAAGTTGAGCCATATAACTTTTGAAGCTGGGATATGATAAGGCTTGCTGCTTTTGGCTGGGTCTTCTGTAATACTCACTGTCAGAAGGCTCCTTTTTGGAACTCAGCCACCACACCTATGAGAAACTCAGACCACATGGAGAGGCTAAATGTACTTGAGACAACTCTAACTGTGTGCCCAGGTAAGAGCCAGCTTCAACCACCAGCCAGGTGTGTGCCTTTTTAGACATCCGTCTCAGGCAAGGATTCAGATGTCTGTGTGTCACACTTATGAGAAACCCTACTGAGATTCACATATCTGAGCTTAGCCAAGGTACAGAAGAATAAAAGATAATGATGTGATAATATGTTAAGCAGCAAGAGATAACCAGAATAGGATGTTTCCCCAGGCATCATTTTTTCATGTGAATTGAGGGCCTATTATATTCCAGATTCTGTTGTGAAGTACTTTATACATAATGTGGCATTGAGTCATCAAATAATTATATCAGCAAGATGCAATTATTATCTTCATTTTATAAATGGAAAAACTGAGACAAATAATACTTAAGTAAAATGGTCACCCATGAAACTCTTAATTATATTAAATTAGGCCTCCTTAAGCACATTAATAAGAACAGGTAAGAAGTTACTTTTGGTGTACTGAGAGCTAAGTGTTAGATTTTCATTTCCGGTGTGGGTAATTTCTATTCTTACCACAGTAAGAAAGGAGAAGAGAAAAAGAGGAAGAAAAAAATAGAAATGGTGAGAAAAGGAGTAAAAAAAAAAGGTCATTGTTTTTTGTGCCACGATCACTATGTAGTTATGTTTAAAATAGCTCAGAATGGTTCTCCTTTAATATGCTCCACAAAGTTTTGGTGAAGGTTTAATAAGTACAAAGGACGACTTACAATCAGAAGGTAATAACAGTGTACGTGTGTGTTGGGGGTGGGGGTGGGGGCATGTCCATGCCCTCAAAGAGCTCACCTTCTCATGAGCTCTGGTTCTTTCAGGGAATATACCCAACAAAACTAGAGAAACTACTGAAGACAAATTCAAAAATCAGAAGAGGTGCAACACAAAACCCTTAAGCTTCATGTTATTCCCAAGACTTTACGATTTTACTTTGCAGAGGACTCCTATCCTTTTTTTTTATGGTCTGATAATCTAGGTCGGAGAGATGATCCCTGGTTAGCAGAGGGGAAAATGGAGGTGGTGTCTTTTTTGTTCCAGCCAGCTTCCTGTAACTTGAATCAGAGACATCATTTTGTAGGGTGTTTCCCCTCCGCACTGCTCCTTCCTCCCTCAACTAGGCCCACCTCAGAACCGAATGACATATTTCTTCTTAGTATTTGCACTGCCACACCAGTCCCTAATGACACCACAGCTATAGAACAAGGAGACTCAAATAATGTCTATTTTTGGAGGAAACTTGAGTTTTATCACTTTTTGAAGGTGACATAGGAAAGTAGGGCAGGACTAATCACAGGTAAGATTGGATTTAAAGGAGAAAAAAAAAAAAACCTTTTCATAAAACAGAAAATGTTGTAACACAAATGAATCATTGAATCCGTAGTTAAAAGTAAGAAATCATTACTCACAGAGCCAAATTTCAGAGAAGAGCAATGAGGGGTCTTTCTACAATGAAATAAGATATCTTTAAGAAGGAGCTTTGAACTGTTTTAATACTAAGTTACTCCTAAACTTTTGCCACGTGTTCAGTGGATAAAATACTATGTTTTAGCTCACCTGAAGTGCATGAATTTAATTTCATAGGCAAAATATTGTTTTCCATGATCTAAAGTGGATTTCATTTAAAGGGGCTTCCCTAATAACTCTGAGAAAAAGTTTTTCGTAATGCCAACTTTTCTTTTCACAAGACCCTTTGATTCCAGTTATGGCAGCTGTTAAAAAGCCAAGTTTCTGAAAGGAAATTCCACCAGGAGCGTTGCCGCCACAGGGCTGAGCTCCCCAAGGAGCCCAGACAATTCTTGTCAGTGCTCGGAGGTGAAATTTCTTTTACTTAATCTGTATGGTTTTTATCATTTTGGTGAGCCTGATTCTCATTCCATTCCACACAGCCTTTGAGGCGTTTCTATTCAGAGGGCTCACACTGACTTCATTAAGAAGGACTATACAAGGTGGCTACACTTGGCCCTCAAAGCGCCCAGCACCTTAAGAGGCACGGGAGCGCACTTCAGGCAGGTCCTATTGCATCCAGAGCACAATGCCCTGACAGCCACTAGAGAGAGAAATATTTTTATCGCCCATGATTTTCCCCCTTAACTTTGATACATCTTCTCCAATTTACAAAAGAAGACATTATAACCTTGTCACATATTTTAACAGTTTCCACATGCAGGCAGTATTTCCATGGCATATATATATATTAAGTAGGCATTTTTCTCTCCCTCTCTCTTTTGTGTGTGTGTGTGTGTGTGTGTGTGTGTGTGTGTGTGTGTAATACCTCAGTGAGTTAGTCAGCTGGTGCTTTGTGGGTAAGAGGAGCTAAAGAAATAGAAGGGAAAAATCCAAGCTCAGGGCTTGGTGCTTAAACTCCAAAAATAAAGTTACTATCCCCTAACACTGATGTCAATGTCAGTTCTGAACAGATAGGATGACAAAGTGTCACCTGATGCTTGGAATTGCTCTGAGAATTCCTTGCTGGATCCTCTGCCCTGGAGAACTCCAAATGCCCAAAACAATTCCCAAGAGGCAGAGAACAAAATACAAACAATTCAGACATGGTACAATGCAGCCTGATGGCCACATACCTTGATGCAGTAGATGAGAATTTACCCTGCGTGGCCCAAGCACTGCCCCAGCTTTGGCTTTTCCTGATATTGTTACTTGGTCTGCCTTGGACTTCTATTATTCCTTAGGGATCATCTTAACAGTAAATCCCCAAGAAATAATTGGAGGGTATTCTGCTCACTTTGCAGCTAGCTAAGAACGAAGCTGTACATGATATCCACAATATGGTAGTGGTTTGCTTGTTCTAATGAAAGCATAGTCTAGTGGAATAAGAAAAGGCTTTAGACTCAGTAACTATTGGGCTATGAAAGCAAAAATATTCATCATCCAATCTATTGCTGCCTGGGATTTTGCTCTATACTTTATGTATATTAGCTTATTTATCCATGCAACAAAACTATTGTTAGGCATTTTCAGCTCAGCAGCTCACACACATACACACACACACAGGTTTGTCTGTGTATGCAGATGGGCATATTATAGAAATATCTTAAGGACAGTAAATATTTGCCCAATGTTTTAGGCATATGAATTATGAAGAGGGTTAAAATTTAAGTCTATTGGGCTTTTGAGCCCTTTCTCTCCTGGGTTTTTGCTACTTACAAATGTTAGGTTTTCTGAAAGTAACTCAGATGCTTTAACAACATCCACAAAATGAAAATAATTACATTATTATTTTCATCAAGTCAAACCAAAATGTAAGTCATTCACATAAAGGACCTATACATGTACACATACCGATATTTAAGGATTTGTATTTCTGTTGTTTGAAAGATTCATTATTTTCATTCAGTCAGTCAGTCAACCTGTAGTTGGACAAGTGTTCACTGGCTTCATCCTCCCCGTGGTGGCACTGGAACAGATTAGAAAATGCAGGCTCTGCATCCCAGGCATTGTTGAGTTTGCGAAATGGACATTTGGAATACAATGTGAACTCAAGTGGGAACTCACAGGGGAGAAAACTAAAGCAACATGAATGGGGTCTGTAAAGATGCATGAGCTGGGATTAGAATCAGTAGCAAGGAGTTAACCTGGCAACACAGACAACAGACACTGCCAGCACCACCAACATGTCAGAACCTGGGAGCTCTTGGTCATTCAGCTGTGTGGAAGAAATGGGCACTAGCTTTCAATGCAGCATCCAAAAGCCTGCATGCCCCCATGTTGATCTGGGCTGGCATTCTTACCTAGCAAAATCTACGGCAGGAGTTCACACAGTGGGAAGTGCCTCAAGTTGGACAGAAAGCAAGGATTCTTGGTAATCTGTCCATTGGAAGGAATGTAGTGACTCCTTTGAAGTGGCTGTTCAGTCACATTAATACTAGGAGAGATTTCAGCTTTTGCCTTGGTTGGTAAGGAGAGGTAAAAGAAAAGTCAAGGGCCAAAGGGCAAAGAATCAAGGGCAACATTATTCTTCTTGGGGAAATGAAATGCCAGAAGAAATGATATCAAAAGCCTATAGACAAGGCTCACTTATAGAGGGTTTAGTCATTTCTCCTAATTCAGTTTTCAGCAGTGGTAGTGCAATTTATTTGCTAACTTAACTTTTTAAATAAAATTGGAATGTGTAAGATCAAACTGATGTATTCATAACGATGTCTCCATTTTGTTTTATAATATCATAAGTAAGAAGACAAATGTACAGATTTACAAAAATTGATTGTTAAGAGTTTGAGTGAGACCCTCCCATTTCCCTGTTGTCGAGTTGATGCTTCTGAATGGGCCACAGCAATGGTGGTGTCTAAAAGTGAGCCTACTTTAACAGCTAGGCCCTGCCTGGCTGTTGTGGCTCAGTGGTTTGGTATTGGCCTGTGAACCCAAAGGCCACTGGTTCTATTCCCAGTCAGGGCACATAACCAGGTTGCAAGCCAGGTATCCAGCCAGGTCTCTTAGCTGGAGGCAGGTGAAAGGCAACCATTGATGCTTTTCTCCCTTTCTTCCTCCTTCCCTGCCCTGCTCTTTGAAATAATAAATAAAATCTTTAAAATAAAAAATTAATACAATTTAAAAAATTAAAACAAAAGAAGTTATTCTGGCCTTACACAATTTCTCAACACAGGTCAGCCCTAGGTACACCTGACCAGGTCAGATACCCACCTACATGCTTTGAATGGCTCCCCATCACCCCCAAAACTGAATCTAAGCTTCTTAACTTTGTAATCAGGGTCCTTCCGGTGATTAGTCCCTGATCTACATTTCAAGTCACCTTGCCAACATCTGGACCCCAGTCATCACACACTCTGTTCAGCCCCAAATGTGCCATGCTCTATTTCTCTTCTCCCAAAATTTATTCTGGCCACTCTCTTTCCTACAGAGTCATCCATTCCACCACACATTTCATATATAGCCAGAAAATTCCTTCTATCTATAAACCTCCAGGAATACAGTCAACGATATCAGCTCTCTCATCTCTTTCCTTACTCTTAGTTGACACCACCTACCTCTGTTTACCTTTGTTCCCAGACACTCTTCTGAGGGCAGCAAGGTAACTGCTGAGAGTCCCAGTCCTGTCTACATAGCTGATTGCCATGCCTTCTCTGAGACTCCAATACAAACCCCAAGGAAGTTTACTTGGTCCACACTCCAGAGCCAATCTTGTGATCATGGGATGAGAGAATTGTTATTCTTGCCAGTCTGAATCATATGCCTACACTCACTTCCATGGGAAGAGAGACATCAATACTACCCAAACTCTAGAATTAGATACCTTTTATTGGCTATTACAAGTATCTCTCAGGTTGTATGCTATTACCTTAATTTTTTCCATTTCATCTGCTTATTAGACAATTAAAAATAGTTTAATATCTAAAAATTAGGAATTCAATTATCATTTAAAAAATGGTTTAATATCTAAAACTAGAATTTAAAAAAGGTTTAATATCTAAAAATTAGAAATTCAATTATCATGGGAGTGGTTAGTTTAAATTTGGAACAACTTCAAGATAAAGCATTTTCTATAGGTAATAACTGAACAGTGCAAAGATAAATGATTCTACCATAGAAGCAAACAAAATAAGAGTTTCACACATGCAAGCCTTGGTCATAATTATTGCTAAGAGAGAACTACAATATTGGAGAAAGAAGGAAAGGGAGAGGAATAGGAAGAAATAGGATGAGAGAGGAAAATAGAAAAGTTAAGGGAGAAGAAGGGAAAAACTGCTAGTTAAGTAAAAGAAAAGGAACTTTTGAGGACTAGATGATTTTCTTTCCTCAAGTCACTTACTAAACCTAAAATCTCGTGGTGCCATTTTCATGGATGTTTTAAATATCTAAGATACTAAGGTTATCTGAATCTATTTCCTGAGGATTGGAAATAAGAAAGTCAATCTTTTCCCACATACAAAGATTAATTATAGAGTTTAGCATGGTTTTCTAAGGCAGCAGATTTTCGTTGACATGCAAATGGAGCCTTCTTTTGCATGATTCACCCTGAAAGTACTAATTAAAACTTAACATTCTTGTTGGTAAATCATATGAATCTTATGAATTATGCCGCTGACTTGGAGAACCATTTCTTAAGGTCTGTCATAGGACCAGGGCAGAGTAGATACTATCAAACAGGAAAAGACAAACTTTTAAAGCTCAGAGAAACCCATGATAGCTGGGACAACAAAGTTTTATTGGGTTTCTATAAGTAAGAAGTAAGAGAAGAAAATGCTTGTTTCTAAGTGGCCCACTAAGCTTTTCATTAGGTGAGCATTTGTACTGTTAGGTCACAGTCTCTGAAAGTAAGTTAAAATCTTGATTCAGTTAGGATGTTGCAAAAGTGATCCACTTATAATTTAGAGGAAACAATGAGAAGGCGGGACTCAGACTCAATTGGAACTCAATCTTTATTGATCTGTGTGTAAACTATAGGATGAGCGTGCTTGTCCAGAGAGGCTGGAAGGATCTCTGGGAAGCCAAGTGGCCAAGCTTCTAACTGTGTGATAGAACTGTGAAAGGACTGGTAAATCTATTTAAAATACTTGCTGCCAATGCCTCTAACAGCTTCCAGCCTTGCCAAACAAAGACTTCCCTAGCTGAGGCTGTTCATTGTTCTGATTTGTAGATACTACTTTAATATTTTCATTCGCAGCTGTGAAGCCTGACCATTTCCACACGGAGCATTTATAATCTGGAGCACATCTTAGAATCTCAGCTAAGAGAGCATTTTTGTCTGTGAGGTAAATTACTTATTTCTAAATCAAATGGAAAGAGAATTAGAACATAAACAATAAGAATGTATTCTCCAACTTTGCTTATTTTTCAACTCTGCTAAATCCTCTACATGTACATATCTTGATATCTTTCTTTTGTTTATTTTCCACTCATAATACCAACATAGATTTGAACTTGAGCATGCCCTATATTCTCTTCTGCTATATGATAGAAAAATCACAACCTCAGTTCTGCTGCTAACCAGAGAGCTTCCCTATTTAACATATACGTTCACATGCAAAGGCCACAAGATGCAATCACGAAGTCACCTTGGTGCCATTAATCCTGCCTTCTCCTCTGTAGCTTTCCCAGTACAGCTTCACTGCACATCGAGAGCTAAGGTTTAGCTTGGATGACTTCAAGTCTTCCTTTCCCCACCCTTTGTCCCTGCTTCTCTGTGTGTTTTTCCTATGGACTCCATCTTAGTATTACTTAGTCTCAGAAAAGCATACTTTGGTGGAAAGACATTTTAGCCATCAAAAAACTGGATTGTAATAATATAGGAATTTAGTTGATTTTCTCAGGTCTTTAAAAATCATATCATGTGTTCTGCTATTTGAAAATACCCAAGGCTCAGAAACCAAAGGAAAACAACCTGAAAGTACACAACTTAAACCTAGCACATCCTCTATTTTCCTATTTTGTCCCTATCCCCACCTAAGACTCCTCTTGACTCACCAACCAAAGAGATGCTTACATGATCAGGGATTCAAATGACATTTTTAGCACACTATGAAAGAACTCACTTGTGTTGTCAAAGACACACAGCTGGCATATTTGTGGTAAGTTTTGTACATAAGCTGAATGTTTAGTGTGTCTCAAGGATATAGAAAAAATGGCAATACTATGCCATCTTACCAGAAAGTATTCACCCTATGATAACATATTGGAAAATACTATTACCATAATAACCATCCATTTATTCATTAGTGAGAGAATGGGCCTTTCTTTGGGGAAGAACTTTGATAAGGCGCTTGGTATGGAATGGAAGACCTGAGAGCATGGGTGTCAGCAGGGGAAGCTACAACAAAGCTGACAGTTGGACAGCCTGCTGGAGACAAGGAGTGAGCACAGAGGAAAATGCAGAAAGATAGAAGCCAATGAGGGGACAAGAAAAAAAGCTGAGATGTGAAAGGCCCTGAGAAATATCCAGGAAATAGAGAGACCAAATGGATATTTTAAGATGCTTGGGTTTCATCTGAAGTGATTTCTTATAAATGCCTCTTTATACCTTACCACACCTCCCCAATACCACAGTTCTTACAGATGGACGTTTAGGGTAAGTGGGCCCACGCCTGTGTCATGTCAGTAAAACTGCCACTGAAATGACAGTGTGTAAGACAAGGAGAAAATGAGAGGCAGACAAGACCTGCATAATGGGCATCACACTCTCCACAATGTGCAGACGCCTTGAACACTTCTTTGGTTTCCATTAAGGATTAGCAGATGTCCAAGAAAGTCTTGAGGGGTCAGGCACTCTCAGCTGACATGTAAGTTATCTCATTTCCCAGCTGTGAACTTTCACCCATCTGTCAGTTTCAGGAATACAAAATGCTAAGGTGTCTTGCCTGACTGGGAGGGGCATTCTCTTGTTTCCACTGCCTGTCTAAGGACAAGTCCAACAGAGGCTAGATTAGCAACGACCTGGAGGAAACTCGCTATGGCTTTATGAACCTGTACAAATCAATTCCTTCAGATCAATACATGTGTAAACAGCCAGGTCTTTTTTAAGCAATTGAGAGTCGAATAAGAAAGCAATCAATTATTAAGTGGGTCATTTTTGTCTCTATTGTCTATGTCACATTCATTCTCAATAGATAGCACAGAATTTTTTACCAAGTAGAAAACCAAAGTTAAGGTCAAATTAAAACGAAGGAAGTTTTGTCCTATGTGGTGTGACTCAGTGGGTTGGGTATCCTCCCACAAACCATGAGGTCACCAGCTGGATTCTGAATTACGGCACATGCCCAGGTTGAGGGCCAGGGAAAGTGAGGGAGGGTCAACCATAGGTGTTTCTATTGCATATAACTATTTCTCTCTCTCTCTCTCCCTCCCCTCCCCTTTCTCTTAAAATAAATAAATGCAATCTTTTAAAACTAAGGAAGTAGGGGTTATTTTGGGGGAGGGGGCAGTCAAAATACAAATTGTTTAGTTAATATTCTTTAAATTAAAAAACTAATCACTGGAGGAATTATGAATTCCAGAAAACATGGTATAGTTAGGACAGGCAGAAAGAAGCTACCCATTAGTCACTACAAAATATGAAGGAGTGTTTTCCACTAAGATAGAGCTGCAAAGGGTTGATTCACAAAAGATCCAAAGTACAGAAGAGGAAGAAAAAAATGCCCATTAATATACTTATTCCATTCTTTCTAACACAGAAGAGTTATAAGGCTTCTTAGACAAGAGCTATAAAATGCTGAGAGCTCCCCAGAGCAGGGAGTAGCCTAGGAACAAGGTTTTATTAATTGCAAGGTTTATTAAGCATGAATCAATTCCCTGTGCCCCCACATATAACTTGGGCCTACTATTCATTTATAGAAATTTTTAAGTCCAGAATAAGTTTTACAAGCCTTTATCTTTCAGGACAGATGGAGACTAGGATAAGGAAAAGCTCTACCTTATTTTTTCTCTATAGATGAATATCATATAGTACTTCATATCTTCTCCTTTACCATGAAATTTTTCCTATTTTTTTTGTTTCCTTTAGTCCTTTTGTTTTTTATTTATTTATTTTTTGTCTGTAAGTTCTCAGGGAAAAAAAAGTAAAGACCCCAAGTTTTTCTCAAATTGCAGGACTTATATTCTGTCCATTTTTGCATCCCTAGTGCCCAGGGGAGTACGTAACATATAACAGATATTCAATAAATACTTTCTAAGCGCTTAAATTATGCATCTGAGTCCACATGCTGCCTGTATTCTGTTTTTCCCAAAATCTAATTTCAATCCTTCTCCATTGAGTTGCTTTGTGAGTGCAACTGACCTGTGTGAAGTGGATCAATGGGTTCTGAGATGGGAGGGAAGGGCAGGGAGTAAAGTCTACGTATTTATTCTCCTCTGACAAGTTACCACCAAAGACCCCGGCTCCTGTTGGGTGACCCTCTCCATTTCTCTGTGTTCCAGGACCCACTTCTTCCTTTCAAGCCTTGGGGCAAATAGGACTCCAAACTGTGGCTTGCCCCAGGTGACTTCAGTATACCCTTATTGGTATCCCGGAATCCTGCTGGTGGCTTTGGAAGTTGTCCCTTTATTAGATTCTCCTCAGTGACCCAACTGGTGGTATCATCTGTGTCCTGCTGGGACCCTGACTAATACAATCTTCTGATTTATAAAATACTATCAAAGTTCAAATGATAATTAAATGAAAAATCCAACTTTTGAGCATTTTTGTGTAATGACAGCTGAGTCTGTTGATCATCTGCATACCTCAGGCTCTTTTTTGTTTAATTGAAGGCAGCACTGGCTTTCATGTTTTTCCTGAGTAAATGTTTAACCAGCTTTATTGAGCTAGTTATGATGTGGGAGCTTTGTTCTGATGAGGGTGCTCAGAGGTGTTTTGTAGCTAGGAGCTACAAAAGCTATAAAAATATCTGTCTGTTTAAAAGATGCATTAAATTAAACTTCTGTGAAATTTGGGATTAAAGTAAGAAAAAGGAACTCTGAAATGTATTGTTTAGCAAAGTTATTAAATCATCGTATTTCACAGTACAACTTAAAAAAATAAATGTTCATTTATATTACAATTAGGAAAATTAAATTAAAACATGGAGCTCTAAATTTCCTTCAAACACTGTGAACCCTATTACACATGATTAAATCCATGTGATAATGTTTGTACTTTGAGCGTCTATAACCAAAACTATATGTAATAAATTAAGATAATAAAATAATAATAATATTATGAATTTTCTCTTATGTACATTATTATTTGAGTGGAATTTATTTTGTCTGTAATATTTTCAATATATGATAAGAACCTGAATTAAAATCCATTTGCTTCAATATTTCAATATTAGGACATTTTTATTCATTTTTAACCTTGTTAAAGACCTTTACATTTTTTAAAATATATCAAAACAAAAACCAATAATAGCCTTTTCTCATTCATCTTCATACTAGTTTTTCCAACTCAAATATAAAGATAAGGAATAAATTGTGTGGAGAAGAGTAGGAGAAACAAATAGCTAGGGGGAAAAGGTCACTGAAGTATTATTTTCCTCCTTTTTTACTTGGGTACCAACATTAGTACCCTCAATGGCAAATGGAATCTTCCAAAATGTAGGATTGGATAAAATGCAAAATGCCATTCAGCATCTCATTCTGGTTTATTTTCTGTGGGTGGAAGAACAAATTTCTCTTCCTGGGTTATCACTTTTCCCCCACTGGCCAGTGTGTTCTGGCAGAGTTAGACGTGGAGGGGATAAGCCTGGTGGTATTCACATCTTCATTATAACATGGCACCCCAACTCATTAGTTCCTACTTCTTTGCTTCTGTTTGTTCATTTGTTCTTTGCTTTCACTAAACCACTTAGCCCAGATAGCAATATTTATTAAGGCTGATGAGACCATTACTTGGGAAGCAATAAGTAGAACATTGGGATCTCATGCTGATGCATACTATCCTGAAACTGCCCACTGCCTGGCTTTCTGAAAGTTCTTCCTGAGTTTTTTCTCCCCTGCTTAAAATATCTGTATGCAACTGCCAATTAGTTTCCTGGAAGTCCAATTTTATCCTTTCAAAACAAACTGGTTCTCCATTGTTCAATACTTTCGGTCTTAACTCCTTTGTGTAAACTTTCCCAAAATTGCTTGATTTGGTTGCTTTCCTCATGTTCAACCAAATGCCTTTTACTTCCTAGCCAATACTTCTGCTCATGTTATACCAAGCCCAAGAGTATTATCAAACTCTTTCTCAACCAAAACAATATGCATCCCCACTTCTACTGGTCTACTGGTATTTCCTAAGACTTCCTTTGTGGATGGAATGTGATCAAATTTTTAAGTATCCCTAATATGTCTAAGAACTATGAGATTGCTCTGTTTATTGGATACTGCTACTACACACATATACACACACACACACACACACAAACACAATACTCACAAATGTGATAAAGGTAGTTTCATGTATGGTTCAAATCTTCCATGTTTTTTTCAATATTTTTGCCTGTTAAACATAGTTTCTATTAGAACTTCCAAAGAGTGTAGATTTTTCTATTTCTTCTTTTATAGCCATCAGATGTCTATTTAAGTAATGTGAGGTTGTATTTGAATTGGATTATCCTTTCAGTTTATGATCCTGTTTTTCAATAAATTTTTCCCTACCAAATAAGGGGTTTGGTGCAGTACTATGTCTGAAGGACTATGTCATAAAATCCAGATATGTTGGATTAGAAGAAATGGTTGATACTTGGCAAATTACTGGAGATTGATATGTGTTATTTGATGGTAAGGTGACATCTAACTTGCTTCTGTGTTCACATTAACCAACTTACTCCCTGGAGCAAAGAGTTGTCAACAAATGATTGCTGGTGGGGAAGGTGCTGCAGATCTGTTTTCTCAGAGTACAGTCATAGCAATGCCAAGTTGAGACAGTTGCTCTAATGCTGCTCAATTCCATGTCAAAATTTTGATTTCTAAGTGAACACTTGAAAGAAAAGTTTCCTTTGTGGATTTTTAAAATCATACAAAAAATCATACAAATTACAAATCATAGATCAAACAATTGAAAAGACTGTTATGGTTAAATTGTGGGGAATTCAGAAAAATAAGGAGGAAGACAGAAAAAATAATATGAATTCTTCCAATGTATTAGGGTGTTATATTTTGCTTATTTAAATTAGCATCTAAACTATCTTATGGTAGATAAAAATATCTCCATTTTATAGAGGAAAAGAAATACAAATATCAGAGTGGCTAAGTAATTCACTCAATTTCAAATAAGCAGTAAGAGGCTGGGACAAAAATCAAAACTATGGCTGTGTCCTGCAGCCAAGACCACCAGGAGCACACTCCTAGTTAAGATAGGTTTGGTTTAATGCTTTTCTTGCATTGGGAATCATGGGCTGTTTTAGCAGGAGAAAAAAAAAAAAAAAACCTATTGCAAGATTTTGACTTGGATTTGGTCATTTGGGGGAGAATCTAGGAAATAGAAGTTTACACAAGATTGCACGCTGTCAGAAAGCAAGGAACTTCTATGAGTGGGTATCTCAATAAACCTTATTGATAGGGAGGGGAGACGAGAATGATGACATAGCTGTAACTGGTAGAGTAGCAGTCATGCATTGTGGATGAACGAGGGGTGTTCAACATTTTGTGGATGGCATGGTGACATTGTTCTGTCTGTGCTTAAATAGAATTATGAAATGGCCTTGCTTTATCCCATTTTATCATGATCTCAAAGTAACCTCATCTGAGGTTGGTATTTTGTGAGATGGCTTGTGTTCAGTTGGAGAAAGACATGGCTTAGCTTGAATACCAGGTGAGCTTCTCAACATCAGGGGCTGCCCCCTTTATCTTTCCCCATAAAAACTCAGAAGACCATGCTTCTTCTAGCCATATTGTCTAACGGAAATGGAAAGAAATCTGAAGAATGATTTTTGAGGGTCCTTTTCCCACCATTATACTACCTAGTTAATCACAACACATTGAGTTAATATCAGAGAATAAAATGTTCTATTCCTATTTTCCCCCAAAAGGAAAAAGTATACCCTGAACCAAAAAGATATCTAAACCAGAAAAATATTTATAAATTAATTTTTCAGTGAAAGACATTGCCACTACTACAGAACAAAAAGAACCTTCTAAAGCAGTGTAGGAGTCACATTTGACAAAAGCTGTCTACTTAGGTGCTGAACTTTTCTGCCTTCTCTCCTTTTAAAATTCTAGAACACATGCTAAAGAATAAAAGTTGACTCAGATGGCTATAAAATTAAATAATTCAAAGGACAAGGGTGAAAAGCAATGATCTGTTTCTCCCTCTGATGGAAAACAGCCTTCGTGCTTCATTAGGGCACAAGCAGCTGTCACTTGTCCCTGATAGAAGCCAGAGGACACAGTCCTTGAAACAATATACCTAGTTAAATACAGAGAGATAAATCTTGAGGGTACAGTTTAGAGGAAAACAAGTTACTGCACAAATTATCCCATGAAATACCTACGAAGTCACATTGCAAAATCTGATGAAATCTTAAGGAATGTATTCCTTTCTAAAACAGTCTGTCAATTAAGAGTATTTATAGACAATACTATTGGATGCTGGGGAAAAATAAATGTAATAGTATGCATATAGCGATTCTGTGTCATATCAAATTCTAGTTCTGCTATCAATTAGCTGTGTGAAGTGAACAATAACTTCTCTAAGACTCCATTTCTCTTCAGAGAAAAAAAGCTTAGCCATCCCCATGGGGCTTACTGGAGATCAAATTTTAAAATATGTATGTTAGGACTCTCTAAAATGGAAAGTGCCATGCATGTGTAAATTACCATTATTTAAGATACAACATACCAATTGGGTACAAAGATAATCTATCAATTTATTCATAAATAAAGCCTCCATTTAAAGGGGAACCCAAAAAACTGGAATTTATAAAAAAAAGTTTATTTGTACATGTTTAAATTTCATTCACCTTCATTTGATATAATAAGTATATCTATCAAGACATTTTTGCCACTGCTCAAAAGTTTTTGAACTTGTCAATTTTGATGCCTTGTAGTACTTCTGCCATTTTTTTGTTTCATCTCTTCCATGTTGGCAAACATTTCCCTTTGAGGACTTTTTTCATCCAGAGAAACAGCAACAAAAAAGGCACTCAGGGAAAGATCGGAAGAACAGGGATGGGGTATAGGGGTCATACTGTTTTGAGTTAAAAATTGCTGGATACTCAGCAAAGTGTAGATTGGCTCACTCATAAATCACCCACCATGAAATGGATAAACACGTTGAAAAAGTCTTTAAAAATAACTCACTGAAGCCAATGCAGCCTCTCACAACAACACCAGCTGCTACACTGATGCAGATGGTTCCTAGAGAACTCACCTAGTGTGTGAAGCCTGTATTGCAAGAGCTCACCCTCCAGAAGATAATTTCTATTTTGAGGGGTTCCCCCTTGTATTTCCTTCAGTATAATTTCATACCTTTAAATCAGTGTATTCAGTATTAAATTGTGAGTTCACATGTGAAGTATATGAATGTTATATATAATGGTAAAAATTTAAAACATGATCATTTACTTTCCAGCACAAATGAGCATAATAAAGGTGGGCATCTTAAATTTTAAAAATTAATAGTGTTAATTAAAAAAGGTATTCCATACTTTGAACTTTTGTATATTTTGAATGATTGAATTAAGTGTCCAAGGTCCCAGCTGATAACTTTGGAAAGAGATTAAAAATGATAAAATCGTGCTACAGCTACCATCTTAATTAATTGTTACCTTTACAAATTTTTCCTGGACCCGGAGGATCAGCAGCAAGTAAATTGCTCTGGATTTAAATGCTAAGAATTAAATGTAATTGCATAATAAAAACGTGACTTTTCACATTTTATTATTTCTCATTAATACCATAATGTACTTACTTTAAGTTTTAGTATTTCTGAAGACAAAAGAAGTAAGCACATCAGTGAAAGAAAACTAATTAGATTTTGAGATGCCTAATAATAAATGTCCACACCCTTGGGAATAGCAGGAGACTTTATCCACAGGGCATCTCTAGTTTCAGCCCTCTATCTTTGAACAACTTATAAAGCAAGCATTATCTCTGCTATGAAAGAAATTTTAACAATAATGTACTAGGACCAGTTGGGCAAAGACTCTCATCTGTTCCTTTTATCAAGTCTGAGGCAAATCTAGATTAGAACAGGTAGTTAAAAAACAATTTCTCACAGAAAGATGTCAGTAAACTTGTTTGCGACAGGCTTTCTGTCTCTACTTAATAAAGTTAATGTTAGATCTCTGCCTTTAAATTTATAACTACTGGTCCTGCTGATAATGGTCTTTGACATTAAACTGGTAAGTCTGTTATTAAGAGATTCCCCCATGAGTTATTTTTTGATAGAAACCCTTTAAAGCAATATCTCCATTTCTGAAATTAATACTTCGATTTTGCGCATAATTCCCCACTATCTTCAGTTACCTAAATAATTGAAGTCAAGATTATTTAATTAATCTGAGTATTATAGCAGCTAACATTATGCTACTCTACTATTTGAGCTGAAAAAAAAATATAGCGGTTGAGTCAACCTACAGGTGTAACCTTGTTCTTTTCCCTCTGATTTATGTAACAGCTGCTCCCTTTAGTTCAACTTCACACAGTTCAAAGGCAAGTCTTCTACAGAGTTCGCTCTTGCTGCAGGCCATTACCTAATTGGCTACCCTCCCGTCTAGATCCATCAATTCTCAGACAGGTATCTTCACAGGTAAAGCAAAGTGGAGGCATGTCACTATTAACAGAAAGACTCAGGCAAACATTATGGAGGTTGTGATCAAAAGATAAAGAAATATGCATGCTGTTTTCTCATATTATTCTCTGACAGATCAGAGAAGACAAGAACAGTACAAGTGATTTCAAATGATCTCTAAGGTTGGATTTTTGCTGCTTTTCTTACTGCTGTTATAGCAGTGGTTGTAGTGGAGCCATTAAGCATCATACCTTTAATCACAAACTAGTAAATATTTATTTATTCAACAAAGATTAGTTGAAGAGCATCTAGAGGCCAGAATCTGTGCCAGCATTACTACCTATAACATAAAGCAAGGACTACCATTGGACCTACCAAACCACAATGACCCAAAAACACAATAGCCAACTGATAATTATTGAGTGTGAAACAAAGTTTATGATTCATGCAAAACCCAGCTATAAACACAAAGATGACTAATAAGGTAAGGTAATATTAGGAGGCTTGGAGAGGATATTGCCCCATAATATTCTTATCTAAATTATACCCTTATCTTGATTATGTGAATTTACATGTGTGTGAAATTACTTATCACTGACTTGATAATTGTGATCTCAATGGCATTTTTAAATAGAGTAAATGAAGTGATGGATGATAAAATTTTCTATTAGACAGACAGTAGTTATTGCAAAGTACTTGTGGGATTTGAAAGAAAGTACATTCTACTTCTAGAATCAAGACACAAGTGTATTAAAATATGAGTGAAATTCAAAACAATACAAACCTTGGAAAGTATTACAAAGAATACAAGCTGCAAGAGTTGAGATGACTGTAGATAAATATGGTCAAAAAGTTCTCAGAGGGTAGAGGACATTATGTTATAACTTGGAGAGTTATAAGAGAAAAGGGAATTTGTAACTACAATCTTTACTATTTATTTATTGCTTTAAAAATTCTAAGCCAATACCAGAAGGATCAATGTATTCTAGACAGAACACCTGAAATTTAAAGTAAATGATACTAAGTAAAATGTAGTACTTTATATTAAATCTTTTTTTAAAGATTTTATTCATTATTTTTAAAGAGAAGGGCAAGGAGGGAGGAAGAAAGGGAGAAAAACATCAATGGACGGTTGCCTTTCACCACCTCCAGCTGGGGACCTGGCTGGAGACCTGGCTTGCAACCTGATTAGGTGACCTGACTAGGACTGAACCAAGGACTCTTGGGTTTACAGGCCAGTGCTCAGTCCACTGAGCCACACTAGCCAGGGCTAATATTAAATCTTTGAAGCCCAGTAATGGTCATCTGAATCTTTTCACTTATATACAACTAACCCAACTATGACTTTTCTATAAGAACACATGTGTTGCCCTGGCTGGTAGCACAGTGGGTAAGGCACCGGCCTGCCAACCCAAAGGTCACAGGTTTGATTCCCCAGCCAGGGCACATAACAAGGTTGCAAACCAGGTCTCCAGTCAGATCTGTGGCTGGAGTCAGGTGAAAGGCAACCTTACATTGATGTCGCTCTCCCTCTCTGCCTCTCTCCCTTCCCCTCTTTCTAGAAATAATGAAATAAAATCTTAAAAAAAAAAAAAAAAAAGAACATGTGTTCATTCAATGATTCAAAAATATTTGTTAATTAAAATATGTTCATTTCAACCATTATGTTTAAGAACCAGCATGTCATAGTTGGTAAAATACATGACCCTCCCTTCACAGATATTTTTCAATAAATAAGAACAACACATAATACTTTTATTTAAAATTTGTTAAGTGCTTAAGAAAAAAAAGCAGATATTCCTGATGAAAAGAAAATAAATACTGGGTTGGAAGCAAAACAGCACTTCCTAAGATATAGAGTAAGACATATCTTAGGGGGGGATATTTAGTCAAGATATGATGGATGAGGAGACAGCTTTGAAAAAAGAAGAGAAAATTGTATATGCAAAGATCCTAACTAGGGGATTACGCAAAACTCCTGCAGGAGAAATTGTTTTTGCATAAACCATGAAGCCATCTAGATCTCGGTGTGTTTGTAGATCGGAAGTGAAGCTGTAACAGGGAATGAATAGAGCGTATGAAGGGGGACCCAAAAAAGGATGGAATTCATTTATTTAAAAATTGTGTATTTATTCTTATATGTTTAAATATCAGTCACCTTCAAATTGTTCTCCATTTGATGCAATACATCTATAAAGACTTATTTGCATTGCTCAAAACATGTTTTCAACTTGTTGATTTTAGTGCTTCTGCCATTTTTTGTTTTACCTCTGCAACATTGGCAAAATATTCCCCTTTGAGAATTTTTTTCATCAAGGGAAATGAACAAACAAACAAAAATTGCTTGAGAGCAAGACATTGGGTGACTAGGAAGGGTAGGGCACAGGGGCCATGGTTTTTGCTCAAAAACTGCTCAACACTCAATGTGGTGTGGGCAGATGAACCCATAAGTCACCCATTGTGAAGTGGGCAAATGCATTGAAAGAGTCTTCAAAAAAGTTCACTGAAGCTAAATGCAGCCTTTCATAGCAATGCCAGATGGTACACTGATACACTTGGGTTCCTAGAACACTAATCTAGCGAGGAAAGTCTGTACTACATGGACTCAACCTCAAGAAGATAATTCTGGTTTTGGGGGGTCCCCCTCATACTTATATAAAACTACCCATATAAATCTTAGTAAATATTAAACCCAGCTTGT
Source organism: Noctilio leporinus (assembly GCA_004026585.1). NCBI lineage: Eukaryota > Metazoa > Chordata > Mammalia > Chiroptera > Noctilionidae > Noctilio > Noctilio leporinus. The sequence continues at coordinate 110,932 of PVIW01000573.1, forward strand.
TACTCTAACTCAATTTTTTTCTCTCAAAATTAAAGGTTTTTTCAGTTACTTTACTAGGATTAGCAGTTTCAGTTTCCATGAACCTAAGGAGCAGGTGGATCTCAAAGCCCCTAGACATAGGAATTCAGCCAGATAGCCAACTCAAAGGCACTGATGGTTAAAATCCATATTGGAACCAGCAAGGACACTGCCCACAGCCCCTCCTCCTGCCCTCAAAGCTCTGCTTTCCCTCTCCCTCCTTATAAAAACTTCTGCCTGTACTGAGATGTTAAGATGGGTTTTGGGACAAGAGTCACCTGATCTTCTTAGGTGGCTGACACTTGATAAAACCTCTTTCCTTCTCGCCAGCACCTGTCTCATGAATTTGGCTTTTGTGCAGCAGGCAGTTGAACCTGGGTTTGGTTACAAAGCCAGCGTAGTTGAAAGAGAGAATCAGAAAGTGGGGATTGATGTTAGCAGGGGCTCATCAGTTTCTATAATTATATGCTCACATGCAGCTGGAGGTGCTTGAATAAAGAAAATGGCATTATCAGATGTATACCATAAAAAGATTGCTCTGGCTGGAGATGAGTAATAAAAGAAAGAATGAAGTTGGAAGCTGCCACATTCACTGAAGCAAGATGGGATAATATTTTTCAAGGTATGTATTAGAAGTTAAATCTATAGGACTGGTACCTGGATTGACTATGAAGAAGGAAAAAGAGAAAGGAACCAGGGATTGAACAAATGAGAGAAAAATGGTGCCATTTTTGAAATGAGGTATATTTAGAAAAAACTCCTCTACGAGAAATCAAGAGCTAGCTTACATGGTATATGTAAGTTAAGTCTTTCCCCTGTGCATCCTAAATTTATGTATGCTATATGTCAATTAAACCTCAATGAAACTAAAAGAAGAAGAAAAAGAAAAAGAGTTAGCTTTTACATTTTGGTCATATTAAGTCTCAGGTACCTATGAGACACATGTAAAGATTTCAGACCTGCCTAAACTTAGAAGAGAAATTTTGACCAGAGACATATAATAGGATTTTTTGTTGTTGTTGTAATTTAGATAGTATTAACATGTTGGGAACTAGATCACATTTTGTAGGTGTAGAAATTAGAAAAGTTGAACCACAGTCCTGAAAAAATACTAATTTTCAGATGTATTGTACAGTAGAAGTAGCCAACAATTGTGGCTATAATAAAGTGGCCATTGGATAAGAGGGAAACTAAGAGGATACAACAGCTTAAAATCAAGAAAGAAAAGTGCTTAAAGATAAGCAAGTGATCATCCAAGTCAAATGTTTGAAATGATAAATTTCAAGTAAAGGGTGATGTTCTGGTGAGGTAATTCCTCACCATTCAGGTGCTTGAGTGCATGTACTGAGAACAGTGATTGAGTTGATTCATGGTTGACACTTTACAGAAAGACCAAGAAAGATGTCTTGGGATATGTCTCAAGAGAATGACAGGATAATGGACCATGGACTCAGAATTGGAATTAAAAGCATGAATTGTGAGAAAGTTATGGAAATTATAATGATGAATTTTGAAATATAAACTGTGCCACAGGAGAAAGTAAAGTGAGAAATAATTATAGATTAATGAGAAATTTGTGGGATCACTGGATTCAAGATCAGGATATTATTGAGAAATTGTTGTAGTAAGATTCTGAGCAAGGTATATGGCAGAAAGAAGATTTGGTCATCAAATTTAGATGTGATGTTTGAAGTTTAGATTTTAGAAGTGAGGACTGAAGATCCAGAGGTGGGTGGATAAAAGAAAATTATGAAAATGGTTATGAGAGAGGAAGAAGTCATGAATTTGGAGGCCAGGGTTTCAGCTAGTAATTCACAGGGAGTTAGGGGCTAACAAAAATAATAGCAACTGCTGGGTAGAAATAGAAAGATTTGAGTTAGAGCCTACGATCTTCAAGGAATAATGGTAATTTCTAGAATATTTGGAGGTAAATGATGTGCATAAACAATAGAAAAACAGCAGAAACCTCCATGGTGCATGAATTTTGCAAAAAAAAAAGAAGAAGAAGAAGAAATGGAGAGCTGAGAAGACATATCTTCCACCTGATAGTTGTGAGGTAAGTGAGATATGAGGGAAAATAACAATCTCCACTAGAGATGAGAGCTGGGGAAGCAGTCTCCTCATGGGACTGCCTAATTTCTTTAGGGCCAAATTGTAAAGACACACTTCTCAGACAAGGCTAAAGTTATAAGAGACTTTGCTAATTACAGAATAAAAAGTAGCCACATATTAAAATGATTCAACAGCTCTTACTAGTGATAAGTACATTTAGGAAAAACCAAAGCTGAGAGATTTATTTTTTTAATATTAGCACTTAAAAATAAAATAATGTATTTATATTTAATAATGGAATTATCCAATTTTAATATGTAAAGTTTAGCTTTTCTTTTCACGATTAAGAAAACTTTGCTCTCATTTATATCACTTCTAAATTTGGAAAACCTGAATGAACTGTTGAAAATTTTTGATTGGTGTTTCAAATTAGTTGAAAATTAGGTATTAAAATCTCTTCGATTGATTCATTTATTCAAAAAGAAATTCAAAGACATATCAATAGTTTACTGGATTTTAGACATTTTTCTAGATGTTTGAAATGCACAAGTAAATAAAACAGAAAAACATCCCTATGTTCATGGTGCTAACATTCCACAAAGAAGAAACAGAATATATAAATAAATAAATATATATATATATATATATATGAATTTACATATATAAACACATGTGTATATATAGTCATATATATACATATATATACACATGTATATATATATACTCATATATATATATATATATACACACATAAATAGATAAACAGATAAATAATATAGTATATATTAAAAGAGGATAAGTGCTGTTGACAAATAAAAGGAAGTAAGCAATGGGGACACAGATTACTAGGGTAAAGTATTGCAAATTTAAATGCTGTGTTTTGAGTAGGCTTCCATGAAGAGGTCATATTTGAGCAAAGACCTAAAGACAAAAACAGAAAAGTGCACGCAAGAAGAGGAGCAGCCCAGGTGCAGGCAAAGCCAGGAGGGAAAGAGAGTGGATGTTGTGCTACAGTGGAGAGAGGCCAGGGCGGCCAGGCAGAATGAGAGCTATTCAACAGAAAATGCAGCAAGAGGGGTAGCAGGGACAGCATCGTGTTGAGCCCTATAGCCCTAAGGTCTTTGCATTTTACTCCAAATAGAATGGAAGGTTTTGAGGAGATGAGTGAAATGATTCGGCTGGGCGTTATGTTGAAGTTACATTATGGAGAGTCAAAGGTGGAAGAAGAGAAGCCAGAAGGCAATAGTGAAAATCCAGCAGAGATATATGAGTGGTTTTAACAAGAGCCGCAGGGTGGGATGGAGTGACAAGTGCTCAAATTCTGGGTTTACTTGGAAAGTACCAGCAAGAGTCCCTCAATGAATTTAATGTGGGCATTGGAGGTGGGGGTGGGTGACTTACAGGTTTTTCACCTGAGCAATGAAAAGAATGGAAATGCCATCAAGTGCAGATAGAAAAGTTTTGGATGTGGAGAAAATTGGGGTTTTTAAATTACATATGTTGAGTCTTATCTGTGTGTTAGACATCTGAGTGTAGGAAATGCACTTTTACTTTTTTAGTTTTATTTTAATTGATTGAACCTCTAGTGCTCTAAGCAAGAAGACACAATGAACATAACAGAAAACTGGACAAAACCACTCTTCTTTAATGCAGAAGTCAGCCAGCTTCTTCTGTAAAAGGCCAGATAGTAAATGTTTTAATGAGCCTTACAGTTGCCTTCAGAACTATTGTTAGTACATAGTGTAAAAGCAACCATTGGTAATACGTAAGCCAATGACTGAGACTGTATTCCGATAAAACTTTATTTACAGAAATAAGCAATTGGTCAGATGTGACCTATAATCTATAGTTTGCTGATTTCTTCTGTAATAGAAATTTAAGAGAAAAATTTTGAACCCCAAACTAGATTACACTGTATAATTCATTTGTCCTAGATTGTGGCTGTATAACCCTAGTGATGCCCAAAACTACCTTAAGTGATACATAGGCATGGCATTAAACAACTTTCAAATAACAAAGTTGTGTATTTGTTTATCAATTTTATTTATTTATTATTATCAATTCATTGATTATGTCACTTGAAAAGTCTCAGTTGAGTGCAGATACAACTTTGGCAACAGCCTGATACTTTGTAATCTTCCTGTATAATATGCCCCCCCAAAATGTTTTGCTTCAAACATTTCTTCAATTTAGAAACATAGCCAGTGTCTAATAATATTATTGAGTTTTTTTCAAAGCTATTTGCTAGGTTCCCAGTATATTTGTCCATTGAACAATGTGAGTTAGGGGCACTGACCCTGATGCAGTTAAAAATCCATATATAATTTTGAGTCCCCTCAAACTTAACCACTAATAGCCTACTCTTGATTGAAAGCTTTACCAATAACATAGTCAATTAACACAATTTTGTATGTTACGTATATTTTATACTATGTTCTTACAATAAAGTAAGCTAGAGGGAAGAAAATGTTATTTATAAAAGCATAAGATAAACTAATTTACAGTATTTATTGAAAACCATCCATGTGTAAGAGGACCTGTGTAGTTCAAATCTGTGTTTCTTGAGGGTCAACTGCACCATAACTATTTCTAGTATTAATGGTGAATACTATTAATATTCGTGATAAATCATGTTAAACAAATATGGTGAATGATTTTATAAACTCCAAAGAAAAAGCATAGTTCTATTAGGGTAAACATCTTATAAGCTGGTTGGTGAAGCGCTAAACAAATTCAACCCCTTCCATAAAAAAGGGGAACATGTCAAATGGGTTGTTTGGTTTGTCCTTTGTTCATACAGCCAGCAAGTGACAGAACTAAAATTAGAACCTTTGATTCTCCCCAAATGCTTTATCCACATCACCAAAGTGGCCTGGTTTTCTCCTGCTGGAAAGGAATTGTATGATTATTAATTAGGTGCTTGCCTAGAAAAACCACTATGTTAACCTCAAACTGCCATTTTCTCATAAGGACATAAACAGAAGAGACAATAGAAAGAATAATGATCCCCCCACACACACACACTCTTGAAGTCATAGTGCATCCAGAGGTGGATGTGCCATGAAACTAATAAAGCTGAAGTTTCTGGATCTCTCACTTTCCAAGGCCCTGGGAATGTTCACTTGGTCATATGTTCTGTAAAATTCATAAAAATAGAGTATTGGTGCCCATGTCTTTTAATATAAGACCTCCAAAACTATGGAAACTTCATGCTTCACAAAACCCACTTCTGAATACACAAGACACCCCTGTTTATCTGATTCTATGACAACTTCACTTCCATTTCAAAGAAAATATGATCTCAACCAAACAACAGTTCATTCTTGATCCTTCCTTACCTATTCTTTTCAGAATGTTTAAAAAGATCATGATCCCTAATAAGTATCGTGATCTCCTTAAGAACAAATAATTTAACTCAATTCAAGAGTTACTGTTGGTCTGGAATTCCTCCTTGCCATTCCTTGGTGTTCACCCCCCTTCTCCATCACTTCATGCTGTTCACTGTTCAAAGGCCAGTTCATGGAGGGTCCACCCTAAGCACTGAAGTTAAAGGATCATCCTCCAATCCTGTCCGCTTTCACAGGTTTAGTTTTTGCCATTGCATTTAAAACCACTGCCATATTTAATATTTTCTGTTTGTGTGTGTGTTTTTGTGTTCCTCCCCTGCCAGGGAAACTCCGTGAGAAGAGTCTTCATTTGTCTTATTTTATTGCCTTTTATAACTGCAGACAATCAATAGAAAATTGTGGAGTGAATAAATATTTACAGAGCACCCACTCTGTGTTAAGACTGTGCAAACCCTTGGGGATTCAGCAGCGAATGAAGCAGATATCTTATTATAGATGCTAATAAGTAATCGCCCGTGCAGTGAGTACTTCAAACGGAGTTACAGGTGCTAATGAAGTATATAACGAGTGCACTGCCTAGCCTGTGGGGCTAACAGCGACTTCTCTGAGGCAGCGGTATTTATTTTATATGATTTCAGAGGCCTATGACCAATGGGTGGTCATTATGTGCAAGGAAAAGAAGACAATGATGTTTAACTCCTCTTTCAACTCATTACGAACAGAAACATCCCTAGTATTAAAAAATGCCACCGCGCCAAAATGAATGTGCTGCTTCAGGATATGCTGATTTTTCATATGACAAGACAGTCAGACAAGCTGTCAGACCAGTTGCTACAACAAATAAGTGGTTAGATTAGTTGAACTTATCTACTAACTCAAGGAGTCTATAATTAATTACTTTATTCTTGCATTGCATAAATATTTATGAAGCACCTACTTAATGTCAGGGACCGAGACGCTGAATCTGAGTGTTGTCTGGGAGAATAAAGAATACCCTAATTGGGCTCACCTCTGGCACTCCTGCTATATTTCAGCTCGCAACTGCTAGCTAATCTTCATACACATCGGTGCTCAGGATATTCAGAAATTCCCCCGGTCTCACAGCAACCCAATCCCCTTGCCTGCCATTATTACCGAACTGCTATTCCTGGCCCTAAGCTTATCTCGTAATAGTAGACAGTCCTACCCCACTCTGCAGTTCTCTGTTTAGTCCTTAGAAGCGCATGAGCCTCCACATTTTTGTTCATAAACCCTCCTCAATCTCTGCTTTTCCCAGACTTTCTCAGTCATATAAAAAGGTGCCTCTGTCGGGGGTCTCAGTGTGTCCCAACGGCTGAAAAGCACATGGATAAACACCTTCTATAATTGTATATCGGAAGTGGGCAGGGAATACAATTCCTGCTTGTAGAATGGAAACCTATGATGGCTCCAAAATTCCCACTCATCTGGGCCCTTTTTTATTATGCGCCAACAGCAGAGCTTCAAAACCGCCTCAGGCGGCCCTTGCGTGGCTCTTGTCAGCTCCCAGTTAATAAAAGCTGCCGGGTTCCTGGGCCCCAGTTCTCCTACCCCCAGAAGCTGGTTCAGACTCTCTCAAGGGGGCCTGATGCAGGCTCAGGTGACATGCTGAAAGGCCAGGGCCCGGTGCGTAGCGTGTTACCTGCAATGAGTACAGACGAGCCTCGCCCATCAGAGCACTAAGGGGGAAAAGGGAAGCTGGGAGGCTGGTGACTATGAATGGCAACCAAAGTAGGGGTGTCCGGGAGCTACTTAGGTACCACAAAATGAACTGAGGGGTAAAGAGGGAACAAGACCCTTGCCCTCTGAGACTGGTGTGCCTGTGGCGCCTGCTGCCAGGCTGTTGGTGACTCAGCCGAGTATGCAAGGCGACCAGCCGCCAGCGGTCTGGCTGCGAAAGGGATTAATCTTCTGAAAACAAAAATATGGACATCTGACATCCGTGAACATCTGCTGCCCGAAAACCAAGGTGCTTTTCCTCTAGGTCTCAAACTTAACTCTAAATATGTCTTTGTTCGCCATGCTGCGCCCCTTAGCCGTTTTAGTTGGATTGGTCGCTTAAATGCTAACCCTGTTGCTAGGCCAAAGTGTGCACCCTCCTCCCAGCCGCCTTCCCTTCCTTACCTGTCTGCCCCTGAAAACCCGTTTGCCTCGAGGCCCGACCTGAACCCGTAGGACATTTCCACCCAACACACCTGAAAAGTCCTCCTCTGTCTTTTCGCCCCTCTATTGCCTTTGACCTCAGTTTTATACCCTTCACTTACCCTATGTTGCCCAAAATCATACCCAAGAGATCTCTCCATCTACTAAAAACTATCATCTTATTTTAAAATAGTGGTTGAGCACTTTATTTTATTTGCTTAATATTCATATAGTATTTGCTCCGTGCCAGGAATGAAGAATATTACAAATATTAACTCATTTAATCTTTGTAACCTCCCTACCAAGTATTATTACAATACCCATTTTGCAGATAAAGAAATTGAGTCACTGAAAGCTTAAATAATTTGCCCAAAGATATTCGCCTAGTCTGTGCTCTGATCTACCTACCTACTACTGTTCTCCTCTATTTCTCAGATTATGTTGAATTGGCTTGTAGATTACACCACATGCAAATACACAAAAAGCCAAACCCTAGGTCTATGCTTCTTAGAGTAAGGATTATGGATGCAGTTTTTCAGTGCCAGCATTTTATGCACATTCTACATGTGTCTGTCTCCATCCACATGTGCCCTTTTTTACACACCTATACATTCTTTCTTTAAAAAAAATATTTTATTGATTATTTTTAGAGAGAAGGGCAGGGAGGGAGGAAGAAAGAAAGAAACAATGTATGGTTGCCCTTTGCCTGCCTCCACTTACGGACCTGGCTGGAGACCTGGCTTGCAACCTGGTTATGTGCCCTGGCTGGGGAATCGAACCAGTGACCTCTGGGTTTGCAGGCTGGCACCTTATCCACTCTGCCACCAGCCAAGGCTTATACATTCTTTATATATAGAAGACATTAAGAAATATTTATTGGCCATATTGATATTGCAAATAATATCAATTAAACTGAAGACAGTTTATAAATTACTAATGCTTTACTTAGCTCTTATCACTATATACAATCAAAAATAACATGTGCATGAAAAATTCAGCTAACCTATTTATTTGTCTTTGAAACATCCTAATTATTTGCATAAGTCACCTATTTGTACAAAACTTTAGGAAGGTGGGATTGATTTTGGTGGGAATGGGTGGGTGGGGAGGGGGACAGAGGGGAGCAAAAAGGGGATGGATGTAATACAACAACAATAAAATTAAAAAAAAAAAAAAAAACTTTGGGAAAACTTATCCATGAAAAGTGTTATAGAGAATAAAAATCACTATCTTTCCCACTTGACAAATAAACCTATAAATAAATAATTTCCCCTAAAGGACAAAAGGCATAGCTTTGGTCACCCCATGGGTTATGGGACATGTATTTTATTTCCATTGTCACTTGCGGCTCTTGTGATTTTCAAAAGCTCTTTCGTCCTTTTGATAGTACAGTGATTCTAAAGCAAATGGTGAAAAAGGCAAAATGTACATAGTAACTTGATACTGAAGAGTAAAATCTCTCCTTGAAAAGTGCTGAAGAATAGATTAGCAACTCTTCTTGAAAATTATAAAATAAAATTATAAGCCATAAGCAATTTTCAGGATGTCAGATACCTATAATCACCATGATTTCTGAAATTAATAAAATGTAGGTCTGATTACTGTTGCTTTTCTACCTAAAAATGTTACACATTTTTTAATTAAACATACACTTTACATTCATGAAAACACGTTAAAAATGATGCAGTCAAATTTCAAAATTAGGGTTTTTAAAAATTCCTAATATGTGGTTTCCATTCCATTCAACAAGGCCATTATAAGACTATTATAAGAAGTCTTTTCCTATTACCAATGCTGAAATATTTAAACATCTGAAAGTAACATGCAAATGCTTCTATGCAAAAAGAAACAGCATTCTTTGGAAAACATAAATTATAAAAACTATAATTAGAGCTTCAAATAGAACATGTTAAGCTAAGATTACAAATTGCTGTGTTAAGAAGATAGTGAGACATTCAGAGGGAAAAAGTTTAAATGCTGACTAAATTAATTCTCCCACATCACAAGCTGTTCTGCATCTTCATGCCTTTCCCTCTGCTATTGCTGATGATGCCTCAACATTGGTTCTGCTGCAATGGATTCAAGGTCCATGTGCCTGCTCCTTTTACAGTAGGGTTGGCAGTTTTGGCTTGAAAGTATAAATTTCTATGACTACTCTTCAAACATGGTCTATTAAAAAAGGAAATTAATATAGGGAATACAAATTTAACCCTACATCTTCAAACAAATTATAAATAACTTGTTAATGTTTTCAATAAAATGGGTTTTGACCATTTTTAAGAACACACAAGAGAGATCTAAAAATTAACTGAATAAAAACAAAAAAGTATTAATTTAAAAGTGCATTCTTCTCTTAATAAGGTGTTTATTCTATACTTGAAACCTGTAAAATTTTATTAACCTTTGCCACCCCAATAAATTTAATTAAAAATAAATAAGAGGCTATCCAAGTAACTAATAAACATATGAAACTGTAGAAAAATAAGGTATTTATTACATTTAAAAAGATGACTCCAAATTAAACACACTACATTTTTAAAATGTAGTAATCCAGTGTAATTCTTTATCCATTGCAATACTTAATTCATAAAGGACAAGACTCATATTATTTTTACAGTCTCCTCGGTACCTACTATAGGAGGTTCAGCTATGATAGATAGCCAATCAGAAAAGCTTACTCCCTGATATTACTTGTCAAAGGGAAATTGTAGAATTCTTCCATTTCTAAATCATCCTGTAATGTTTCCTATCAACATACTACTGGATTTTGTAAAGCACCAATAATAGGCCATGAACAGGTGGATACCTATATTAATGAAAGTTGGATTCTACCTGAACAGATAAAATAAGACCTCATTAAACCAAAAAGTTCTTGCAAATATTACCTATGTTGAGTTAATACACATACTATACTCTAGCACACTGGCTGCCCTGATGATTTGTAACGCAGTACTAATATTTGTTTAAATGACACTCCCCCAACAGCAGCAAAGTACGGAGTTACAAGATATTCCTATGAAGTGTTACTACTCCAGCCAATTAAAGTTAAATAACACCAGTCAAGAATAAAATTTCCAGGTTTAACAAATGTCCAAAATGTTTACTGTCACTTTGAATTTATAATCATTATCCAGGAGTGTTAGCAATGGGATCTGGTGCCTTGACCACTACACCACAATACAACAGGAATATAAGATGACAATTTTATAGAAGTCCAGTTATTAAATCAGATTTATTAAAAGTGAATCTTACAAAAAAGGTTTTAATTATTATAGAAAAAACCTAATCCATTTGTTTTATTAGCTTTAGGTAGTGTTTCAGCCATCCAGGAAGGTGAACTATTTTAATAAAAAATTGTTCTAAGTCTACATTTAAAAATTCTAGGATGTTATATATTGAAAATAATGGAGAATATTTTTATATAGATTATAATTTATTTTAGAATAGAGAGGGGATATATATGGAGAGATACTTCTTTATTTATTTCATTATCAATTGATCTTTGACTCTCATTTTTTCACTTAATTGTCTATGAACTAAAAGATAACCTGAGCTTTTCCCTCTTCCCTTCCAACATATGCTGAAACTCAGAGCCTTGATAATACTTCATTGAAACTGCTTTCCCCTTCAGCGAAACAGTCATTATGCATATATTTGTGAAGATCCGCAGAATCATTACAGTCTAGTGTGCATGCTCTAGTTAGCTGACTAGCAGAGCTGTCCCCTTAACTTACTGAACTAGCTTTTGGGGTACCATCATTTTTCTCTTTGCAGTGTGTATACTCTTGAGGCAATGACTTTTTTAATGGATTTTCTGAGCTTTGTTTAGGGTCTTAATCTTACCATAACAAAGAAAAGGAATGTGATGGTCTTTTTTCACTCTAAGCTTTCTCAATTTATACCTGGAAATGTATGATTCCATAATTGATTGGGTTCAACTGCATAGTGCCAAAACCTAATAAAATAATAGAAGCTAAATTTATATAGTATTGGATAGTTCTCAGAACAACTTCACAAACTTCATGTTATTTGATCATCACAAAAACATTTGAAATGGGAAAGGCAGATAGAATCACCATGTCATAAATGAGTACAGTAAAATCCCTATGCTAGTGAAGCTGATGAAATAGCAGAGTTGGAACTAGAAGGCAGTTCTAAAATCCTTGTCTGCAGTCCTCTCTTCCCTAACATGTAGCTAATTCTATATGTGAAGAACTGAGTAAATACCTCTCTTGTCTTACATTTATATGTGCATACACCCTGGTACTGAGATATAAGGATACTTGGTACTACTTCAATAAAATGGCAAAGTTGATGATACATAAGGAATGAAAACTAATTCATCTTCCCCCAATATAAAATGTTTTAAACAGCAAAGCTAATGAAAATATTTATTTTCAAACTAAATATTTAGTATAAAGCCTTGTTCTCTAAGTCCCAGTTTTGCACTTACTCTCAGTACAATAAATCAGCTATAAAAGGTTCATATTACTGAAAAAATAAAATAATTCCACTAAGTAATTTCAATAAAAGAAGACTTCCTCACAACATTTCAAATCTTGACACTTCAAATATTTAAACATTATGCTCAACTACATTACATGTGTTATAGATCATACCTTTTCATGAAAGCTAGATAGGAATATTATGAAATAAAATAATACTTGAGTATTAATATTGGTATAAAGTCACAGACTTAGCATCAATGAAAAATGAGTAGCGGGACATGGCACAGCATTTTCATACAAGGACAGTCAGGGATCATGCATAATTCAGGGGTTCAGCTAACAGCAGGGCCATCAAGAGCATCTCAACCAGAGATGGACAAGACTCAGAAAAATCCACCTGGTGAACAAAACCCAATCATTTCCCATCATCTTGTAAGTCCAGACAGGCTTTAGTGGAAGCCAAGTGCTCATATTTAAATGTGACACAAGGGAACAAACAGCCTCAAAAAAAAAAAAAAAATGTTCAATTTGGCTCTTGTCCTCTCACTCAATGGGCAAATTATCAGTCCAACAGGATGGAGAAGTGCACAATTATCCAGTGAATTGGTCTTCATCAACAGAGTCAATCTGGATAATTGAGGCTTTGTGGTTCACTTCCACTTGAATTGTCCTGAACTCATCCAATATAATATGTAATTATGCAACTTGCTACTTTAACTCCAAATCATGAATTCATTGCTAAATGTGCATTAAGGATGTGGGATTATATTAATATAAGATGATTATAGAGATCCTGTGAGTTAACTTTTGTGATTTTTTTTTTTTTTTTTTTTTTTTTTTTTGCCTGATCTAGGGTTTCACACTGTGTTTTGTCTTTGTCTATATTAAGGAAGAAACTCAAAACTCAAATGTTAATTAAGGACTTAAAATTGAATTAAATCAGTGACCTCCTTACCAAATACTTCCAGATTGATTTTATAATGCTTTGATGCATTGAATTAGTCATATATCAAATATAGAAATGAAAAGGTATTTAGTTCAATAGATATCACAGATCCCTCAAAAATTGAGTTCAGAAATGTTTTTCTGTCCTTGTGTTATCTATGGCCTTTATCATATTTACTTGGCAATTCTTAAAAATTTCCCCAAGAATAGTTTAGAATTTTTCCTCAAGAAAAGAAGAAGCAGAGCAAATATGAAATAAAACTATAGTTTATTCATTTTGGATGAGTCAGAAGTCAACACTCCACAATAAAGACTACTTTATGCTTTTTATCACTGGAAAGAAAGAAGTGTTCAGGAGATATCCCAATGAGAATCTCTCTCTGCGGATTTCATGACAACACTGCACATTTTATTATTTCTTCAGGCTTTCTTTTGTTTACAAGCTTTAAATACCTCAACACTTGGATGTGAACCATCTAATACTAAGGTCAGAAAATGTTAGTTTGAATTATTATTGTTAATAGGATAGATCTTTGAGGATGTGATTTTAAAAGTTTTAGAAGAATTTTAATTGAATTGAATCAATTACTTCTTTATAATTCATTTCTTGCTGTGGTTTGACAAACCTTGAACACATGACATGCATTAAACCTTGCTTGTTGGTCAAGATGTGACTAAAGGACAACTGAAGGGTAATAACCCAGTGAGAGTCGGGACAGGGAGAGTTCAGGGAGCCTCCTTAGAAGAAAGCCTGAGGCCTGTCTTGAAGCACAAGTTAATACTCTCCAACAAATGTCAGTGTGTAATTGGCACTTGCAAGAGCCTGAGATTGGAGTCCCTTAAATTGTGTACCCTGGTCACCTCTCCTGCCTCACCCTACTTCAGAGGCTCGGAAAGAAGAAACCACTTTATCTCATCGTCTTGGGTCTTCTGCTTACAAAGATTTCATAGGAATTACAGGACTTGGCTAATTCCTGAATATACATTCCTAAATGATTGGGTTTATGTCTAATATAGTAGCTAAAGTCACAAGGAAATACAGGTATATAATACTAGACTACTTTATGTAACATCATTTTACATAAATACATGCTGGGGAATTTTCTTCCCAATTATTTGTCTTTTTGTTAGGAAGAAAGGCTTGCATATATTGAGTGCTAGTCTTATAAATGGAATTTCTAAAAATCTCAAAGTTAACCATTTCTATAGGGATTATATAATTTACCATCCAAATCAGAACACTTTTGAAAATAAAAACAACTGTTTACACTTTTGGACGGACAAAATGGAACACAAAGTGACTCTAATTATTCCCACAATTATCATACATGTGAGAATTATGAGAAACTCAGCAGCATCTTTAAAATTGAAGGAAACTTCAGCCCCAAAATCATCACTCTAAAAGGGCCAGTTCCAAGCAGAGCCTTTCTTTTTCTCTTGGCCTCAAACAGCATGAATTCCCGGTAGTCTCTCAGCACTGTTTTCCCGGGTAAGAAAGTCATGACCACGGCCTTGGATGTATTCTGATTGTCTCTCCTCGACCACTCTTTGGAATCAACATGAGGTAGTCTGGGGAAATGAGCCTCACACATCTGAAATGAACAGACACATCTGAGCAGGTCATGTAAGACCAGGCTGGGGAAGTCTGCTTTTTTGCTTAGCCTGTTGGAGAGCATTGACTCGGAGATACTCACTTTCTTCACAAATTATTTTTTTCATTTGTCACTCTGACCCATCTTAGCTGGGTCGTTTTTTCCAAAGATGTTCAAATTCAAAACAAAAGCCTGTTGCTTATAAAAGAAAGAAAACAAAGGGGGGAAGTGAAAACAAAACCCAACCTAAAAATGGATTATTTGAAGTATCTATTCCTTTTCTTCCTTCAGTATCTTGAGCTATTTAAAGGACAAAGGAGGGTCAAAGATGAGTACAGTCTTTTCAAAGGAAGCAATTTAGATTGTACTTTTAGACTGCTTCTTGTTACTTCTCTCTTCTTTACCCCTTGACTGCCTCTTTGATATTTGTCTTCGGTCTCCAGTCAATCACTCCCTTCTGATAACAAAGCAACTCCAGCGGATACAGAGAGTTCTAATATTGACTACAAGGTATTTTCTTCCTTTACGTCCAGAGGAACATGGAAGTAATGCACCGTATAAGTCATTAGGACTTCTCTTTTGCCTCCTGAAGGACTCACTCTGCAGGTTTTACCCTATGGTTAAATTATTGCTGGCAGGACATTCACATTTCACTGTGGTTGTTCAGCATTAATTCACAACCTCAGATTCTTCACTAATAAGGGAAATAAGAATAAATGAGGTATATTTTATGCTTTCAAAGAAGTTTAATATAATCACTTCTGAGAACAAATATCAAGATCAGGAGTCCTTATTTCCTGGACTTCTAGTGCTACAAAGCAGAGAAGTACCATCATACGATGTGTTAGCTAGATAGGAAAGTAAGAGTCTAATCATTCTCAACATTGCCCCAGGGAGACAATCCATCAAAGGCCCGTTACTATTTGCTGTGCCAAATGTCATCAGCTGCCATCATTTCACTCTGTAAAAATCATCTATGCTTATGTGTCTTTATGCAAGTTGTCAGGCAGCTACAATATCCATGCTATTCATAACAATAGTGCTTCATTAGCTGATTGGGGGAAGGCTCTTAGTAAAAAATATTTTCTCTTTGTCAAACTCTGTTATAGAAAATAAGCATGAAACTCAAGTTCACAAATTCAATTTTGCTTAACCAGTATTTTTTTTTATTTCCTCATGGCTTATATGCATTTTATTTTTTAAAAAGTAGAATGTTAATATGATTCAATGCTCAAAAGAATATAAAAATATGTACAATAGGAAGGTTTTCCTCCCATCTTGACCTCTTACCCAATCCTCATTCCTTCCAATATACACAGTAACCACTCTCAGTAGATTTCTATCTTGCCAGCATTGTCTTATGATTATACAAGCAATTAGAACATATATTCTTAATGATTCACTCTTTCATAAATTAAAATGTAGCAGATTATACAACTTTCTTTACTTCAAGGGTTTATTAATTAGCTTTATAATTTTTCTCTTTTCAAGTTCATTAATCCCTGATTTTTATCTTTCTTTATTCTTTTTCTTTATTTTCATCAGATTATTTTGCTATCTCTTTTCTTACTTTGTAAGTGCAAGCTATGGCAAAGATGCTAAAAAATGTTCGCCATATTCTTCCTCCTCCTCTTCCTGAACATCTAGCTCAACTCTACACTCCTGAGCCTCCCTTGCCATGGTCAAGCCCAAAGCTGTGGCTTCAAGCCAATGAAATATGAAGAAAATGGTTGTGATTTTTCTCTTGGGTCAGGCTTTTAAGAACAGTTTGCATCTCCTCTGCAGGTCTCGCCTATATTCTAGCTGATAGCAGGTGATGATAAAGCTCTAGGAGATAAAAACCACAAGATCATAAAAACCTGGGAGCCTGAATTTCTGCATTTAGGAGAGCCCAGATAGCCAGTAACAAGTACCTTGCCCTATTATATGAATAAGAAATAAACTTTTGTTACTTGATTCATTTTTCATTTTGTGTTACATGTTCTAGTAGACAGTATGTTGAACTTTTCTGGTATTTAGAAAGGGCAGTATTTTTGATGAATTGATTATAATGATAATTAACTTATAGTTTATACATACCCGTCATGCTCTATTTCTTTAGGTAGGAACAAACTATTTGTTCTCTATTATGAGCAATGATAAAATTAGCATATTTCTTTTTCCTTCTCTTTTATTGCACAGTATTTTTCAATAGTATTTTCCTTTGTCTATGACATAAACTTTATTCTTCTCTTAGCACATTTTACAAATGGGAATGAAAGAAGTCCTTTTTTTTTTCACATTATCAATTTTTCTAAATTTGAACTGTATCTTTCTACCTTCTTTCACCTTTCCTCTCCCAGTGCCTTTAGGAGAAATCATCCTTCTTCTGTTATGATTCACATTCTATACCATCACTCTAACCTTCACAGTTATTTTCATCTTTGTTCTAGAGCTTGTATATTCAGTGATCACACCCCACCCTGTCTTTTTGCTTCAGTTCCCAGAGATGACTCTTGGTTGGCCTACCAAACAACTCTGCAGCTGTTCTTCTTCTGTTGTCACAAATACACTTTTTCCTACAAACACTGCCCGCCCCTTCTCCTCAGGGACAAAGTGAGTCCAGAAAGGCTCCGGGTTTCAGCAACGATATTAAAATAAAGGTAAAGCTTTCGCCACTTGAGAAAGTGTATAGCGAAAGTGTGTATTTGCTTCCATTTTCTAAAACTGCTTCCCCTTTGGTCCTCTTTTTGTGTTTCTTTCTTTTAGTTCCCTCAAGTCTTCCACCATACCTTAGATGCTTGTGGAAGCTCCTACTATCTTTTGAAGTATGTGCATTATTTCTGTCTCTCAATTTAATTAAAAATGAAAATGTCAGGTTTTGTGTTTTGTTTTCTATTCTTTTTGTTATTTTTATGATTTTCAGGAGA
This sequence comes from Noctilio leporinus, assembly GCA_004026585.1. NCBI lineage: Eukaryota > Metazoa > Chordata > Mammalia > Chiroptera > Noctilionidae > Noctilio > Noctilio leporinus. The sequence goes on from PVIW01000573.1 coordinate 128,403, forward strand.
AGGGTGAAAATGCTGACTTCTACAACCATGTTCACACTGGAGGTCAACCTCATTGCAGACCATTTCTCCCACTGCAGATGTGATGCTCTAAATGTAAAAGAAAGTTTTATGATTTAGAAGTAAACTGAATTCACTTGGCCATGATAAATGTAGTTTGGAAAAGCAATTCATCTCTAATCAATTTCAAGTCTTTATGTGTTAAAAGTCAATTCTATGTCACATGGAGATGAATAACTTGATGCAACATTTGGAAATTAAGTAGATTATGTTCCATGGTATTACCTAGCAGTTAAGTAAGCAAGTCTAAGATACTCTTACTTGAACAGGAAAAAAAAAAATAGTATTAGAAAAAGGCATGAATATTTTCTCTTATGCTCAAGAAGTCTCTAAATTGAAATACCACCTTAGCTCTTGAAAAAGAGGATGATGTACCCATATCTATTTTTATTGATTCTCTCTTTAATCCACCATTTGACACCTGAAACAATATACTTGTAGTTGATGTAGAGAATATTATCTTGTACGTTTGTTTTTTAAAAACAGCTAATATTCAACCTGAGATATTCTTAAAAGAATATACCCACTTCTCTATTAAATATGGATCAATATTATTCAAGATTAAGAGCATATCAATCAATGCAGAAATAAAATCCTTGTAAACTCCCACAGCATTAATCTTTCCATCAGTTAATATGTTCCTGGAAATGATCCATGATCAGTAAAATAAAATAAAACACACTGAGTTGAGAGATACTGATTTTAAAAAATAGTTTTCTACAGTTCCATTTTTAAAGAATTATTTTACCTAGTAAAATGCAGAAATAGTACTGGTTCATTGTTCATTTTCATGGTCTAAACTATTAAAATGTTCCTTGTTATTCTGTTTTCATAATTTAGCACCATTATGTAAATATGTGATATTTAGATTAGTAACACATAGCAGATTCTAAGAGAAATTCCCAACACTCTTATAAATAGATTGAAACAAATATACTAGTGCAGAGGAGTTTCTTCTCTGAAGCTTGTTTTTGTTGCTTTTGGCAGAATAATGCAGCTACTTGACCAGCGAATAGTTATGATTTCAAGAGAACGTGCATCTTCAGGAAGCGTACTTAAAGACTGATGCAGAAAGAAGGTGCACCTGAGTAGTGAGGGAGATTTGTAAAATTAATTCATGGATGACAAAAGTACATCCCATACTAGCCCAAGGATGACAAGGAAAAGATTTGCATGATACCGATTTCCCTTTCTGTGGCCCTGGCTGACTTTGCTAACTGGTGACAACAGTCCTGTGCTTGAATGCAGCCTCAGAACCTTTGTCAACAGGGTACTGATGATAGCCAGCTCCAAGCAATCAGACTAAGCCCCCTTGGAACCTATTCCCCAATCCCATCAGGTATAGTGCCAACTGCATTTTTCTTAAACAAGTCACACTCTGCTACCTTTGAAAAGATGGACTTTAAAGTTTTGTTAGACTTACTTAGATTTAAAAGTTTTAAAATAGATAGTGAGCTTGGGGATATACTAGTCCTTGAGCTGTAAAGCCTGGGTTGACTTGAGTTTGCCAGGTGAAAGGCAGACTATAGAGTTCTGCTGCCTTAGAGTCTTGCCAAGACTTTAGAGGTCTTAGACTTCACAAGGGGTTAGGTAGGAAGGGAAGTACCTTCAGTCAAGTCATATCTCTCAAGTTCCTCCCTGAGGTGTTTTTGGATTATTGCAGCCTGGTGCTGTACCTGTTGGAGTGGCTCCGGGAGTAGAGGAGCACTTCTGAAGAGACTTGACATTCTATTACAGCAGGGCCATTGTGGAGCCACGAGAAGGGAAAAGTATGCACTGGTCAGGAAGGGGAAATAAATAAGAGCATTTGGATTCAACTCTTTCTGCTACTATGTGTGAATTTTAATAACTTTTATCACTTTGGGTCTTCTTTTCTATACATGGATGATAAAATCTTCCTGAGAGTCTTTGTATCAGGATTAATTGAAATGTCTGGTGAATAATGAACTCTCAACATATCTTAGTTTCCTTTCATATTTTCATGTTGGTTGAAGAGGAAGGGGAAATCACAACTTCCCACTATGTTTCATCCAGGGAACATAGCCCTCTTCAAAATGTCTAAACTTGTAACCAAATGACATAGATGTAAAAATGGCAACTGATAATAGCACCTATTGAGCATTTACTTTGTGCCAAGAAAAAGAGAACAGAGGGGAGCAAAAAGGGGATGGATGTAATACAACAACAATTAAATTAAATTATATATATAATTCTCACAATAAGCCTAAATATTAGATGACATTATCACCTTTATTTTACAGGTAAGAATATTAAGGAGAAAGAAAGGAAAAATGTACCTCCCATTATGGTAGGACTTATAACAAGCAAAGTCATGATTTCTATCCAGAAAAATCTGTCCCCTCCAGTGGAACCACTATAATTCTTAATCACAACACATAGTTGGTTTCACTCCTTCTCAAATTAAAAATCTATGGCTATGACTATGACTATGACTATAGGTATTATCACTTATCCTATTAGAATATAACCAAGACCAATGGAAAGATTTGAACCAGAAGGCATCACCGGTGATCAGGTTCATTTCTGCTTCCAAAATCAAGACAGATGTTATGGAGACCAAGAGGTTTGAGCTAAACCTCAGAATTATTCATTTCACATTCTCTTTAGTGCTTAATAATATTCCTGTAGAAATGGAAAAAGAGTAAAATAGTTGATCATAAAAATCTGCTCTTTCATATTTGGATCAAAGGTTGATAAAGCCTCATGCTTACAAAAATAAACATGAATTCTGTCATAGGTTAGTGGCTTATAGGTTGCTTGTTTCTGCTTTCTCAGTAATTATAGCTGGTGAAAGTCAAAGACAAGATTTTCCCTGTCTGAGTAATGAAAAATAAAACACCACACGCCCTTTTTTCTATCCTTCTTTCTGTACGATACTAACAAGAGTGTGGTCCCTCTAACACCCAAGTTGTTGGGTTCAACAATTATAAGTTTTTTAAGGAATCCTTCCATAAAACTGAAAAAGGGCTTTTATGGAATTCTATCCATGCTTTTCTACTTTCAATGCCTCAAATTATGGTATGAATCATTCATAAACCTGAATGATTTGATACTTCCCATGTCCTGAAATAAAGGGAATGAGCTTTATTTGCTTAGGGATTTTGTTTTAAACCTAGAGTTACAGTTTTTGTTTTAAAGGTAGAATTGTAACACTGGAAGAAAAAAAAAAAAGGCTTACTTCTCTGTTATAATCCAAATAATATGGTACAGCCTACTGTACCAGGAACAGGTTTTACATTTGATATTTTTAATGTGAATGTCAGCCTTACAATAGCTGCACATTGTTATTCCCATTTCATGCAGTATTCGTTCCTTACCCTGTCTCTCCAGCATGAAAATCTCTCGTGACCTACTGTACATGAATTTATTGTTCATCTGTTTCAGTTTTTCTCAAAAGGCAAAAATGTTGAACACTATGGTACATTCAGATATTGAGTTGCCTATCCTATTCTGATGTTTTGACAAGCACAATCTGTAGAAATTTTTTTTCATTGCACAGGAAATAAACCAGCCTTGTCAGAAAATTATTGTTCTAGTTGTTCTAACCTCTTTATATTAGACATCTACTCACTTTATATAGCAGGTAATTCCTCTTAATAATTCTACTCAAGCTTTCACTGCTGCTTTTGATATTGCTACGGCTGCTTCGGCTCTATGAGTATAATCAATGGCTGAATGGACCAAAAATTAAATCATTTAATGGATTTCTGGTTGAGTTCATTTAGGTCACTAGTTTTCCACTTCTGCTGGCAGCCAGCATGGCTTCTATCCCTCTATTGTCATAACAATACACATTTCCACTTCGCTGCTATCCTATGGCTTGTCATACTAGGGGCCAGTTTAGCTGTGTTTTCTAGAACAACACAATGTGCAAGGTATGGTCAAAGACACCTAGAGAAATACTGGTTAAAAACATTGTCTTCTTCCTCCACACAGAGCTATTCTAAGAAACATCTATTAGCCTACAGGCATATACATTGTCTCCTTCAATATAAGCCTTACACTAGAAATATATGTATAAAGCAGAGGCACTAGGAAGACTTGCAGCCTCAATTGAGTGCTGCCTAATCCTTAGTGCTGTACAGCAGATGTATGCTGACACTTCTGGTATGCAGGACTGGCCAGAATAGAAACATGTCAGATAATGCTACTAGTCACATAAATGAGCAAATTCAAACTGAAGGTTCATAAGTATTTCTTATTTGGTCATTAAATTTTATGTGTTCAGAGGAAACTTCATGTTCATGAAATGGCAGTTTTAATTCCTTCTGTTTCAAACTATTCTTTGTAAGTAATTTGACCTAGAGAGAATGCAGTCAATTAAAGGGTAACTTTTAACCTCTAGAGTCGATCTCTGACCTGTCTGCTAAGATATCTCACAAGGGTTCCACTGTCATCTGGTGAAAACCGTCTTTCATAAAGCTTAGAAGACACAAAATAGACATGCGTGTGTGTGCCCGGGATGAACCCTGGATGGCTAACCAACAATCCACAGCCTTAGACCCTGTCTCACATCTGCTCACTAAATGTGCCTGTCAGCACCTGACTCGACCTGCAACCTCTGCCTCTGACTGCAGGGTGACCAAGAAGCTCTTCCTCTCATACAGTCCAGAAGACCTATTCACCTTCCTGGATATAGGTGGGAAGGACAAGAAGGACTAAAAGTAGTCAATATCTATCAGAAAGGAAATGTTTGTTCATTCAATAAATCTGTGGTTCTCAAGTAGGGTTCTGGTCACCTGATCCCAACCACCACCCTCACACATTAAAGGGGACATTTGGCAACATATGGAGACATTTGGGGTTGCCTAACTAGGGTACAGGTGTTGTCAGCATTTGCTGAGATGCTGTTAAACATACGATGTTGCACAGGACAACACATAATGAAGAACTATCCTGTCAGATGTCAAGAGGGTGGATGCCGAAAAACTTTGCAATATTTCTAACCCAGTGCGTGAAATACCTTGTGCTAGGCACTGGGAGGGAAAGGATTAACTTGACAAAACTGTAAAACTGTCTCATGCTTATTTATTTATTTATTTATTTTGCAGCTTCAGGGTCATTGTGGTAACCGTGTCCCATAGATATCCAGCCATCCTTGTTCTGAACATCTTCTTCCACGATCACCCAAAGAATAGTACATTTTATTGGATGGCCCATTTTCTCAGGACTCAATTCCTTCATTCTAGAGACAACTAGAAATTCTAATCTTGTAAATATTTCTATATTATTATGTTAAACAATATTTATAGGAGTGTGACAGTTTGATGGAGAAAAGCTAAAGACAAAGTAGAGTAGATATACTGCCAGATGTTTAATACCCAGTTTAATTTACACACACACTCAAACACTCTATAGTTACCATAATTCCTGAAAATGTAAAATTCAGGTTCTGGGGAAAAAAGAGGACTTTTCTCTTTGCTAATGAAGTAGATACAATATATTCCCAAAGTTGCCATTTATTAAATCTCCAACAACACTGCTAAAGCATCTTAGCCTCCTAAACAATCATGGTAAGTTATCAATGACCCAGAGGGCTATTATATACGTATGGTCTCTTGTGAAAGTATATGAAATACCTGATTTCAAACAGAGCCAACATGAACTAGGAAAAATAAAGATCATTCCCTTAGTACATACTTTGCAGGGCCTTCCTTGACAATCTCCTCATACTTAACCTCAAATGCCATCTAAATTCCACTAACTTACAAATGTATACTGTCTGGCCAGACCAGTTTCCTGACCTCCAAAAACAATCTACAGATTGTAAACTCAACCCCATCATGTAGATACCTTAAAGTCAGTTCAAACTCAATAAATCCAAAACTAAATGCAAAATTTCTGCACTGTATTATTGCTCATCCAAAAGAAAAAAAGCTCCTGCCCATTTGTCATGTGTTACAGTTGTTCCTTCTCACTAAATTACAACCATTTATTCAATTGTATAAACTGAATATCTAGAAAATGTTCTTAGGACTCTCCTCCTCTTCTCCCTATATATGAGATCTTTACCACCAAATTCTATAAACTCTTCTCTTGTCAATAACTTTCTTTTCCACCAGGTCTCATCCTCTCACCTATGCAAGGCCATGTGCTATCTGTGTTGATATCCCCAGTTTACTCTGGCTTCTCAGTGCTATTAGAAAAAGCCACATTCCTCTCTACTTCTCTAATCTTGCTGAGTGCTGAATCTTTCTTGCCTTTTATGCAACCAGCTCAGTCTGGTTTGTATTCTTCTCAAACTAACATGCTTTTGCTTATACTATGGACTCTATACCTGATGGTGCTTCTCCTTGAAATGGTCTCTATCCATCACTTTAATTTATATTCACAATACAGACTTCAACTAGGTGTCCTTTTCTTAGGCAGGGTTTCCCTGACTTTGGTCTACCATCCTCAAATTATCAATATCCTCAAATTAGCTTAAGTTACTCATAGCATGCTCTTAAAACAGCTCCCTTTTTCATAGAATTATGTTTAAAAAGATAAATTACTATTGGATTGAAGTGTAGTTTCTCACACAAGACACCAAATTCAGCATTCCTTGTTTCATTTTCACAGTATATAATAAATATATACTTATTGGCAAAAAAAAAAAAAAAAAGAATGGCTGCAATTTAGGTATCCACACATACTACAGTTAAATATTTTGTGAAAAAATACAAATGCAAGCTCAAAAATTATCCATTGTCTTCATTTATTCTTTTTTCTCTAATGATTCCATTTTAATTTTCAGGCTATACAGTCAAATGACATTATTTATTCATGAAATATTATAACCTGGGGATTTATAGATTTAGAATGCATAAGCTGTAAGGTGCTCATAAACAACTTTAAAATTGTATTCAAAATTTTTTGCATAATGTGCATTTTCCTGTGAATAGGATTCAAAGCTTTCATCAGAAAAAAGAAAGGTTAAAAAAAGAACATGTTATTAGTGTTTAACAGCTTAACATTTACTGTTAAAATATCCTTGATACTGGAGTACTAAATGTAGCTGACAATGTTAATGACAGATATTGTCTGTTTAAAACATGTTCCTGGCATTATTTGAACTATATAAATACTTGGTTTATGAAAAAGGGATACCACAGATCAGTGGAATAAAAACGGTCCTTTCAATTGATGATGTCAAGTATATATATGTTTTATATATATAATTATATTTCATACTATATATGGAGAGAGAGAATATATACTTGGATCATAAAAAGTATATCTTACACCATATGCAAAAACCAATTCTATATGAATTATAAATCTAAATATATCAGATAACAAAACTTATGTGATAACATGAAAGATATGTTCATGACTTTGAGATAATCAAAAAATTTTATATAGAGCATAAAAGTATTAAACTAAAATGGAAAGATCGAGAAATCTGACTATAATGAAAGTAAAAACTTCTCACTGAAAGAACATTAAGAGTCAAAAAAACCAGAGATAAGAAATATGTTTATAATACATTTAGCTCACAAAGGATTTGTATGCAGAATATATAAAACGACTTAAAAGTCAAAAGAAAGAGACAGAAATCCCATTAGAAAAATGAACAAAAGGCTTGAAGAAGCACTTCACAAAAGAGGATATCCAAATGATCAATGAACATATGAAGAGTCACTCAGCTTCTTTAAGTCACCAGGGACATGTTTCATTAAAATCAAAATGAAATTCCGATACACTCCTACTTGAATGGATGAAACTAAAAACACTGACAGTGTTAAGTATTGGTTTAAGAACTCCCAACCTACATACTAATGTACATTTCAATATTACTGATACAAGTGCAAATTGGTATAATGACTCTGAAAATATCTTTGTCAATGTCCTCTAAAGACATATATACAAAGATAATCCACATTTCTTTTCCTGGTATACACCCAGAAATAAGCATCTATGTGCCCTAGAAGATATGAACATGGATGCTTGCACCATCATCTTCATAGTGGTCAAAACACTAAAAGAAAATTTCCATCAACAGTAAAATAGATAATCTATAGAATCTCTAAGATAATCTCTAATCTATAAATATCTATAAGATGGTAACATAACTCAATTTGAAAGAAATAACTACCGTTACATTCATTAATGTGGATTAAATTTACGAAGAAGAAAGTACATAGTGTATAATTTGGTTTATGTAAAATTCAAAAGTAGGGAAAATTTCTCTTTGATATCAGAATTCCAGATCATGTATGTTTACAAGGGGAAGGGAGTGACATGACTAGAATGAGGTGAGAGAGGCATGATAACACTTGCCATAATACTCTGCTTATTCATCAGAATGACAGTTACATGGATGTATTTACCTGTAAAATTTTACAAAAAGGTACATTTAATATTTGTGTACTTTTTTCTACATGTCATAGTTGTGGGAATAAGTTAATTTTTTTAAAGGAAGCATACTGAAATAAAAGTGTCTGATTTTGTATAATAATATGGTCTTAGAGGCACTATTTACAATAGCCAAGTGCTGGAAACAGCCTAAGTGCCCATCAGTGGATGATTGGATCAAAAAACTTTGGTACATTTACACAATGGAATTCTATACAGCAGAAAGAAAGAACTTGTACCCTTTGCAACAACATGGATGGAACTGGAGAGTATTATGCTTAGTGAAATAAGCCAGTCAGTGAAGGACAAGTATCATATGATCTCACCCATTACGGGACAATAATGAGCAAAACTACCAACAAGCAAAACAGAACCAAGTATATGAATACAAGGAATAGGCCTTCAGTGGTCAGGGAGAAAGGGGTGGGGGGAGGGGGGAGGCAGAGGCAAGAAAGGGGAGCAGTTTAGACAAGAACCTAGTATAAAGGAGCCATGGACATGGACAACAGGTGGGATTGACTTTGGGGGGAATGGGTGGGTAGGGAGGGGGACAGAGGGGAGCAAAAAGGGGATGGATATAATACAACAACAATAAAATTTTAAAAATTAATTAATTTAATTTAATTTAATTTAAATAAAATAAAATAAAAATAATAATAATATGGTCTTATATGGGGCTGAATACCATTTTTATTTCAATCACAAAAATGATAGTCAATTATTATCCAAAACAGAAAGTGACTAAGTTAGAAAACCCTTTATCTTGTCCTGGGCACATGGATCTTAAAAAAAAAAGAAGAGGTGGGGGACAGGAGGAAAATAGGAGGAAAATCCTCACTCAGGAAATGGATTTTCTTCATGTGATTAATTCAATTGCTCCATATACAGCTGTTCTCATTGGGTAATCAGTAAATTTAAAAAAATGGATGAATTATATTTTTCAATTTAAGTGAATAATTATCTCTAATGAAGCTGGGAAATAATTATATAATATACTAATACTCTTAAGTAGAGGAGAATTATAAAGCTAGATAAACGTTATATAAATTTATGAAGAGTAGAGTAGCTCCCTCATTTTATTGATACGGATATTAAGGTGTATCCATTTTAACTAGAAAGAGATCAAAAGGGTTCTCTAGGTACAATTTGGGATGCTTAGAGAATTTATCTCCTTTCTCTTATCTATCCTAACGTTGAATCTGCCACCAAGAGAAGGTCACATCTATATGACTGATTGCCATTGTGTCTGGAAAGTAGATTCCATTCACTAATTCACTAAAAAAAAAAAAAAGTACCCACTAAACATCTACTACCTGCCAGGCACAGCTGCATGATCTTTGCCTTCCGAAGGCTTGCATTTGTAAATTATACATACGTACACACGAGCATTGTGGTAGGTCCTAAAATGGCTATGAATAAGGGAATAAAGTGTAGAAAATTACAAGCAGGGTCATTTGAGCTGTGATGTTAAAAGACCTTTTGAGGCAGGTGCTGTTTAAAGGTGAGGGCTGAAAGGCAAGAATCAGCAGGAAGTTAAGTGCAGGGCCATGCTGAGGTGGCTGATACTAATGGTTAACTCTTACAGAATGTTTAGAATTTGCTAGGCACTCTTCGAAACATTTTACTTTCAGACCTCAGAGCAACTCTGTGATGTTTTAAAACTGTATTTTCCTCATTTTTCATATGGATGAGAAAATGACTTTAGGTGCAGAAACTTAAGTGATTTGCCCAAAGACACCCAGATGGCAAGTGGAACGGTCAGAAAGCAGTCTCACTGCAGAGCCCTGGTGTTCATATACCTGTATTGCTAGGAGACCACGATACAGGAAAGAAGTCAGTCAGTGCCTTGCAAGAAATTCTGATGGTCTTGATAGAAGGAACAAAGCCAAAACCTAAAATTAGAAGAATAAATTGACACCAGATTTTGCATGGTCTTATAGCGTGTGCAAAGAGTTTAGACTTTCTCTAAATACACTGGAAATTATTGAGAGATTTTGTGATATGATATAACTATAATTTATGCTTTAAACATCTCATGGACAACAGGGTGGGGATTGACTCTGGGAGCAGAGTGTGGGGTGTGGGGTTCATAGGCAAGACAGGGGAGAGAAACTGGAAAAAAAATTGTGACAACTGTAAAAGAACAGCAATAAAAACAGGCAGCAAAGTCTCATTCTTCATGTTTCAATGTACAGAATAGACTTAAAGAGGAAAGAGAAAGAATAGTGGCCAATTGGGGACAATTGTCAAGATACAGGAGATGGAAGAGAGTGGCCCTCAACAAGGTGGAAACATAAAAAGTAGAAAGAAGCAGGTGACTTTAAGGTATATTTTGAAAATAGAGCTGGCAGGATGTGCTGATGAATTGAGAAGATGGGCTGAAAAAGACTTGTCCATAGTGACTCATATAATTCTAATTCAACCCAGAGGGTGTAGAGTTTCCCTCTACTGGAGTAGATTGGGAAGAACACAAAGCCTCACTAAAAAATCAATACTTCTCTTTTGCAAACCTTGTTTGGTTTCAGCTGTCTATGAGACATCTAAAAAGGTGTCAAGGAGACATTGCATATTCAATTGCAGAGTTTAGAGGAGAACTCCTGGCTGGATAGCAAAGTGAGATGGTATCAGTCTATGTGAGATTGTGACTGTTTTTTTCCAGAGAGAGGACAGAAAAAAGAAAAGGCCTAGGTGGGTCATTGAAAGCCAGGAGGGGGCAAGGGAAGGATCATGTCTAAGGAAGTAGGAAGTGAGCTATTGTGTGAATATTGGGCCAGTGTGAATAAGAGGCGGAGAGCCACGGGGTTGTTGGACTCGGGAGCATTTTGAGGAGTGGGTGGTCAAAAGCAGATTACAGGGTCAGAGACTGAGTGGGAACCAGGGAAGCAGAGACAAGAGATCCAGACAGACAACCCTTACAGCTGAGACAAGTGCTCCTGGTGTAGATTTCTCCACTGTTCTTGACTCTAGAAACCAAATTTCCTAAAACAAATGCAGAAAGTTGTTTCATACTAAGAAAATGGAGAATATTAGCCAAATAGCCAACATCAATTTGGTTTCTAAGTAGGAAGAATTGAATAAGGAAAGATTTAAAATAAATTACCAAAAGTCAGGAAAAATGTGTTGTGGCTTCGATCAGTTGGACTGTCATGGTATCTGATATAGTGCAAAATAAGACATAGATCAATCAAGCCTAAGAAAGGTATACATAGGCATTCAATCGTCTCACCAAGGTTTATTTCTTATTTTATTCTGAGGGTTGGAGCAAACATTAGGATTCAAAGATGCAGGTGAACAAAAAAAAACAAACCCTGTTTATAAGGAGCTGACAATCTAGTGGGGGAAGGAAAAAAATTATGGAAAATTTTATTTCATATCAGAATCATAATGCAAAATCAAATGCAGCAAAATGAGAAGCTAAAATTGTATTGTGACGTGCCTTAAATTTGACATTTGGGCCCATCCCAGGAGACTTTCTGAGCAGTTGCCAATCATCGGAAGTAAGACTGTTTCTAAGAAAGACTATTCTGAACAACAAAGTAAATTATGCCAACAGTAAGGCCACTGTGGTCTAAATAATTATAGTCTTTTGGACAAAGGTATTGTTCCATACATAATTATGGCATTTTAGAACATGCATTTTCTTGATATCTAAAGATGCATGTACGCAAATATGCAACTTTGCATACTTAGATTTACTTAAGCTTCTAGAACAAAGGTTAAAGCGTGTCAATAAATGAAAAAAATTCAATTATATTAAGTAAGAAAGAGATTTTATTACATGGAATAAGTAATTTTAAGTATTATTCAAATGCCTATCATTTGTATATAAACTACAACATCTTATACATACATTATCTGTGCAGTTTTTCAAATACACATGTATTTAATGTTCTAAATAAGAATCTTAACGAATTATGTTTCTTTTTAGAAAATTACAACTGTTCTAAGGTATTAGCAGGCATAGCTCTATTCTGTACCAATTATAAACATATTTGTTCTAACATTCACTTGAAATGACCTAACAACTTCAAAAGAAATGAAGAAACAGCTTTATTTGCCCAGGTGAGAGAACAGTGGAGTAAAGAGATAATGCATTCGTAAAAAGTGAAATGTAATAGCACAATTTCTGACAATGTAAGACAATTGGAAACAACTCAAATGCCCATCAATAGAAAAATAGAAAAACAAATTAGGTTATATCCATGCAATGAAATAACAACAATCAGCCATAAAATTTAAAAAAAAAGAAAGAAAGGAAGAAAGAAGCAAACTACTGATTTAGACTATGTTTCTAAAATTATGTGGATGAATCCCAAGGACATTGTATAAATATATATGCAGTAAGATTTCTATTGTATAAAGTTCTAAATCCCCTAAAACTAATCTCTGGTGATAGAAATAAGTGTTTTCACCTAGTGGTGGGTGATGAGGTGATTGATAGAGGTCATAAGAAAACTTCCTGAGATGGCAAAACATTCTCTGTCTTTTAAACAAATAAACACAATCACCAAACTTATCAAATTGGGATGCTTAAGATTTATACACATTAACCCATATAAATTATTCATAATTTTTAAGTCATAAAAAGTAATAAAAAAGAAAAGGGAATGCTTGGGATAGATGGATAAAAAGCCAAGTAGCCCATACTAATACAAATTCCTGTTCAGAATTTATAATTATAGCTTCTGAAATTCTCTTGGTGAATTTATTATCTTTTTTAAATTAAAAAGGCAAAAATTACCTGTGATCCAATAAATATCACATCAAGTTTTATTCCTTCTATTGATGGAGGTTTTTAAAATTCTTTTTCAGAGAAATCAGCTGACACTTTGATATTTCTTTTAAGGATGTAAAATTCCCTTACTTGTAAGAAAATCCTGCATCAACAATTTTGGAAATAATGAAGGACCCTGTTTTTCTCATTTTGACTTTTTCAATTCTTTTCATGGAACACTTAACTCAATTAAAGTTGTTGACATGTCACAGTCCAATTTTTAATGTCATGATGCAGCAATTTACCTCTTTCACTCCCGGGTGTTCTTTTATTAATCATGTTTATATGGTGCATGTTGACTCAAGACTCCAAATGACAGGACCTTATGATTGACTGTTAATTAATTGATTTCTCCAGAAATATCCACTCAGTGCAGCAGAACATGGAATATAGGAGGGGAAATTACTGGGATTTAATGTTTTAAAATTCAGATTTGCTGTGCTCTTTAAAAATTAATTAATACTGGGAAGCTCTTATTAAATCATCACCCATTAGATATGGGATTAATAAACAAAAACGATGGAGGCAGTTGGACACCTCTGTATGACATGAGGCCTGCCTGAATGGAGAGTTCTGGAACAACCTTCTCTCTCATGAAAGTACCTCTCAAACTGGAGGCAGAAGGCAATCGGTTAGTAGTATGACGATAAAGTTGCCAGTTTAATTTCATTTAAACTATCTTCAAAGAATTTGCATGTGTTTTATAGTTGTGAAAAAGATGTGCAGATGGTGGGGTATATGCAGGAGGGTTATTATAATTTTTTCATCTACAAAGACATTAACACACCATGAATGCAGATTGACCTTTTGCCCCGTACCAATTTGCTCATCTTCTCACCAGGACAGCAAGTCAATTGTGCAGGTCCCCTGATGGGAAGTGCAGACTTTAGTGTGGCTGATATATGTTTAAGTCGTAGGTTACAGAGCTCCCAGAAAAAGCTGGAAAATGGAGTTTGAGCTAAGAGATAAAAAGAAGGATCATTGTCATAGCCCAATCGACTTTGTAAATACTGCTGAACTTCCTGGGGGATTTAGTGCTTGCTACATTTTAAAAATCTGTAGAATCTGTTTGCCTGTGAAGCTTTAACCTGAAATACAAGGCCCACCCAATTATAACATGTAAAAAGGTGGTTGTTGTTAGCTAAACAGTAGATCTCATTACGCAGAACACAGTATTTTATCTTTGTATTATTGCTTTCTGCGACTTTGTTTGGTTTAAAATTTACTTTACTATTTTTTTATGCAAAGCCCTAACCTCCATAATACAGGCACTCATTATTTCTACATTACACTGCCAATGTGTGTGAAAGTAATAGAAACCCATGGTAGGCAACCAAAGGTAAGTAAACTTGCAAATTAACATATCTTTGCTCCAAATCGTGCATTTCTATCACCTTACTCAACTGTATTAAAAAACAAAAACAGCTCAGCCTATTCTTTATTTCAGGTCTAGTTTATTAGACTGTTGTCATAGCAATCAAATTTATTGTGTTAGAGATTAGTATTTGTGTATGGAGGAGCAGTCTCACCAGTTACAGAGAAAACTCTCATTTTTATGGATAGGGTCAATGTCATTACGTAGAAAAGGATGATTTTTTCTGACTATTTGAAGGGTCTCCAAAAACACAGCAGAAATACTACTAGAAAAGAAACTGAAGAATATATCAACTATCTCCCAGGAATAAATTTAAATATGAGGAGAAAATAAATTTAATTCACAGAAAGAAAAGAAAATCTTGGTAGATGCCACCTACCAACAGAATCTATTCTGTTCCAAGGACCCTGTATGAAAATACACATAGAGAAGGAAATTTTTATTTTTACCTTGGAGAAATGTTGAAGCTAGCTGGAAAGATAAAATATACAGCTTTAAAACTTAGAAAAAAACTTGGGGAAATATTTCGAGTGGGAGAAATAGTATAATGAAAAGCATAATTATGTGTGTTTATTAGAAAAATATAGATTGAAGAAAAGACTATCTTTTCTTGTAATAGATATCATAGAAGTGATGATCATAATTTGAACTTTCAAGAAAATAGACTTTCAAATGGGACACAAAAAAAGTCCAAATACACAGGTGAAAAGAAGAGAAAAACCTAGTAGAAGAGGGAATGGGTATGTATGGTGAAAATCCTTTGTAAATGCTAAATGTTTACATAGAGCTGAGAGTTTGTGATTATAACTCTGAGTAATGATAGAAAAGTAGAACACTATGAGTTAGTTGAAGCAATCTGAGTTAAGAAGGAGCAGCTGAGGTATTTGAATTGACCTGGTAAAACCAGTCACACAAGGCAAAACAGATAAATTCGATCATAAATCTTGTAAAATGTTAGGATCCTTTTGTAGGTCCTAAGTAGGAAAGAAGAAGTCCTAAGAGCAGCGCTTTATTCATATACACCTAGAAGTTGTGTGCATGACAGATGGAGTGAGGGTGCCTTGGAGGCAGGGAGGTCAGTTAAGAAGTTATTGCAGCATTCATTTGCGATCATAAGGCACTACAATAATCAAGCTCCGTTAAGCTCTTGTGAAGCACTAGGTATAGTCCAGGCATGTCTCTCTCTGTGCTCTGGGAGTGGGAGGATGGTAGGAGTCTGCCATTGAGGACCATGTGGAATGAGGGACATAATCCGCCTACACCTTCACAAGTGCAGTGAGAATATTGTGAATGTGATGCTATGGAAGTAAGAGAAGAGGTCACCTCTTATGCCAGCTACAAGAAAAAAGGCAGGTCTCCTGAGTAGGTTGTGCTTGAACTTAGTCTTGAAGGTTGAATGAGAGTTACTAATGGCTGGAGGGAGGAGGCAATTTTCAGGAGGAAGACCATAATATAATACAGAGAACAAAGACAGTCTTTTGGGTAGTGCTACGAGGCTTGGTATCAGTTTTATAGATAAAAGAATGCCATTCTCATTTTAAGAGTGTTATTTGTGTTTTAGAAGTATCCATCTGAGATATAAATTAAGTCAACATGAGATTGGAAAGGGGAACCCAGTTAGGATACTCTGATAATAAACCTGATTCAAAAACTACAGCCCTGGCTGGTGGCACAGTGGATAAGGCACCAGCCTGCAAACCCAAAGATCGCTGGTTCAATTCCCAGCCAGGGCACATAACCAGGTTGCAAGCCAGGTCTCCAGCCAGGTCCGTAGCTGGAGGCAGGTGAAAGGCAACCATACATTGATGTCAAAAAATAATAATAAAAAAATAAAAACAAAAAATAACCTTAATCTGTGCAGTGATACGGTGGTGAAAAAAATAAAGACCAAAAATATGTGAGAGATCCCATGGAAAGGATGGTGGGGCTGACTGAATAAGAAAAGTAAGGATGGAACTATCTAGGATGATTGCTGACAATTTTGTCTGTCAGCTGGCTCGGTGGGCAGTGGGTCAGTAATTGGTCATTCAAAGTGCATGAGGGTGATTGTAGAGGGAGGAGGACAATGGACTCAGTTGAGAACATGAGTCATCCGAGGAGCCTGTGGAACTGAACTAGAGAGACAGACCAAGCTGTACAAGTCCGAACATCAGCAGAGCTCACAGACCAGACATACATTTGGGAATCAGTGGCATTTAAGCAGTTGTAAAATGATGAGTGAGGATGAGATTTCTAAGGAAAAAAAGGGAATCTGAGAGCAGCGGGAAGAAGGCAAAATTCTAGCAGCAACAACATTTAAGGGCTAAGAGAAGAGGAAGGGGGGGAAGGACGCAGAAGAAATCAGCCAAGTTATGGGAAGAAAAATAGTAGGAAGTAATAAGATCGAAGCCTGGGTGTAGAGAACCTCCAGGAGATGAGCAGAGAGGCCTTGCTGCACACGATTAAGATAAAATGGTGACTAATGTGATCTGGAGGAGATATTGAAAAATTGAGTTATAATTCCTCACAAGTACTTGAGTCCAGGGAGCTGGTACAAATATGCTAACCTTGATAGAAAATGCGCCTGAGGTAGATGAGACATTTTATGGGGTGAGTTTTCTGCCAGTCCTCATTTTCTTCCTGCCAACGGATGTGGGTCTACAAAATACTGTGCAGTTTGCCACTCAATTGCATTGGAACTCAACTCCCTCCCTATATGTTCAAGGACTGTTAGGCTCAATCAAGGAACTCTTAGGAGTTGGTAGGTTTCACAAATCAGGAGGAACAAGACAATTTCCACGAAGGACTGTGATTCTTATAGTTGTTTCCTTTCCTCACTCAGTAATGGTACCATTAGTTAAGATTTCCAGGCACTTCAGAAAGTGAAGCCGTTCACTCAGGCTGACATTTATACAGGCTAATCAAACGGCAGTGAAATACAGCAAATAACGAACGGGAGTACTTGGAACCAGTTGGGGGAAAAAATTATAAAAGGCACTCATAATATATCCTAAAAGCCAACAAGTCAAGTTTATTTTCCTCAGCCATGAGACAAATGGGGAGACAGGTAATTGTGCAGGCGACGCCATGCCTCCTAAATGCCCGCTAAAAAACCCTTCTTCCCCACCACGAGCAAAACAGTCTAAAGTGAAATCCATCCCACCAGTGACAGTTTCAACTCATGGTCCCCCTGCATCTGGGCTACCCTGTGAAAGCCCCTTGGCCACACTTTTTCCAATTTTGCAAAAGTGAGGAGGTGAAGGTATCTTTGAAACAGACATACTAACGAGAAACATGGGAGGCAGAGGAGTGTCATACCACTGAAGATGCCACCTCCAAGCATCACTTTTCTGGTCAGCTGTTCCAGTGTGGGAACCTCCCAGTATCTTTAACGGCTTGTGAGTGATTCCGAGGGTACCCCTAAGGCGCTGACATTTTCTCCCCAGTGGAAGTTAGTTCATAAAGCTAAACTGTTGTAGCAATTATTTGAGATTATAATTTGGCGCGATTAAATTCAGTGTGAAATTTCCTTTGTGGCATCGTGTGCTTAAAATGAGAGAATGGAACACTTTTATTGGGATCTTCTCTATTTCTCTCACGTCTTACCATTAGTAAAACCAGACACTGGAGTGTTAAGTAAACTACGCAAACCGCTTTATTCTGTGGAGTCCATGGGTGCAAGATGGCCGGTTTTTGAATATCCTACTTCGCACCTCTGTAGCCTGGTTAGGTCAAGGGTCTTGGAGTAGTGACAAACATGAATTACCCCTCAAAACTCTGTGCACAGCGGGCCCATGCTGTAGACTGGCAAGCTTCAAAGAGAATTAGCAGTAGCCTGCCTCACTGCACTGCAAGTCACTTGTGGAAACAGAAATCAATCCCGATACCTTCTGCCACCTGTGCTCCACTCAAAACACGACCTGACTTTTCTGCCCCCGTTTTGAATGGTTGGTTCTTCAAACAGTAAATGTGACCTCAGAGATAAGGAATTTGAGCAAGTAAAGTGTCGATGCTGAAGATACACAAGCACAAAATATTGCAACTGTTTATGGATACCCAAACTCTTCCCACTCAAAATATTACTTCAGGATTAACGTGTTCTTAAATCCACTGTGTGTCTTTTTTCCTTATTGACACAAGAATTCCGTTTCTTATACCTGTTAGTCTCGCTTACCTTTCAAGTTTTAAAACAACTCAAATTAATGATTCTCTGAAATATTCCTTTTCCATAAACACAGTAAAAATATCTTCCAGAAAATAAAATGACACCTATATGCCAATATAATTACCAAGAAGTCCATGTACCAAATCATATGCCCTCCTTCCTCCCTTAGAGTTCTTTGGCCCCTCATGATAAATAGTTTATTTAATTTTAATAATAAGAAAATCTAGCTACAAACATTCTGTTTTATAGCATATTGGGTGCCATAAACTAGAAGGAAAGGAGGTAGGTGACTAGGGGCAGTTGAACATAAATTATAAGCAAAATTCTCTTTTGCAAAATACAAGAAAATATACTTAAAAAGTCACACCTTTTTCCAGATACTTTCATTTTGCTAAGAACTGTTTTTAAAGTGATATCAGTTATCTATTATTGCATAACAAATTATCCTAAAACTCAGCAGCTGAAAACAGTGCGCTTCTGCAGTTCCCATGAGTGGGACCAGGTGCCGTTCAGTCGTTCATCTGTTTAAGGGCCTCTCACAGATAAATCAGGATTTGATTGGGCAAGATGTGCTTCCAAGCTCACTCCGTGGTTGTTGGGAGGATTTAGTGCCTGCCTGTCTGCTGAATCGAGGAACCCAGTTCCTCAATAGCCGTTGGCCTGAGCTGCCCTCAGTTTCTTGCTATGTGGATGTCTCTCCATCAGGGTTCTTCTGAGAAACAGATATGTTCTCTATATTAGAATCTTAATAGAGAGAGAAAGACAGAGACAGACAGAGACAAAGACAAAGACAGAGACAGAGAGAAAGGCAGAGACAGAGACAGAAAGACAGACAGAGAGACAAAGAGAGAGAGACAGAGAAAGAGATTGATTTTAAGGAATTGGATCATGCTGTTGTGAGCCTGCTGGTAAGTCAAAAAGCTGCAGGGCAGGCTGGCAGGCTGGCAGGCTTGCAGGCTGGGACCAGGAAAGAGCTGATGATGCAGCTCTAGTCGGAAGGCTAGCAGGATTCTTTCTTTCTTGGGAGACCTCAGTCTATTCTCTTAAAGCCTTCAGCTGACCAGATAGGGCCCACATTAGGAAGAATCATCTGCTTTATTTAGTCTACAGATTTAAATGTTAATCACATGCCAAAAAAATACCTTCGCAGCAACGTCTAAATGGTCTTTTTTTTTTTTTTTTAAGGTTTTATTTATTATTTTTAGAGAGATGGGAAGGGAGAGAGGCAGAGAGGGAGAGAGACATCAATGTGTGGTTGCCTTTCACCTGCCTCCAGCTGGGGACCTGGCTGGAGACCTGACTTGCAACCTGGCTATGTGCCCTGGCTGGGAATTGAACCATCGACCTTTGGGTTGGCAGGCCAGTGCCTTATCATCTGTGCCACCAGCCAGGGCTAAATGGCCTTTGACCAAATAACTGGGCACTATCACCTAGCCACTTTGACACATGAAATTAACTGTCACACTTTCTCCTATGACAGCTTGCTTTATTGAAGCCTGAAAATTAAGAAGCCAATAGAGAACCTGCTGGCAAATTGGAAGTCCATCATTATAAACTAATCACAAGATTTTGCCCTATTTTATTAATTAGAAGCAAGACACTGGGTCCAACGCAAACCCAAGGGGAAGGAATTATGCAATTGTACAAATATCATGGGACAGGGATACTTTGAGGTCATCTTAAAGTCTACTACCACACTCACCCAATTGAAAAACTCTAAGTTATAAACTTTATGTTATAGGATTTATCTTATTTAAACATTAGTGTTATTTACAATTTAGAAAATCCAGAAACTACAAAAAAATCCACAATTTAAAATTAACTTTTAAAGGTTTTATTTCTTTATTTCTAGAGAGAGGGGAATGAAACAGAGGGAGAGAGAAACATTGACGTAAGAGGGAAACACCCCAATCAGTGATCAAACCCATAACCCAGCCATATACTCTGGCTGGGAATCGAACCAGTGACCTTTCACTTTCCAGAACAATGCCCAACCAACTGAGCCACTCCAGTCAGGACCAAAATTCCACAGTTTATAGAAAAAATTTTAATATTCCTTCTTTGTTATTTTTTCAGAATTGAGGTTATGTTGTGAAAATAATATTAACCATTGACTTTATCATCATCAAATAGTAATTCTTCTTCATCTTAAAATATAATACACAATAACATGGTATTAAGCAGAGGCAGGTTAATAATGATTAAAAGGACATAAAAATTGAAAAGCCATGTGGTCCAGTTTTCTGATGTTTCCTGTGGGAAAATATACATAACATTGTATTTAGCTTTTTAACTATTTGTAAGTTCCACTAAATACATTTACAATGTTGTGCAACTTTCACTGTTATTTATACCTACAACTTTTTCATGATCCCCAACAAAAACTCTGTACCTATTAAACAATAACATTTCCTTCCCCCAAGTCTCTAGTTACCTCTAATCTACATCTGTCCCTATGACTTTGACTACTACAGGTACTACATATAAGTGAAATCACATAATATTTGCCCATCTGTGTCTGACTTATTTCACTAAGTATAATGTTTTCCAGTCTATCCATATTGTAGCATATATCAAAATTTTATTATATATAGAGAGAGAGAGAGACAGACAGACAGACAGAGACAGAGAGATTGATTTTTTTGCTGCTAAATACAAATTGTGTGTGTGTCTCACATTTTGTTCCCCCATTGATTTGTTAATAGATACAGAATTATTTCTACCTTTTTTGCTATTGTGAATAACACTGCTATGAAATGGATTTACAAATATCTGTTTGAGTCCTGCCTTCAATTCTTTCGTGCATGCATCCAAGAATGGAATTTCTGGATCATATGATAGTTCTGCTTAACCTTCTGAATAATTCCCAAACATTTTCATAACCTTCTCAAACTTTTGAATTTCAAGAAATTAGAATGTGCGTGTGTGCATCCCCACCCACACACACCAAATTAAAATCAGCATAGAGTTGTTCTTAAAATTGCCACATTAAAGTTGTAAATAACTAAAACTCTTCTTTTCTATTGCCATATAAAACAAATAAAATATTACTACCAAAAAGACAGGAAAATGTAATCTAAAACAAAGGATTATAGTTTACACTTTTAATTTATTATTCTTTTGTATATTTTTATTTCCTATATTTTGGTTTTGTTTTAGATTAGTGAAAATTTTATTAGGGATAAGCGTTAGGCTATGGGGTAGCATTTCTAAACCACTAATCTAATGGAAAACAACTCATGGTTTCGATTAGAAAGCAAAGACCAGGAGCGATTCACAGATTTATCAGAAATTGCAAGGCTAGTTAGAGCTGTGGAAATAGGACTATAACTGGTTGCAAACTCAGTTGGGGATGACCTTTTCTCCAGCTTCAATCAAATTGCCAGACACATAGAGTGAAAATATTCAAATTAATAATAATAATAATAATGAAGTAGAAGTAGTAGTTGTAGTAGTAGTAATATTAGTAGTAGCCATAGTACTTGGATACCCAAATGCTTCTAAAACTCATTAAATTAATTGAGAATTAGAATCTATTGTAGAAATGTCCTCTAATCCTCTGAAACTTGGAACTCTTCTTCAAAACTTTGCCAAAATACGAAATGTCTTCATTTCTTTTTCATAGAACCTTCCAGGGACACCCTCAGCAGGACCTCCAGCCACCATACGGGACAGGTGCTGTAACGGTGCTGTAAGGGTGCCTTCTCTGTTCTTGCATTGGTATCACAGTCCTCTCCTCTTAAGCTCAGCTCAGATGAATGGATGAGTAACTCTAGTCTTTGAAATCACAAGCCCTTTCACACCTTTTGATTTGTTCTAACAAGTCTTGGACCAGAAACTTTCCCTCAAAGCACCAAAAGTACTCAAAGTGTAAAATAATTTATTCCCATGCCTTTTACAGAAGATGTATTGTTTTCCAAGTTAACATTACAGTTGTGATTAGAATATTCTTCAGCTTCTTACTTTTTAAATTTTAAGTGTTTTGCTCTTAAGTCATAAATAGGAAAAGTGTTAATAACTGTGAAATTTAGTTAAAACTCTGCAAATGCCCACCACCCCAAGCTGCCCTTCAAAATCACTCAGGAAGCTTTCTAAATTAAGAATTCCAGCCCTGGCTGGTGGCTCAGTGGATAGGCTACGGCCTGCAAACCCAAAGGTCACTGGTTCGATTCCTAGTCAGGGCACATAATCAGGTTGCAAGCCAGGTCTCCAGTCAGGTCCGTAGCTGGAGGCAGGTGAAAGGCAACCATACATTGATGTTTCTCTCCCTCTCTTCTTCCCTCCCTGCCCTTCTCTCTGAAAATAATGAATAAAATCTTAAAAAAAAAAAAAAAAAAGAATTCTAGCAATTTGTTATACTTCCTGAGTAAGAATCTGGGAGGGATGGGGGATAGGGAAACTATTATAAAAGGCCTCCAAAGGATTTTGATATGCACAAAGATTTGGGGATCAGGAGTCTAACAAGGGGAACCCTAAAAGAAAGGCAAATACAGAAATCCATATGCAACAAGAACTGAAATTTATTATTTATTATTAAATTGCTTCTCTTGACTGCTAATCTAATAAAATAGCCCTCTGCAATTCCTAGTGTATACATAAATGGATTAAATTGGCTAATAAATTTATCCGATATGCCATGGTTGCAAACTTTCCCATTGAGTGATTGATGGGTAAGTAGAACTGAATTCTTCAGGGCAAAATAGTGACTTAAACAGGTTTCAGACAATGAGATCTTGGGTTAACTGTTTAAAATCATGTATTTTAAAAAAATGTTATATAATGCAGGGCACTCGACTAGCATCCAAGGGTGCATATAGGCATGACCAGGGGAGAGAGGCTGCTCCTGGGAGAGGTGGGGTATCAGCAACAGAGGATAATGGAGAGTCAGCTTGGTACGTTCTGGGACTCTTGGAAGGCAATTTTCCTTTGGTCTTTCACATTTCTGCATGTCCTCTGGACAGGGACATTAATAGCTTTTATGCTGGACTATCTTTTCAAGGATACCTGTATTGCAAACAGCCTTGGAGGATAGAGAAAGTATAGCCATTTGCGATGAAGGGCAGCTTTGTTTCCTGACCAGAGTAATAAAGATAATATCTCTCCCTAGGGGGGAAAAATGAGCAGTTTTGCTTGTGCCACTTCATAGTAGGGCTTTCCTGAGCTCAGGGTTGCTCAACCATGACACAGCTGTGTTGTGTTCAAAGCCTCCCTGCCAATCACCCCTGTGGGACCAATGGGCAAGGGAACCGATGCAGTCCAGAAGCTTGGGCCACCTGCCGTGCTGTTCTGTGAGGAGCAAAGTCCTTTTCCCCTAAGCTAGGAGTCAGTCTTCTTCCAGCACCCATGAAGCTATGGAAGGCAAACTTTTTGACCTTCAGTTAAAGTAAAATCTCCAACTCTTCACAGTGCTTGACAGATCCCTGTGTTTTTAAGTTTTGCATCATAACAGATAACATACTACTATGCCCTTTCGCCACATCTGGTTTCTGTTGTTGCCTTCCAACAAAGAATTCTTATTCTACCTGAATGTTAACACCAGCCCTATCCTATACAATGTGAGAGCAGAAACTTCAAACACCAGATGACTGAACTTCTGAGTCGGTTTTTGACTGAACATAGGCATATCCAATGGCAACGGACTCCGCATCAGTAAATCCCAGAAAAACTCTAGTGCTGCCCTTCACTGCGTAAAAGGGAGGTGGTTGTTTTTTCTGGCTCTTTTTAAAGACATTTATGGTTCTCTGCTGAAGGTAGAAAGCCAGAGGCACTTTATCTAGGTTATGGAAATTCCCTGTTCCCTAGTACCAGAGATTTTAAATGTAAAAGCTTTGACCAGCACTTTATACTGGCAGTCGAGCCAGGGTGGTTTTTTAAAGTGTTTAAGGCTTTAGGTAGCCAAGGGCTGGGCTGAAGTATTTCTAGCTTAGCATAGCTCCCCAGGAGAGTTACATTGTCAGGGTAGCTAGGTTGGCTTCACAGAGATGAATTCCAGGACCAGGATTTCCCATTTAATCTCCACATCATAACTTGGAAAAGCAAAGGAGCAAATATCATTATATTTGCACCATAGAAACTATTTGACAAAGCAGCAAAGTCATATATCTGCTACTATCTTAATCGTTGGCTGAGCTGAAATTTCCTTCAATTGACTTCTCTTTCCAATAGTTTGAAAGCTACTCATTTCAATGCTAAAGAAAAAGAAAAGAATATATATAGTTTCCAATTTTTACCCTAGAGACCAGACTTGCAAAAACTGACAGGTGGAAGTTGTACATGCCATAGCAAAATAAAGATTGTCTTCTCTTTACATGTCTATAGGGCAAATTTTTCTCACAGCTGGAAGTGTAAAATCCATAAAGAATAGATTGGTCAAAGGCTAATTTTGATTCCCTTGGGGAATCATTTAATTAACAGAACAATTCCCTATTCAATCAACAAGTATTTGCCAAGTTTCTATAATTCACTGTTAGATGTTGAAATTCAGTGCTAAATGAGGTACACAGATCACAAGCTGGTCTCCCTGGTAGCAGGTGTTAGCCAGGTACTTGGTAGGTGTGCAGGGTATCTGCCACAGTAGGAAACAGTAGTTTTCAAAACTTATAAGCCTGAGAGAATCTCAACAGATAATGATGTTGGTTGTGAGAATAATGGAGAATTTTAACTACCCTATTTAGCCTAGCAAGCTAGAGTCTTGGGTGTGTATAGCACTTACCCAAAAATTGACTTGGATGCCGTTACAATGGGAACATTAACAAACATGTATTTTTAAAGACAAAACTTGAACTGATAATTAGAATACATCAAAGATACTAACTACATCATCTACTACACACACTTAATGGGCCTACTGAAGATAAAAATGTAATTTTGACAGATTCTTAATACGATTTCTTTGTAGGATTGTATAAATTTTTTAAATTGTGCTTGTGACTTATCAATAAATCTATCAATCCTCTAGCTCCAAAAAGTTATCACCAACACATGAACTCAGTCATTGGCTCATGATCAGTCCAAGGGGATATAAACTTCCAGACACTTCTACCTCAGTGCTCATTATGTGCTCAAATGTGTTCTCCAAAAATTCATATTCATAATGAAGGTCTATAATGAGGTGTAGATAAGGTCTTCGGTCTATAATTAGGTGGAGACCTCATGATGACATTAGTGCCCCTGTAAGAAGCCAGAGAGCTCATTGGTCCTCTCTTTTGCCACCCCACCACCAACACCACTGTCATTATCACATGTAAGGACACAGCAAGAAGGCAGAAAGAAAGCTCGCACCAGAAACCAAGCATACTGAAACCTTGATCTTGGAC
Organism: Noctilio leporinus; assembly: GCA_004026585.1. Taxonomy (NCBI): domain Eukaryota; kingdom Metazoa; phylum Chordata; class Mammalia; order Chiroptera; family Noctilionidae; genus Noctilio; species Noctilio leporinus. The sequence goes on from PVIW01000573.1 coordinate 154,427, forward strand.
TTCTAACATTCGTTAACATGAGAAAATGAATTCCTGTCATTTTAGCCACCCAGCTTATGGAATTATTTTTTGACCACCTGAGCTGCTTAAGAGAACTCTGCACACAAGCAAAGCAATACCAGTATCCAAAGGCAGTCTTCCCAATGGAGTTGCAGATACTGTACGTAACAAGCATGAGACATAGACTCCAAGGAGAATACCAGAAGAAACAGTAAAAGGGATCCAAGGAGATCTGAGAAGAACTTCCAACTGAATCCACCTAAAAGAAACAGGAGCAAGAGGAACTGGATAGGAAGCAAATGATGCTAAGTGATTATCCAGGACACTTTGTTTACAGTTTACCTTTCAATGAAAGAAGGCAATAGGTTAGTCACTACCTTTATTTAAATTTTTAAAAATACCCTACTGGTACAGTGGTAATAGCTATTGAAAATGTAATATAAAATAATGATTTCATAATTAACATAAAGTTGTAACAGATGCTTTATGGTATGAACCTAAATATCATGATAATCAAAGCTCAGTCATGTCACTATTTATTTTAGTTAAGCTGGTTTTATTATGAGGCTGGAAACAGTTCTTCATTAAATAAAGGATGAATATAGATGATGTGATTCTCATCTGGAGTCTAGATTTCCTAGCATGGGGAATATAAAATGACCTTGTACTGAATAGAATCTATTTTATCTCCAAAATCAATTTGTACCTTTCTTCACTTGTTCTGGCCTCAGAGTCAGACTTATATGAAAACCATCAACAGCCCCTCTGTCCTTTCTCTTCAAGAGCTTTTTAGACATTAACAGGCACAGGAGGACAATTTGAGGGTAGGAAGGTTGTAAGCCAAGATATTTATCTCTCTAGTTCTTTTTCTGCAGGTGTTTATGAGTTGGGGGCTTCCCTATAGTTTAGGACATCATTCACCTAAGTCAGCTCTCTCCAGGCAAGGACTTACTTAGTTTAGGACTGGGGGTGGAAAAACCCTCTTTCTTAATCTCCTAGGATTAGTTTAATCTCCTATTGGTTTCTTTAAACCCTGCTGACTTTTGAATTATCTCAAAATATCAAGTGTATATGTGCTTATTATCAACCAACTAATAAAGACCTCCTATGATTTTGCCAAGAATCAAGGCAAAACAATTGTATGGGCTAGATTTATTTGTAACATATCCCTAATATACAGTATCTTTATAATAATCCTAGAGTAGCCAAAGCAGAAGCAAAACTATTTTTCCATTTTTTATGAGATTAACTTTATATCCATAAGAATTCAAACTATGCACTATTCTAATATCATTTACACTCAAAAAAGCATTTCTGAGGATCTTTGGACAATGATGGCCATCACCAAGTAATAATAATTTCCAACTTTTCTATAACTTTTATTTTCACTCACAAAATACATTAGTTCATGTATACAGCCAAACCTCATGATATTTAATGTACTTTATCTCTAATATCCTTCAAATTCACTGTATGGTAAAGCAAGTATTAGACTGGAATCAAGCAAGCTCCAGGGTTAGAAACATTTCTGAAATATGGGATTAAGTAAATTTGTCAGTACTGTCAGGCCAAGACCTACACCTCATTGTGCTGTCCATTGTGAATTTCCAAGAGGAGCTGCATTGCTATGCAGTAATGCAATATAACAGTAGAGCTTTTCATTGTTTTCATAACACAACTATTCACAACTCTCTTGCAAAATGAGGACTTGACAGAACTCTATTTGAGAAATAGTACACTTGTAAGTGATGGCTCTCAAGATACTCATCTTAGCCTCCCCTAGGGCTGTCAGTAATTTGAAGGTAGAGCTGCCTGTCTGCCATTACACTACACTCCGCAGTTGCTTCTATCTGAAGAAAGTCCCCCTATGATTTCCTATTCTAGCTTCTACCTTTTTCATTCTTAGCACTCATCCTGCTCCACAATATCATTTGCGTGTATCAATTTCTCTTGTCCCATAACCCCTGCGAGGCTGTGTGAACACCAAGTAGGCAGAGGCTGTTTGACTTCTACTATTCTGCTGTACAGTGCCTGGCAGACAGTCAATATTCAAAGGAACAAATGATTCACGTAGAAGACATGGTTAAAGTTTTGTCAGTTTGATACAGTTCAACATATGTGTATATGTAGACTGGCTCACTCAAACCACCAGCCAATCTGCTAGTCCCAGGATGGAAATGCTCTGCTTAATGTATGCAAGGCTGCAGGTTGCATGATCAAGCTGATCCAGTTTTGCTTTTTGGCTTGGATCAGGCTTGCAAGCATTGTTTTAATTTTGCATTATATTCATTACACTACATATGATCATTTTAGAGAAAGCTGAGTGCAGTCACCGCTGTTTCCTCTACAACCTGGACCATGCTATGTTCATGCATGCCTACCATGGAGTGGTGACAAGGTTGATTAAGATACTAGATTAAAGAATGCCAGGCTTAGGAGAACAGAAGACCTGAGTATTAATATTAGTTTTTCTTTTTCAATAGGCCTCTATTGGATAATTCTTCGAAAAGACATTTGTAGTAGCAATTGGTTATGTTGGGTGATGTAGCAGAAATAAGGGATGCTAGATATATTACATATAATACAGCATGCACACTGCAGTATTTCATAGGAAATGGCAGTCTTAGAGGCAAGTAGGTGCTGATTCAACTGAGTGATATAGTGGGAATCATATATTAACTTCCAACCATCTAATAAGCTCATACCTGCCAGGAGCCATGGGTTAAAAATGTGGCCCATCTACTAAACCAATTACTCTAATCAGTACTTTGATTCAGTGTACTCAAAACAGAAAAAATTGGCCAGTAAACTTCCTAACCAAAGAAGAAGGTACATCAATGCATATCTGTTACTTATCTATAAACATAAGGCCATACATTGACATAAAATTTATACTATAAAATATATTCTACTCTAAGAGACAACTATATAAGTGAAGTTTCTGCAAAAGATTATTAAAATTCTATTAAATTATCTTGTATTAATATGATTTGAGAAGCTGACAGAAGGTAGTAATTAAATGGTGAATTGTCTGATGTGAAAGGCAAAAAAGAAGAAGTACACATTGGTGGTTACAGAATAGATGGGGATGTTAAGAACAAAGGACTTATATGCATGACTCATGGACATGAATTAAGTGGGGCATTGCTGAAGGAAATGGGGTACTGGGTGGAGGGGGACAAAGGGGAGGGGAAAATTGGGACAACTATAATAACAAAATAAATTAAGTATATTTAAAAAGGAATTATCTTATCTCTTTCTTTTTTGTCCTCAGTTTCTCAACTCTTGAAAATGGGATATTTAATGTTTAACTCTATAAAAAACAACTGAAGAGGAATATACTTATAAACTCTAAGATGCTGTTTCTATATAAATACTTCAGTGAAAATTATCAATGTTACTATGTCAAGCACTTTACATAAGTAATAAAACTCAAAGAAATTGAGCATCTCCATTGACCAGGTTAGTAAATTTTTTAATAATTTTACTGGGGATGGTGATTCTAGGAAGCTTATGATGCATCAGAGAGTGACAGACTCAGGAATGGCAAGTCACCCTTCATGGCAAGCCACTGCCACATCAAGTGGGCAGTCTAGTAATGCACTTTCAGGGGCAGCTGTTATGGAATTTGGCCTTGGTCTTCTTTACTGGTCTCATCAAACAGACCAAGGACAGTCCTTAAACAGCTTTATGCTGCATGTCCATTGGAAACTGAGGAGGACCATTACTGGTCAGGATTTCTGATGGGTCTCTCCTTTAATCAGTGCTTCTACAGAAAGCTAGGACCAGGAAAATTGGTGCTGGGAAAAGGAACACATTCGATTGGCCCCAGAATGGATCACTCATTAGAGAAGGAGAATGTATGAAAACAAATGCAGTGGGCTCTTTCCTCTTGGCTTCCATTTTGACTTCTGCCACACTGAAGAAACAAGCCAGGGATACTGTGTTTCCCCTGCCTGGGTCTACCCGATCAGAGTTTAAACCTTCTGGACTTTTCTTCACTAAATTAGCTATTCACTAGCTGTCCACTTAGTGCCAAAACTATTTACCTAGAGCCACATCTCTCTCACACTGAGTGGACCCCCAACATAATTCCATATTTCTTAAACTTAATAAAAATCATCAATAAATCTGCACTATTAAAATGTAATTTATGAGTGCATACATTATTTATATAGTTATAAATAAGAAAGCCTTGGGGGAAATATGCTTGTATTATATAGGAACTATTTTCAAGTCATAGTTAATGGTTCAACAACCCATTTGAGGTTTACCTTGACTGATGTAGCTTCTATGAATTACGTTTGAATGAGAAATTCTGTATGTCAGTTGCTATCATGTGTCTCCATCCATTTAAAAGCCAATTTAATGAAGTTGTCATCCAAATGTATAGTCACTATTTGAATTCCTGTAAGGGTTATATATTCCTAATAAATGTTGACATTTAAAATGGATTTCTTGATAATTTTAAGACACTTAAAAATAAAATAAAAGTTTTGTAGTCTGTTTCCTTTTCATATCACTGAAATACATGTGAGTTATTTTATAAGGATAGAAGAAAGTGGGTCAAGTAGCAATAGGCATTCCTGGTTCTTAGATAAGGATTCCAGATGCCCTGGATTTTGACAGATTCTACTGTCCAGGATTTGTTTATTCTTGACCTCAGATATGTTCTTCATGGACACTTACAGGCAACAGATTTGAAAGTGCATTGTTCCAAGTAGAAATACTCTTATAAAGGGTATTTCTACGATGTGCACAATGGCCATTAAAATATGTTGGCTTATAAGGTATGGAGTAACTCACAAGCCCTTGATATCATCTCACCATTTTTCTAAAATTATATATGATCCAAACCTTTATGGAAACCAATAGTAATTGGGTGCTTCATAGTTAAAAAAAGTTGGGGTACACTTTACTAGAATCAATACATTTTGAGAAATTATGACTAATTGTATTAAGAATCTGTTTTTTAAAATATTTTAACCCTGAAGTCATACAAATACTAGATACAGACATAACATTTATGATCCAGACCTACAATCTCACAACCCCTGTACCAGACTACTATTATTATTATAATATGTATATGCCCTGAAAATTTAGAGAGTAAGAGACGATATACAAGTGTATTTTCCTTTTGCTCCATAGTGACAACCTGTGTTTACATAGATTTGGAAATCAATGGAATAGATTTCACTTTTTAAAAAAGGGTGGCGGTGGGGGGGTGGGGTTCTACTTTTCTGCCAAGTAAATAAGTCCCTTAAATTTATTTATTTTTTCTGGTTTCATGGAACATGTCCAAGAAACTGCAGAGAATCATGTTGCCAATACTTGATATTGATACAAGAATTGTTCCTGCCCCACATTGAGAGAAGAATGGGGGTCACAGGCAAAGCTTGACAGAAACAGTCCCCATACTTTGGAAACCTCCTTGCTGACATTCTTTTCACAATCCTCCAACATGTAGACCCTTATCCTTACCTTCTTTTCTAACCTCTTTACATGCGTATGCCATCCTGACACAGCAAGGCCAGAGTTTATTCTCTTGTCTTTCTTGCATTTGATTATTTCTAACGGCCCCTGGGCATTCCTTGGCTCTAAGGATAGCCTTTATGATGGAAGAATTTATTGAACATGATCAAAAGGATCCTTGAAATCCCAAAATGCTGGGTATAAAGCTAGAGGACACTCAACCATGCTGTTAGCAATAACAACAACTAATATTCACCTAAAGCTTCTTTGGAGGTTCCGGGGTACTGAGATTCTCTTTGAAGCCTCATAACAATTTAAGAGAGAAGCTATTCATGCATTCAACTCCTCTAATAAATGAAGTCAAGTACCCCTGACTTAGCAGTAACACACTAGGTGCAGAGCATACTGTGATAACCAAAAGATATGTGACTACTGCCTTTACAGGCCTTGTAGAATAAAACAGTTTTACACAGAAAGTGACAGAGAATGTGACTAACTCATCTCTTCTCAACTACTAAGATGTGTGGCCTTAACTATATACCCCATCAGGGAGCATATAAAGCCTTTTACATCCATTTCCTGCTAAATAATTCATCAGGTGATGAGATTTTAAGCCAAAGATTCAAATGCAAAGATCTCCATGGGGCAGGTATAAATTTTGCTCCCCATGGTAACCTTGGGAAAGGCACTTATTCTTCAGAGACCCAATTTCACAATTCTGAAATGACCTGGTATGATTAGGTGATCTTTGAGTCCCTTCCAGCTGTAGAATTTTAGATTTCTTGATGGAAATTTGCTCTATATAACAGATGGGCCCAGCAAGATTTTTAGCTTAAACAACCCATGAATTATGGCCTGTCTACTTATAGCTAAGGATATGGAAAAAGCAGAGTATTTTATCAGGGTAATAAGGTCAGTGAAAATGGGAACTTATTCTGTGACACAATTTTCTTTTATAGCACAATTCTGCCCTTAATACTGGGCATGTACATTTATGACCATTGCCTGCTTCCTTCTCAAGTGATCAGAATCTTCTGTTATTTTACAGGTATGGAGAGAGGTAGAAGGGTTACGAAAGAGAATGGTAGAGGGTGTGATGAAAACACAGATGAACCAAGGGACCCTTTTCTTCAACTACAAAATAAATGGAAATGTGAGAGGACAGAGCATTGATAAAAAGGTGTAACCAACATAAAAAGTTCTTTCTTAATCCTTTATGCTTATGTAGGTTTCTGTGCTGGAGGATATGTGAAAGACTATTAATGTTATGGAAAATGCATAGACTTTGAATTCAGACAAACTGAGGTCTAGGACCAAGTGATTTGAACTTGCTTGATTTAACTAAGCCTCCATTCTCCTATCTAGGAAATGGGAAAAATAAAGGCATTTAAAGTTTAAATAAACAACATATAAATAGACAACATTCAGGAACATCCATAAATTATGTTGCTAGCTGAGTTTCACTTAGAATACTGAAAATTAGTGAGGTTAAGTGATCTTTCCCAAATCCCACAGCTAGTTAGTAGGAATGAACCCATTGGAAGAACAAGTTTTTCCCCACTCTGCCCTGTTTTATTTCTCCTTTTCTTCTTGCTCCCATATTGAAAATCTGCCCCCATCACAGAAAGCTCAAAATGTTAAAGACCCTAATCTAAACCTTGTACTGATACAGATTTTCTAAGTAGTGGGGTTATTTATAACACTATACACTATTCACTATTGCTATCTCATATACTTCATTTCTGTTCCTTACATCTGTTTTGTTTTCTTATGAAGGCTGAGAAAGACATGTAGGATTAAACAAAACAATCCAATTTATCATGTGTTGGAACTGCCATTTTCATTTACTTATTTGTTTGTTTGCATGTTTATTTATTGGGGTGGGGGAATGATGCTTTAGGATACTGCTAAGGATCAAGTGCTTAATCTAACATAACTTTAAACTTGTTTATGGCCCTGGCTGGTGGCCCAGTGGATTGGTGCCATCCTGTAAACCCAAGGGTTGCTGGTTCATTTCCCAGCCAGGGCACATAACCAGGTTGCAAGCCAGGGCTCCAGCCAGGTCTGTAGCTGGAGGCAGGTGAAAGGCAATCATACATGGATGTTTCTCTCCCTCTCTGCCTCTCTCCCTTCCCCTCTCTCTGTAAATAATAAAATCTTAAAAATATATAAAATAAACTTGTTTACATCCAAAAAATGCCAACCCTTCTCTTACCCAATAACTTTCTTTTTCAGAGAATATATTCTTTTAACACAATTCTTGGAAACCTCAGCCAAACACAACCCTACCATGGGATAGAGTAGGACTCATGGATAGGTTCATAAAACTAACCCTGACCAAAATACATTTTTCTGCCTCAGAATGTACTACTATAGCTAACACCAGAGCTCTGCTCTTCAACAAGCAAGCACAGGAACCACCAGAAATGAATGCCAACTTTCCAACCGATGAAGATAGGTATAGCTACCTTCACCTTCTTACCATTCAATCCATATTGCACCTTAATATAATATGCATCTCTCCACTCATGACCTAGATTTCATAACCCTTTGCTGGCTGTCTTAGGCTCCTGACTTGGCATTTATAATTTCTTTCTCTCATACAGTCAACTGCCTCCTCTCCACCATCTCCTCCTGTCAGTTCCTCAATCCCTGTCCAATTTAGAAAAACACTCCCTCTCCCTTCATCCAGCTATCTACAGCTACTGTGATATCTTTCTTCTTCTTGCAAACCAAACACATGGAAATATTCTCTTATGTTTCCATTTCATTTAAATTACTTAATACTTACTTGGCAATGCATTTCACTCTCACTTCTGCTCCCACCACTTTGAAAATACTTGCATGTGTGTTTCTTTTGATAAACCTGGTGAAGGCTTCTCAGTCCTCATCTTGTTTGACCTCGCCGCAGGGTTTGTCATTAATGGCTAACTCTGTTCTCTTGAAATAGTCTTCTTTCTACCATTTTTAGGCCATGGTAGTCTATAAGTGCTGTTTTTCATAATATTAGTAATAACAATAGAATATGGCCACTTCCCAACTTCTCTTTCTTGCCCAGGTTTCTCCCTTGAACATCAATTTAAAACCTGGATTCTGTATCTACTGTAAGTTAATTCAGCCTACGGATTTACTCACTTTCCCTTCAGTACTTCCATTTGTCTCCTCTTAGGCTCCTTAGCAAATGGTATTGCCATCCACTCCTTTGCACAACGTGTAAACTTGGATCACTGTTTTCCCCTTACTTCCCAGACCCAATTAACCAGATTCTGTTGATTATATTTCCTATATGCATTTAGAATTTCCTGATTTCTCTCTATACACACTATCACATTGCACTGCCTTGTACGGCTGTGACATATTCAAGAGTTCTTTAATGAGACTATGAGCCTTTATTCTTATCCTTTCTAAAACATAAACCTGACTAGGTCACTCCCTACTTAAAAGTATCAAGTCCAAACTCTGAAATATGTCCATCTCCCCATAACTTCTTGGCCTGCTATCTCCTTTTCATTCTTCAAAACTCCATTTAGATGCCACTTTCTAAGCCTGAGTCAGGTTCTTGCTTATGTCATCCATAGCATCCGAGCTGCTGTGTTCGTTCTGTGTCATGGCACAGCTGCTTACCTGTCTATAGTGCTTATGAGAAAGCAAGATGCAGCAGGGTGGAGGTGTCTACCTTGCTTCCTGCCATATTTCTCATCTCTCTCTCTCTCTCTCTTGATCTCTCTCTCTCTCTTTTTTTTTCTCTCTCTCTCTCTCTCACACACACACACACACACACAATAAGCTCCTGCCTCCAAAATTCCTGCTATAATACCCCTCTCCAGTGAACCAAATTTGTTCATATTGAAACTTCCCAACATTATTACCCTTACCCTACTTTCTCCTGATTCACTTCTTGCTTTGCCAACACTGTACTCCCTTTACCTGGGTCTGGATCCCTTTGTCACTCTGTACTCACTTTTTTGGATACACTACTGACACAGAATTATATAGAACTGAGGCATAAGATAAACATGCAGATACTCACTCTACGCCTTTGATATTTTAGCTTTTATTTTTCTTCTTGTCTCTAAGTTTGGCGTCTTAAAGCCTTAAAACAACTCCCATTTTATCTAGATGTACTCAAAATGGACTCTTTCTCTTAATTTCAGTGACCACATTTTCATCAATGATCCTGTATGCACATACCAAGCTTGAATTCCATTTTAAGTTCTAGATCTGCTTCTCCATCTGCTTATTGAATATGTTCACTCAGGTTTCACCCTCACCTCAAACTCAAAATGTCCCAAATGAATTCAAATTTCTCTATCCAAACTAGAACTGTGTTCTATAGTTTTCTGACTCCCTTCCTTCTACATGCAACAAGCCACAACATCCTTTCTCAGCTTTCATCGATGTTTCTTACATTTTATTTGTTTTCCCACTTTGGAAATTTTTCTTTTTTATAAACGCATTGTACATTTGTCATATGTCACTGTTTTGCTGCTATCCTGTGGCAGCAAACACTTGTATTAGTTTGCTAGGGTTGCCAGAACTAAGTGTTACAGCCTAGATAACCTGCACAACAGAAACTTGAGGAGGTCAGAGGCCTGAGCTCAAGGTGTCAGCGGGATTGATTCCTTTGACTCCTCTCTCCTTGGCCTGCAGGTAATCGTCACACAGTCTTCTTCTGGTCATGTCTGTATCCTAATTTTCAGTTCTTAGGAAGACACCAGCCATGTTGGATTAGGGCCCATTTACCAGTGACTTCGTTACCTCTGAGGGACTAAGAGTCAAGACTTCAGCATATGAATTGTGAGATGACATAATTGAGCTCATTGAAATACTAGATTTGGAAATACTCATTGAAATACTCCTACATTATGAATCTTTTGCTACCACCTTTAAAGCCAGCTTCTCAGATTCTCTTGCATGGCACTTAAAATCATTAACCACCTCGTCTAGTCATATGAAGAAAGGACTCCAGGCAATGTGGGAAAAACAAGGTAAAGGCACTTGTTTCAAAAGGGAGCAGAATGAAGATTCTAGCTTTCTGTGTGGTGCCTCTGCTAGCAAGATCTATGGTATAATAAAGGGCATCGGCTCTGGAGAGGGAGTCCCCACAGCTAGTTTTCTAAACCTATCAGAGGATCTGTGAGTCACTTTACATCCTTCCTAAATTTCTTCCTAAAGCAAGGATCTGTTTTTATTGTTTGCATTTAAGGAGCCAAACTGACACCCTGAATTTTGGAGTGACATATAAACCTTATCCTGGTTCAAGTATTATTTTTTAAAAAGATTTTATTCATTATTTTTGGAGAGACAGACAGGGAGGGAGGAAGAAAGGGAGAGAAACATCAATGTATGGTTGCCTTTCCCCTGCCTCCAGCTACGGACCTGGCTGGAGCCCTGGCTTGCAACCTGGTTATGTGCTCTGGCTGGGAAATGAAACAGCAACCCTTGGGTTCTCAGGCTGGCACCAATTCACTGAGTCACCAGCCAGGACTAAAGTATTATTATCATAAAAGAGATTAATCAGAACCTATCAATTACTAGTCATAACTTCAGAAAACTGTTTTCTTTATTTCTGCTTTCATGAGTTCTAAAAAAAGGACAGATATAAGCATCCTAATTTGGATTATCAAATGTATTTTTAATCTAGTCTTTCTGACTCATTCTCACACACTAGTAATAAAGCTTGCGTACTATCACCAGGTGCATTTATTTAAAATACATTCTTTTTGCCAGCTCAATAAATGCCTCAAAATTTTCAAAATCGATCCATTGCCTGGTGTACAGGATAAAGTTTGAATGTTTTCATGAATCATTTAGGTTCTCCAAAACCAAACTTGAATGGATTTCATTTCCATCATATCTTTTCATTTTTCTATGAAAAATAAAATGGAGCAACCAAAGTTCATTTGGCACCATGATATTTTGAAAACCTGTTAATAAGCATTGTTTCTGATTAAACATATAACCCTGAATTTATTAACCCCACTTGCATATGTGAAATCTGAGAGTAAGAAAATTAATTAAATTGTCTAAGAGGGTGTATGTATAAAAACTAATAGGAGTTAATTTTAAAAGTTAAGTGTTCCTAGCCTCTTCTATAACTATGTGATTCTCTCTACTATTCCCCATACACTTTTTAGACTTTCATATTTTATGTGCTATGGCCTGGGGCGTTCAACCATTCTCCCCTTTTTCTACTCAATTCTTAGTTCTTTAGAGACTAACCCAGGACGTTCAGTCTCAACGAAGTTTCTTTAATGTCTCCAGCTGACTTTTCTTCTCAAAATTAATACAGTTTTCATTATCCATACCACTCTCTTTGATGTTTTGGTCAAATCTTATAAATATGAGAGCGCTATTCTTTGCATGTCCCCATGTACTCTGCACAGTTTTATGCACAAAAACAGCATTGCTATTTTTTCTGAATAGTTCCCATTCTTGGGCCATAAAGAGAGATAATAAAATAGTCTTACATTAATTTTATCTTCCCATGAAAGTATAGTCTAAATTCCTTGAGTGACTGAGCATCTGCTTGCTATAAACTTCTTTAAGAAAGGGGAGAAATTTCATACACTTGTATCATTTACCTTTAATTTGTAGGGGCAAAGGTATTCTCAAAGACACTTTTATCAATTCCTATGAAGTAGGTGACGAATCCTAATTTAATTGATAAATTAGGTGATTTGGGTTTGGAAAAAAATAGCAGCCTGTGATCAAAGCAGGGAAAGGTAATGTACCACAGTTTATAGCAGACAATTTCTTAATTGTTTGGAAAGCAAATGAGATCGTCTTGATGCCTTGCTGTTAAAAGCAATGGACTAGTACAGAGATCTGAGGCATATTTCTTCAGTGGCTTTCATATCAGATAAGTAGGAGTATAAGCTTATTAGAAATGTTTTATTTCATGCTAATCTACAGAGCACAACCACACGGAATAAGTCATTCAATGTCAGTAATCAGACACTGCACATCACATTATCAGACCTAAGATGTATGGAGCTACATTGGTGCATGAATACACCAAATTTGCTTTTTAAAATTTAAGTGACCATATTAAATGATCCAGTTACTATCCTCATTTGGGTAGAATTCCAAGCTCCATTTTACCTTTTGTATGTGCCTAAAGTGTGAAAGAATGGCTATTGTGACTATAATTGTGTTTTTATTCTCAGTAATATGACCTTCCTTTCCATACTGAAATGCAATCCTAAATTTTAGCTTCTTTAATATCAATGAAAATTGAACATTACTTTAAATTTCTGTATAAGGCTATGGAAATTACCTAAACTGAGCTGAAGTTTATTATCTATTCCAACTGTATACCACAGCACCCCTGAAAAGGAGAGTTGACAACATTCATTCTGGCTGCCCCAGGGATGGTAGGATTGCTGCCTAGAAACAGAGGCTGGGAAGTTTCAGGAGGTTTTCCTCCCATATTTATAGTGCAGCTTATATTCACTTAAGTATTTGCCTGGTATCCCTCTGTATCTAACTGACATGAGGAGATTGCCTGTGAGAGAGTTCAAGTCACACATTCTGGAGAGTCTTTGTAAATAAGATGACCTACAACTAACCATAGGTACAATAGGCCATGATAATAGAAGAGCTGAAATAGCTAAATTTTTTATGCTCCATTAGACTACCATATAAATCTAGCAATTATTAGAAGTGTAGGGGTATGAAAGCTATCACAGGGTAATCTAAATAAATTGACTAATGATCATTCAGGTTATATTTTTCTTGCTTATGTCCTATCACTGGAATGGACTGATAGAAATTGGAAAAACTATAAATATATGTACAGACCACAGGGTAAGGAAATTAAGAAATGCCCTTTGAAGCCTGTATTGTAATAAAGTTGCCTTAGAATCTTGGCCCATTCTATATCATCCCCCTCCTACAGTCTGGTTGTACAAAATCCAGTATCCAAACAATAGGAGCACAAGAAAAGGTGAGGGGAGAAGGTTTAATAACACGCAAAGGATGTCTAAGTCCTCCCTCCATCTGGTACATCCTTGAAGATGCAGAGCTACGTGAAGTAATTTCCCACGTTGGAAAGCCTAGGGCCTGCAGCTATTCTTTCATGCAACAGAAATTAATTGAGGGCCACTGTGTTCTCGCCACTGTCCAGGCACCAAGAAGCCAGTGCTGTGGTCTTGAACAGTTGATGACAGGTCACAGCCCAGCACAGGAAACAACCAATTAGCAAATCACTTCACAAACTGTCAGTTTATCATATTTGTGTTAAGTACATCAAAAAATTAGTAAAGCATTTTGCACAGCTGTACACTGATGGCATTTAGAAACCATTTTCCAAACAAGTAATACTTAAAATGATGCCTGACAAATCATTAAAATTTAGCTTAGCCAATGGGATGCATAATATTGGTGTATTTGAGGTCATTTATTGTTCGTCTTACTTTAAACACAAGAGAACCATGAGTTTATCAAAAGCTGTTTGGAAGGACCCAGTAAAGAGTAAGAAATGCAAGATAAGAGCAAGAGAAGGGCTCATGAGTGGTGCAAGTCTTCCCTGAAGTGTGAAAGGGAGGTGCAAGGACTAACACTCACCGAAAGAGACAGCTTCTCTCATGCAGTTTGTGCCAAATATTTTGCATTTGAATTTCATTACAGAATTTTGCTTTATGTTAATTATTTGATAAGATTTGAAATGCATTGTAAAATATCTTTTATGTTTCATACATAAGGATCATACATATATGCATTCATCCATGAATATCCATGAATATCTATCTTGATACAAACGCTTGAATACACTCTTTCAAACTATTCTTTCACCCCAAAGATATTTGCAAAGGCTTTTAAAGGTACAAATTAACATGAGATCTAGTCTCTTCCCATATTTCAAAGGACCCAATACCATACCTACTTTTTAAGGAGCAACCTTGTAATGGTTTTGTTCTCTTTGTTGATGTTTACACAGCCAGCTTTCATTCATATGACCTAGGTAGCTAATGCAGACAGGATAACTCAAAACTTCCGTCCTTAACACCACTCCAAAAGAGCTCCTTTGTAATACATAACCCAAAACCTATTTTTGTTAATAAAGCCCAGCTACTGTAACTCACACTGGAGTCCCTTCTTTGTGAATTTCTTCAACATTTCACATTCTGTTTAGAACATTTTAAAGTTGCCTATGAATTGTCTTATGTGGTTTACTATTTCTGTCCTGCAAACACGTCACCTAGAAAATAATTTAATTTCTTCTCTGTTTTTGTTATAGCTTTGATTTTTCCCAAAAATGCCTAGCATAATCTGGGTCATGAAATGAACGTTAATTAGATACATTTTGTTTCAACTTCATTATATGTTACCAAAGCTGATGGACTAGCCAAAGTCCTGAATGCTGTTACTGCTCTGGAGATATTAAGTGAGATTTATAAATCAAGTAAATACAATCTATCCAGGAAACATAGACAACTTTTGTCACGAGGCCAAGTTTCTGAGGTGCACAATTATGCTCAGGTGAACCATCACTGACAAGGTCTTCAGGTTGTCTGCATGTGACTCGAAGTCACATTTAATGGCATTGTGGTTATGTCCTCCTCAAGCAGAAGCTAGATTTATAGATTTGTTTTTATCTTTATCAGAGCATTGTTTTATATCATACTGCTGAAATAGCAGAATGGTAATGGTTTTCTCTTCTGTATAGCTAATGGAAAATTTTACTGCTTTTAGATTCCTTCTACAACTACATTTTCTTCAGGCCTAAGTCTATTTGACTGTCCCTAGTCTGAAAAATGATCTGAAATCTCTTGTGAGCCTTTGTATGGGAGAATTTCTGGATGACCGACTAGGGATCTTTTCAATGATACTGATATTGAGCCATAAGAAATTCACCAAGGGTTTAAAGTACAGCAGAACAAGAGTTGCTCTTGTTCTCCGTTGCCTCCTTTTCTAAGCTAAGGAATACGCATATCATCCATCTAAATTACCACACCATGCATTTCACTTGATTTTAATTTTTTAAAAAATGGATCAGCAAAACATGATTAAATCTAACACACCCAGCCACAAATTCAGGAAGTCCCCTTGGGAACTCGAATGGTATGCCTATGACTACCAAAACTCTTCTCAATAATATTTCCAGAAGTGTTTTTGTAAAGCTAATTAATACCACATCATTGTCACTGACAGAAATATGTTGAGAACCCATAACATTAGATTATACTCAAAAATTTGAAATCGTCCTTGTTCACATAGTAATTACAGTCTACTTGTTGAATGAAGTCCTTGAAACCTTATTTCTCATTAGTCTTTCTGCAAAAGAAAACATTATCTAAATGAGAAAAGAGCTTCATGTAGAGATGAACCAACTATGAGCATCATCTAATAAGGACAGAGCAACACAGCTTTTCTCCTTGCCTTCTTTTTAAAAAATGATAGTAAGTACTCCGTGGATATTATCACAAAGCAGTTGAAAACTCATGTCCAAGCCCTGACTGGTGCACAGTGGATAATGCACTGGCCTGTGAACCCAAAGGCTGTCGGTTCAATTTCCAGCCAGGATACATAAGCAGGTTGCAAGTTAGGAGGCAGGTGAAAGGCAACCATACATTGATATATCTCTCCCTCTCTGCTTCTCTCCCTTCACCTCTCTATAAAAATAATACATAAAAAGATCTTTTAAAAAAACTGTTTAAAAAAAAACCCAAAAACTCATGTCCACACAGAAAACTGCACACACATGTTTATGGTAGCTGTGTTCATAATTTTCAAAACTTAAAAGCCATCAGTCTATCTTTCAATAAGTAATAAAAAGATAAAATTTGGTATATCCAGGCAATGGAATATTATTTAACACCAAAAGTAAATGAGCTATCAGCTCATGATAATACACAGATGGAACTTGATGCATATCATTAAGAGAAAGAAAGCCAATCTGATTTCAACCATATAATATTTGGAAAAAGGAAAAATTAGGAAGACAGCATAAAGGTCAGGGATAATGGGGGAAAGGAATAAATAAAGGGATCCCAGAGGATTTTTAAGGTAGTGAAAATGCTCTGTGTGATACTGTTATGATAGATAAATGTCTATATATTTATCTAAACCTATGGATTATATAACACCAGAAATAAATCTTAAAGTAAATGGACTTTGGGTAATTATGATGTGTCAACATAAGTTCAATCAATTGTAACCAAATGTACAATTTTGGTTGGGGATGTTGAAAATGAAAGGCTATGCATATGTGGAAGTATATAAGAAATTTCTGCACATTTCTGACATGTTGCTATAGACCTAGAATAGCTCTAAAAAATTAAAATAAGAGTGATTTTAAAATACTCAGTCTTTTCTCTCCATTGTGTGTGTTGAAGGCAAGCTCTCCCAGGCACATCAATTTCGACCTTGCCTTCTATAAAAACCTCAGCAGGAGAGTCTTCTCAGTAGTGATTTTCAAAAGGATCAACTTATATCCTTTACAGGATATTTTATTGGTGCCTATGCACAATAGCAAAAAGGATGCTTTTATAGACATTTAAGTTTATTTTTGTTTTGTTTTGTTTTTTTTGCAATAGATGAAGATAAAATAAGGTCAACTTGGAAATGCATTGAAATATACAGATAATTCTTAGATCAACAGTAGGAATAAAGTTTTGTACTCTTTGATGCTCCTGAAGTCCATGTCACGTCAATTAAAAAAAAAAAAAATCAATAGGATGAAACAAGGGTACTCATCCTTAGGTAAAAAGAAAAATATTCTAGTAAATAACTAGAACAACATATCCTATCCTGGTTAGCTGGAAAAAAGAGTGCAATTGTTTCCTAAGAACTACTGTGCTTTTGTTATTTGCAAGTCACTGTTCTGTGATAATACCAGTACTTCAGAGAGAGATGTGTTTGTCAAAGACAGAACCATTGTATTACAAAGCATTTTCTCCAACAACTGCATGATCAAATCCTGCTTAAAGAAGGAACCTGTAAAAGAATGTCTTGTGTGACATTTTGGTTTCCTCATTTAAAAAAAAAATGACCAATATCATCTCAAAAAATGTTTTATAGGCAGTGTTTTCACAGTGGTACTTCTATGTTCCTGTCGATGTTTATTCCCTGGTACAAATGGCAACATTGAAATGGCATCCTTGACACTTGCTTCATTAACCTTGTAGAGTGCTGTGCCATGCCATGCTCGGATGGACTGCTTAAAAACTGCTGCTCGATGATGTTGATGATGATGATAATGATGATGATGATGATGATGACAATGGCCGCTGCTAGGTTAGTTGGGGACCTTCTGCTGTCCCCTAAATGTGATTGCCTCCAGTTGGTCAATAATTTGCTTAGTCCTACTAATTGCAAAGGACAATTAAAGTATATACTAAAGATTTTAATATCTTTAAAAATATCAGTTATTGCTTTTGTTAAATAGGTAACGTTAAATTATTACTAAGGTTAGAGAAGCCCATGTAGGCTAGTATTTAGCCACCCCCAAAATGCCTTTGTCTTTAGAAAATATTTTTTAAACAACAGGTAGCATTTTTGTTGCAACAGAACCTTTTTAAAAATATAAAATATATAAAGCAAAAATCCATCTTCATTTCTCAAGACCTCTCCATAATTCCTCTTCCCACTTCAGCTGCTTTTGCAATAAACAAATTAATTAATGGTATAAATGTATCCCTACCAACCGTTCTCTATCCCTTTACACTGTGTGTGGGTGCTTCTGTAATCACATACTTGGTTTCATTTGGAGTAGGTAATGGTATTCTTGAGCTATCATGCCATTCTTGTTTTTAAATGCTGTGATCTATCTCTGAAGGTAAAATGGAACACTAGAGAGCCTTTCACATCTTCCTTCTAAACTCTTTTTCTCTAAAAGATCTTACACAGATAGTAGTACCTATCCTGTAGTACCTAGACTTAAATTAGGGACCAAGATTTCTTATTTATCAAATATGTATCTTCTCTTGTTAGTTTGCAGTATTTTATCAATAAAAGTCTTACATCTAGAAGAAAGGATTTAAAAAGGAAGGAAGGAAGGAAGGAAGGAAGAAAGGAAGGAAGGAAGGAAGAAAGGAAGGAAGGAAGGGAAACATTTGGGCCTCTGTATCTAACCATGCCTAAAACTTAGAACTACCACTGGACTCCAAAGTCATATAAATTTCTTTACTTAAACTAGTTGATTTGGACCCCTGTCATTTACAACCAAAACAGCCTTGATAGTACATGAAGCAATATAAAAACTAAAACTAATAAAAACTTATAAAAATAAAAAACATCAATAATAAAAGGTAAGACTTGCTGTCAGAGCATTGAGTCAACGTGCTCCGACTCTGCAGGGCCAAGCGGCAGCCAGTGGGGAGGAACAGGGCCATTCGCCACAACACGCCCGGCAGCAGCTGAAGGCCACCTGCCCTGTCACAGCGCCGGGACGCTCCAGCCGCTGATCACTCTGAAATAATTAGAGGCCAGACTGGAGCAAGGGCAGTTAGCACTCAGCTCTTCAGCCAACGGAAATAATTCATAGGACTATTAAATATGGGGAAAGGTTTTTTTTCCCTTTTAAAGTTGTATTTAGGGTCATTCTAAAACATTTGTTGAACTGGGCTCAGGCCACCGAGTACCCGCAGGAGACCCAGGAGGCGGTGGGTGGCTTCTTCCCACAGATAGGGGAGCTCTATGCTGGGAACCTTCTCTGGCCTATAAAGTATAAAGACCTGCAGTCTTGATAAGGACTAGAGACGCTGCTTGGAGGAAGAGGGGTTGGAGTGGAAGTGTCTACTACACAGTCCCCAGAGTGCGACACATGTAATCTTGGATCATGGCCCCTTTGAAGATGTCACCTCTGCAGTGATGCTGCTACTGCTTCCACCTCATCCTCTTTTGCCCTTAGGGCAGCCACAGCCTAGGGAACTCCCAGTCCTGGTGCCTGGATTCTCAGCTCTGGGAGGACACTGTGGGTAGTGCCCAGCGCAGACGATGGGAAGCTGACGGGTGATAGGATTCTCAGGACGTGCAGCTCTGCCTGGGGTCTTCCCGCCTTCCCTGCCCACTCCTCCTCTGTGCTGGAAGGAGTCCTTAATTTTCCTGCATGAAGAACTGCAACCTTTTATGTCTTCCCCCTAAGATTCCTCATCTTAAGGCCACCAGTCCCCAACTATCACCATGGAAAACTCAGCTTAGCTTTAGTTGCACAAAAGGTACTGTCTAGGGTTAGAGTGGGGTGAAACCAGACCAGGCTTTCAGGAATTACCTGGTCTCCACTGGGCCACCCACTTGCTGAACAGCCTGAACGGAGTCTCTCCTGCTCAGAAAAAACCTAGAACTGTACATGAAGTAAAGAAAATTGCTCAATTTCCAAAGTCAGCAGGACATCCACAAATTCACCCAGAAAGGCTGGGAAAAGACAGCTAGGGAATAGAATCCAGGCAATGAAATGCAATCCAGAACCAGGAACCCCAAAGGAAGGACTTAAAATTCAGAACTTGGGTTTGACCTACGGAACCTGGGACACAAAGTGGGAAAGGTAGAACAGACATGACAGAAACCACGTGGGACAGGTTCCTAAAACAGGACGGTTGGGAAGAGACTCATCTGCTTCCCTCTGCAGAGTGAAGGTGAAAGCTTGAGTGTGCAGTCCCAGCCTTTCTATGAAGGAAGTGTCGCCTGTCCCCACCTTTGTCCCTCCCACAGGCAAAGACACAGGCCTGGGCCTGTGTTTCCCTCCCTTTGCATCCCTTTTCTCCCTCTTCCCATTCCGTCAGCCCAACCATCACCCCACAGGGTTGCTGGATATGTGGAGTGGCGTTAGTGACCTTGGGGGGTATCCGCAGTGACCCCCACCCCTCATGAACCTCTCAGTAGATTTATTCTGCCACCCTTTCAGAAAAACTTGCACTGGAGTTGCTAATGGGACCAATTAAGTTTTTTTTTTTTTTTTCCTATTCAAAGCTGTCTCTTTTTTTCTCTGTCTTTATTAGAGTTTCTATTTTTTTACAAGTACCAACATGAAAGATGTTTTGTTCTTTGCATTATGGATCCAAGGTCTTTGATATTTCATCATCCTTATTTAAAAGGCAATGTTGGTTGAACGTTTCCGGTCTAGCATCAGAAGGATGTCAGCTGTTGAACGCTGACTAAATGGCTAGAAAAGGTGCCTAACTCTGAGCCCCCAGTACCTGAGATAAACTGGTGTGTGCTCCCTGGGGCTGAAAGAGCAAGTAAGGGGTGACAGGGGAGACAATGGGGAGTTCAGTGGCCGTAAACAGGAAACTGCAACAAGGCCAAGAGATGTGACCAAGGAAAATCAGTTTGCATAAGTTAAACGTAAAACCTGACTGTCATGATTCTTAGTCAATGTTCTTTCCTTTTCGAGCTGAGAAACAAAAAGATGTGAAATGTATGTATATATAAAACTTACCTAGAATTCCCTATCTTTTTATGTCATCTACATTGGACAAAATCTTCTCGTTTCTAGTATGCTGTATTTTATTTCTTGGGACTTTTTTCCCCCTTAACAAATAGATTATACAATCTCGTGGTGAGCTGTAACAACTCCATCTTATCTGGCTGAACAAATCATTTTCCAGAACTTCCTAGTAAGAATTCAGATAAAGATGCATTGAATACTATGATTCAAATATTAGAAGTTCACCAGGGTTACGAACTGGAGAAAAAAAAAAAAAACAGAATATGAGTGACTAATGAGCTATTCATGAATTCAAGCTATCTAGAATAATTAAAATATACACTCTGAGCAAATAAGCCATTAAAGGCAATTTTGCTGTTTTTTAATGATCTGAGTCACACTATTGCAGGATGTCTCACTTAATATATGTATGTGATTATGTACATCAATGCTTACATTTTTACATTCTTACAGACATGCAGTGGAAATGAAGTGTATAAATAGCACCTTGGTTACCAGAAAATGTTGATGCATATGAAGGATACATGGATTACAATAACATTGGTACAAGTTTAGGGGTTGGTTAGACCAAAAAATATCCTTATTTCCATTGCTCTTCCCCATTATTTGTGGGGGCAGCAGAACTAACATCCCAAATATCCATCCCTTTTCAATGAATTTCCCAAGCTTCTTTTCAGATAAGCATAGTGTTGTATAAAGTAGTATCTTTCGGTTCTGTAGAGAGAAATGTGTGATTTTTGTTCAGACAGCTCTTTACTCAAGTAACTCAGAAAATGAATTTATTTTTCACTACTTCAAGCTTGTTATTTATTTAGTCCTCAGTGGGGAATAGTGTCTTTTCTTTGGTGAAACAGAACAATTTATGGACAAAAGGATAAAGTCCCTATAGTGAGTTCTGAGGCCAGTCTTATAGATCTCTGACACACGCAATGATTGATTACCTCTAAAGAAATATGCACTCAGTTTGTAATCCTTATGTCTAAGTTAATTTTTATACCTGTCTTTATTGCCTTTTTTCTTTTTTATTATATGCATCCCATTCCCCCCTGCTCTCCCCTTCCACACCCTCCCATTCCCGTCCAAAGTCAACCCCACTGTTGTCCATGTCCATGGGTTGTCCATGGGTCATCCATGCTAGTTCCTTGACTAAACTGCTCCCCTTCTTTGCCTCCTTCTCCCCACTCCCCTCTCCCCATCCCCTCTGCCCACTGAAGGTCTGTCCTTTGTATTCATGTTTGTTTATTTTATTCATTAGTATACTATAATGGGTGAGATCATAGGGTATTTATCTTTCACTGACTAGCACCTTTTTATCTTAAATGGTAATGTTAATTCTATTCTTGAAAAACATGAATTCTGATGGGAAGCACTATAAACTATTTGCACTGATAACAAGTGCAAGTGTCTGTATGTCTTTAAGCTTTAGATTCAGGGCATTTAATGGAAAAAGGGAAGTGAATTAGATTTAGGTGCTTCAATTATATCTTGTGGCCATGACTATTGCATACTGAATTCTTAAGAACAAAATAAAATAGAAATATTTGAATTGTGAGCTTTTGAAATTTTTTTATTCAAAAATATTTGAAGACCAAATATTTTCCTTAGATAATCTGCTTTTCTTTGGGGTAGGCAATGGGGTCTTGAAAAAAATAAAAATACATACTTCTTAGCACCAATATACAGATGAATGGATAGGTAATAACTATATTATACCTAAAGAGAGATTACGTAGCAAGATGAATAATATACTTCAGCTTAGCAGAAATTCAAAATTGGCTCATCATTTATCAGTTGTCTTAAGGCTGTTATTTATATACTCAGTGCATCCATTTACCTAAGGAATGGGGACTAATGAACTATTAGCTATAACATCAACATCAATGTATGAATTTCCCAAGGCATGAAGGAATAAGCAGGAAAAAAAAGAGGAATGTAAAAAAAAAATAAGACGAAAAATGTAAGGTTTTAGAATCAGAAAGAAAGAAAAGAAAATCAAAAGAAGTAGTAGGAATTTTAAAGGGAGAAGTAAAAGAGTTATATTGTGAGATATAAATAGTGGAATACTACTATAATTTTCTTAGGAAAAATTTCTGGAAAATCTGTGCCATAAATTGCCTACCAAACCACAGTGAAATGGGTAAACATAGGTGGATCCATAGTGCAGTAACAACTAGAGGTATTTCAATCAGGACTTTGGACCTACTCACATGGGCTCTCATCAAACAATTGTTTCTGGTTTCCAGTAACAAATGCATTACGTTAATTAATGGGCCCATTGAAGGATTCTTGGAGCCTTTAGCTATTTCTTTTCTCAGAAATTCAAACAACATCCTAAACTTCAAAGGCTAGTTTATGCTCAACTGGGTATATCCATTAAGGAGAAAGGTATGCATATTTCTTGAATTTATATAGCTTGAGATTCTTAAATCAATATCTTAGAATCCTCTAAACCTAGTCTGTATGTAACCAATCAATCCACAAACTCCTAAAAAGAAAAAGCAAACTACAATCTGATTCTGTTATTAAAATTTACTCCGAACAATTTTATCTTTTGCATCCTATTTTTCACTACTGGAAA
This sequence comes from Noctilio leporinus, assembly GCA_004026585.1. Lineage (NCBI taxonomy): Eukaryota > Metazoa > Chordata > Mammalia > Chiroptera > Noctilionidae > Noctilio > Noctilio leporinus. The sequence continues at coordinate 177,871 of PVIW01000573.1, forward strand.
TCAGATTCATTTAACATTTTCTTGTAAGGAATAAGTTAATAGACAAAAATAATCTTTAATTCAAATTCAGAAATTAATTGAATAAAAAAGCTTGATTTTCATCTGACCCCATGGGCAAGATTTAAACATCCATTTGCCTCAAATCAGTAGTCATCCAAAAAACAATTAACCAGGTACAATATGTTTCCATTATCCTTTGCTAGAACTCAATTCTTCACCTCTTTTTGCACTTTAAAATTTTATGAACCCTGATTTGTAGAGATAATAGCATCTGCCTTTTTTTTAAATCCCATTATTAATGAGTCAGTGATAATTAAAGTAATAATAATACCAAAAAAGAACAGAAACACAAATGTAAGCTTTAAATTAGAAAGCAGTACTCATTTATAAGGTAGTCATTCAGGTAATCAAGGTAATAATAATAAATATACACTTATTATTCTTACATTATTAAAATTAAAGTCTTCTAATAAATTCCCAGAAATTAAAATTATATCTGCATCTTATTTAATGATATCCATTTAATAAGCATTGGCGTAATGCATTATATATCTCAGATACACCTGCATTCTAAGAAGAAATTTTTTAAATGGAAAAGATGTTAAGGCTCAAAGGAATTACTCTCAAAAGTTGACTAACAGACAGATAGTGAGAAAGATATTTGAGGCCTACAAGGCTTTCTGAATCTCATACTAGAGACAGCCATTGACTCTATTTTTTTTCCTTAAGACATGTCTTGAAAATAGGCACCTCCATATGTAAGAGTCCTTATCATAATAGACAAAATTCTTGAAGCAAAATATACTCTAGTGCCCCATTATTAACACTTCAGTAAATATTAATTGGATATCATTCCAAGAATGCAATCGTTTACATATCTCTGTTCAAAAGGCATATATTCCATTTTCTTTTGAAAGTAATCTGGTAACTAAGGCTTTGAATATACAAAAGGATTTTTCTCCATCCAGCCCAAAGTTCACGTACAAATAAGTGAAATAAGATTACCACCTGAAAGTTTAACTAAAAAAAAGTCAATTCAGAATAGATAAGACACATGTAAAGTCACATTAAGTTCTCATTGTTCTCCCTGGAATCAGCAAAATTTGAGTAATGGTCCATTGGAAAGTGAATTATCAGAAAGCTAAGTACCTATAAATTGAGGCAAAAATAAATAAAAACAAACTGCATTTACACTGCCCACCCAAATTTGTCAGCGTCCAAGGACTTGACTTGATTTATCAGCATATCATGTGTCTATTTTGCATATAAATAGTCTATGCTAATTTACTGGATACCTCATTAGAATTACTAAGGTTTTCTTTTCCAATGACTCAGTAGTCACCAAGAATTTTGTGATTATAATGTCATTTCTTAAGACACATGTCTGGAAGGCAATAGGATGTGATTTTAGGATCTTGGCCAGTATATTTCTTATTGTAAATGAAATCCATGATAGTCTGGTTCTGCATCAATGTCTATGACTTTAGTTAACGTGACTCCATCATGAGAAAAAGTCATTGTTATTATTCCCTAAAACCAGGTTTCTGAACCTATAAGACTGAGTGTTAGAGTAAGGAGAACAGTGAATTTATCAAAGCAGAAGTACCCTGAGGTTTCCTCTTAGACAACCTGATGATCTGTTCTGGTGACTTCTGATCTCCACACACTTCCTTAAAATTCTTACTTGCATGGGATAAAGGTGAGAGGCCAAGTAGGAAAAGAGAGCCCAGTCCAAGTAGCCTGAGGCTAGGAGTAATGTTAATAACGGGGGAGGCGCAGAAGAGAGAGCAGGAGAAGGAAGATTCTAAGGCAAGGTTTGATGGAGAGAAAAGAAAATAAACTTTGAGTGACCTTATTTATTGCTCAGAAACTCCGATCCTAATCCCTTAGTAATAAAACAAAAATTACAATCCCTAATGCACAGGATCATTTGGGTTCATCTTGGGGTGGAGGTTAGTAAATAAAATAGTAAATATCAATCTCAGAGCCTGGCATAAATGTTTAATACATAATTTACTTTTCCTCCTTATTATAATTTTATTCATGTGTATTCATATAAGAAATCAAGCAACTCTACTCTCCATGTAGTCCTTTTCTGCCAAAGTGCTTTTTTTCTTGTAATATTTCTCTTCCACTGTGAATGAAGGAAAGCAAAATGGATACCGCTATTTGTTTTCAGATGTTGGACCCTTCTTTTATTATTAATAAGTATTTCATAGCACTGAAAAACCTTTGAAATCTTTTTGTCCAACCTGTCATTCAGTTTGATCATCAGGCTTGACCCAGGGATGATATAGCTGCTTCACTATTTTATAACTGGTTTTAAGCTACTCAGCTCGGGGAGAGCACTGTTTAGTCCCTGATGATGAGTGACTACTTTGGAAATCCAACCATTTGAGAAAGAACACATCATTCAAGAAACTGTATTCTTAAAGCAGACTCCTGCATAGTACTTACCCAGCTTTCCCAGAGACTCCCAGGAATACGGACATGGCTAGAGATACGAAAACACATTTGTCCTTGCAATAATCTTTGGTTTCATTGGCCATTTCCTAGAAAGAAAAAAAAAAAAGTATACTTTAATTCAATATCACTTAATTTTGGACAGGTGTTTTGCAGTTTTAGCTGTGTTTATGATAGGTCATTTTATTAATATTGCATCTTGTTTCTATTACACTGTATCAATTTCATATATCATGTAAGTGGTTGCAATTTATTCAAAAAAGTAAGAGAAAAATGTTAAATAAAAACAGTAAGAACAGTAAGCATATAATGACTCTACCATATAGGGCCCAAGTAACTAGAGGAAATCAGTTTTAAAGTTGCAATTTAATTTAAATCACAGTCTAGTAACTCTAGCCAGAAGAAATTAAAGGAAAAAAAAAAAAAAAGTTGTGGCACTAGTGAATACAAATTCAACATAAACAATGAACATGACTAGTCCCTAAAATTCCTACAAGTAACTATAAGTCAAACCTTAAGGGAATTTCCCTGGTTAGAAAATCATCTGTGTCTCTGCCAACATAGTTGGGGAAAAGGATGCTTTATTTTGCAATATTGATTAGTGTAATGAACTGTCCACTAGGTGCCTGTAACTTCACAATACCAACTCATGTAACTACACAACAGACAATGAGGCGGATACTATTATTATCCTTATTTTACTGTTTTGGATACAAAGACATAGAATACTGAGAGTTCATCCTCAAATACATTCAGCTTGAAAATGACAAAGGTGAAACTTAAAAGCAAAGCAATTTGACTTTAGAGCTGGATTCCTAACTAAGCTGCTACATTGCTTTCCTTGCAACCTTAAGCCTTGGTATCATACCCTACATATGTTCCTGGGGAGGGGAGAAACATGCCTTCTGTAAAACCACATGGTGAAAATAACATTAGTTCTGGGAAGAAATTAGGTTGGAGCAGAGTAGTCAAAAAACTACAATATCCAAAGAACAAATAAAAACAATATTGTTCCTAATAAAAACACAAAAATATCTAAAACATTCTAGGCATTGGCACCTAGAATTAAAGTTAGCTCTTTGCCATTGAACCATGGCACTTGGGCATTTTCCTTTAAGGTGTACTTCTTGGAGGGCATTTGCTTCTAATACAGACATGTTCGTCACAACTAAAAATCTTACCCAGACTGGAGCCTGGCCTGCAAATCCACTGTTTTACAAAGGGAGGAAATGCTAGCTGATCCCCTTCACCTGCACTGGCATTCCACTGCAGCTGTCACTGTGGAGTGCAGACGCAGTCTGCAATAAAGAGGCACTTTTATAGACTTTCGGGTCTTTTCATGAGGACTTTAGACATTCCTAAGGCATCTTTGATTATGAGAGAGCTCACCCTGATCACTTAAAATAAACAACCTGAGAAAAGTCCTGCATAAATCAATACCTCCTTCCCTCTATAGTAAGATGGCTTCCCTATTTATCACCTAAGATGCATCAAGGGTCAAACACGGGTAGATCATAGAAAAATGGACACAGTTTGTGACTGGTGACGACCAATTCATTATTCTATGTACAAAAATAGGCAAAATATTAGAATAGAGTGACATTTGCTCACAATTAAACTATTTTGAACATAGGGATAAACTATCTTGAGGGCCGGGATGTGATGGGCCACACGATGATCCCATCATAGAGACCAGAATCTCCCTTCAGTTTTTCCGAAGAACGGTACAAATCCTGCTGTGATGCTGCTATCACGATTTCACCAGGGAAGGATGAATTTTGGGTTATTGTACTAACGGGTGCACTAACTTTCCACATTCCAGCTTCTGCTCCCAGTCAATGACAAAACCCTCACCACACACATCTACGTATATTTAAAACACAGAAAACAGATTGAGCTCAATTCACATATGCATTCCTCAACCCACTGATTTTTTTTTTTTTTATATTACAGTGAAACACCTCATCCATCTGACATAATGTGCAAACACGGTATACCAAGCGACTTTATTTGTCCTAGAAACTGAAACAACACATGCCAAATTTGGAAATCCTATTCTGAACAGGGAAGAATACTCCTGAGATGCAGTCACACACTGCTCTGGTTTCTTAAATAAAATGCCGTGCCCAGAATGTAACCCTAATTATTATATCAAATTGATAAAATAAAATTTAAGTAGTAATGCCATTCCCACCTCCCTTAGAACCCCCAACCTCTACAACCTCTGGTATAACCAGTGTATGATGGCATAACTGTCACTTGGGATAGTGAGTTTACCGCCTGGGCCAGTTCAGGTCCTTCAACACATGGGTGCCGATATGGGCATGGGATAAGTTCAAGAAATGTAGAGGGTCAATAGCCCATGAAAGGAAAAGGAAGTGGAAGTAGAAATAAGTGGGAAATGTGTTCAGAAAGGGATGCAGCTCTGATATCTGGTAAAAGAATAACAGGAGGAAAGATTGAGCATGGAGAGCCTCATCCCCCAGCACAGCACTGAGGTAGCCTCAGCCTGGGTGAAGGGGAGTCTCTATCTATTAGAAGAGTCCAAAACAGAGAAGATTGGCCCCACTGTAGTGCTTCTGCCACGCACAGCCAATGGCCTCAGCATGCAGGCTGTCAGTCAGCTCCGCTCCCTACAGCAGGCTCTTCTAAGTAGTATGCCTCATTCACCTTGTACCAATTAAAATTTTGGAAGAGCCCTGGCACAGTGGATAACCAAAGGTTGCTGGTTCGATTCCCAGCCAGGGCCCTCTCTCTAAAAATAATAAATAACAAAAATCTTAAAATTTTGGAGGAGTTGACTATTCCTTCCTGGGGCACCATCACTTGAAAAAGTATGTCTGATTCCACCTTTGGAAGGTAGCAGGAGTTGTGTTGTTGCAGTTTCACTTCCTCTAGCCATTGACAGAGGGAAGGTTGACAGCTCTCCTGAGTTTCCAACAGCTTTGGGAGTCATTCTGTGAGGGAGCCAGATGCCACACTGCCTATTGTCACTGGAAGCTGTCACGACTCTCACAATGTTAACTACCATGTGTACACTTATTTATTAATCAGAATGAAGTCATTTGTTGTCACCATTGCAATCTGACATCATTGCTATGAAGAGAAGTGAAGAGAGAGATTCTGAGAACAACTCTGAATAATTTGGCATTTCAAAGATAGGTAACAGTCATTTCACCTTCTGTTCCTTATTTAGTACTCATGATAGTTTTCAATATTATCCCCATCTCCCACATGATATCACTGTTGATGCTGTCAGATGTTATGTATAAAGCAGAACTTGTTATGCCCTATCTACCCATAGTCAACATTATTGCCATCATATAATTTCAAATAATTATTTAATAAATCACTCAGTCTCTCAACCTAGACAGTTCTGAGTGCACTTTTCTTCTACTATTCACCTTTGTAATTATCTAGTCCCCAGAGTCCTTTGAGCAATCTAAAGTTGGCATCTGCAAAAATGCCTGTCATGTAAATACTGAATACATGTCAGTTGATTCTAAATAAAAGTGATATAGATACATGTTATTATTAGATAAGTATATTAATAACCCAGTGTTTATAATAAAATATTTTTTACAATTCAATCAATCAGCAAGATTTTTAAAAACTAAATACCTGAATACTTAGTCAAAAATACTGACCTCTTTTCCCTCAGATTGTCAAAAAAATAAAAGGACAACAGCCAACACAATAGCCATCTGGTGCGAATGTCCTGTTTTAAAACATGCATATACATATAGATCATGTAATAGAGTTGCATCATAGAATAAAGTTGTGTCTGATTGGTTAATTCTTGGTACCTGAAATTTATATACAAGTACAGGCACTTGATTTTCTTTAATCACTTTGGAGCAAAAAGGGTGGGTTATTACTTTTATTATTTTTAGAAGTCCATCAAAGTCATACCTATTTTTCTGTCAGATTAGCAAGAAATGTACATTTTTGGTGTGCCACAGAATTTTAGTAATTACATGTGTCGTAAAATGAAAAAATACCTTGAAAAATCACTGTGCTAGATCACTGGAGAAATTTCCTGACTTTCTAGACTAGATATTAAGTCAAGATGAGCTATAAAATAATGTGGAATTGCTTTACCATTAATATGTATTAACTTAGTAGTACAAAGCCTTGTAAAACCTCATCTATCCACAATTCTTTGGTAATATTTACTACTTCTGAGTGCATTATACCTCCAAAAGAGTTGCCATGGAAGGCAAAGTGGAGAGTTTTGGCAGTGCTCTGAGTAATCTAATTATTGGATTACACTGTACATCTAAGGTCTAGGTACTCCTTCAAAGCCAAATATGGTTCAGATCTCTATACACACCCTGTGAATGGCTGTCCCAAATTTGCTTCATATTTTCAGGAAATCTGATCTCATGGTTATATCCAATTACAATAGACCTTTGTTCTTTTCTTCACTTACACACACACACACACAGGACCAAACTATCAACAAACATAACCTAGTCAGTTATTGGCCTACAATGACCCACCTGCCTCCTAGCATATGCCCTTACATGAGGCCCTCGAGTGTTAGCTGAACCTAATGATTTGGTGCTAATTCACAAAATACTGAAGAAATAGTGGGACATAATTTCAATGGGTCGTTAACAAAAGATTGTGGTCTTCATGTTTTTAGCAAACTCAATTGCTCCCCAGACAGATGAAGCAAGCTGCCATACTGCAGAGAGCTGTATGGCAAGAAAATAAGGGTAGCCTCTGCCCCACAGCCACTAAGAAATTGATACCCTCTGTCCAATAGCTTGGAAGCAGATCCATTCCCAGTTGAGCCTTCAAATGAGACCCAGCCCTGGCCAAGACCTGGTTCCAATCTTGTGATGACTCTGAAGTAAAGCACCTGCTAAACCATGCTCAGATTTTAGAATGGCAGACACTGTAAGATAATCAATGTATGTTCTTTTTGATGATAGTTTTTGTGGTAACTTATTATGCTGAAATATATAACTAACACACATCAAACAGAAACTCAGATACACATACCAGTCTATCCTAAAAGTATTGAGCCAATGTTAATATAATTAAAATAGTTTTGCAGCTGATACTCTCAGGACAGACCTCATATGTTGTTTGTGTTTAGCACACTTTTCTAGGGACTTAGGAAGGTTAGGTAGTAGCTTCTATCAAGCATTTTAAAAAACTGCAAATTGAGTGTTAGAATTATACCTGATTCTTCAACAGCCCACTAGAAGGGCTATTTTTATATGCTGTTGTTTTGTGCTTTTACTCATCTGTTCAGCAGACATTCCCTCTCTCTCTTCTATTTCTGATTTTTTTTCATTTAATTTTATTGTTGTTTTATTACATCCATCCCCTTTTTCCTTCCCTCTGTCCCCCTTTCCCACCCACCCACTCCCCACTTGTTGTCCATGTCCATAGATCTTCCATACTAGTTCCTTGACTAAACTGCACCCCTTCTTTGCCTCCTCTTCCCCTCTCCCCTCTGCCCACTGAGATCTATTCATTGTATTCATGTATCTGGTTCTGTTTTGCTTGCTAGCTTTGTTCATTTTTGTCCTGAAATGGGTGAGATCATATGGTATTTGTCTTTCACTGACTGGCTTATTTCACTAAGTGTAATACTTTCTAGTTCCATCCATGTTGTTCCTTCTTTCTTTCTGCTGTATGGTATTCCATTATGTAAATGTACCATACAGTGGATGATCCAGTCATCCACTGATGGGCACTTAGGCTGTTTCCAGCACTTGGCTATTGTAAATAGTGCTGCTATGAACATAGGGGTATGTAGGTTCTCATGAATTGGTGTTTCAGAGTTCTTCGGGTTTAGTCCTAGTAGTGGAATTTTTGGATCAAAAGGCAGTTCCATTTTTAGTTTTCTAAGGAAATTCCACACTGTTTTCCATTTCTGATTCTTAATTCTTTACTCTTAGATTTAATTTCAGCTGTTACTAACTCCTACTTCCAGTTTATCTGCAGGCTGTTTATTTTATTTTAATATATAAGTTAATCAGGAGCTCTTCTACAAAAGGGTATTGAAACAGAATCCACTTTCTTTAATATTCATTTATTTATTCAGAAATCATCTATTACATCCCTATTAAATGCTGAACAGTATTCTCTGCAGTGGGTATACATTGATAAGTTTAAAAGACCTAGTCCATGCTCACATGGAGCTCATGGTAAAGTTGGTGATTATAAATATTGAATATTAAATAGAAAAATTATATATATATATATGTATATATACAAATTATAAAGCGCTTAGAAGGTAATACACGTGTTCATTGTTAAAGGATAAAGGGAAAGCCCTGCTGAGATACTTATTTTAATCCTCGAAAATCTCTGCCTTTTAATATAACATTTCAGTTGAGATTTGAAGAATAACAAGGAGGGAGGGAGAGACACCTTGTATAGGAGTTCTAGAGGGGAAAGATTATAATAGATGGTCTGAGGTAGGACACAGCTTGGGGTATCCTAAGAAGTAAAGGGGGGACAATTGCCTGGAGCAGTAGTGAGGAGAAGAAAGTGGCTCACACAGAGGCTGGAAAAATAAGCCAAGTCAACATTCACTCAAGGTGAGGAGACTGCATACAATTCTACAGACAATGGGAAGCCTTTGAGAGTTTAAGGGCAGAAAGGCAAATTTGATTTACATTTTAAAAAAATCACTCTAGCTGCTAGGTGAAGAATGGTTTGCAAGAGGCACGAAAAGGATGTACATGAACCAGTTAAGGACTGACTAAAATAGACCTTTGAGAGAGGCTGGAATATTGATAAGAGAGCAGAAGTAGAATTGGGAAAAGATGGACAGGTTCAAAAGTACTGGTGGGGCTGGCTGGTTTGGCAAGGAAATCAGAAGAACCAATGGTAGCTCTCCAAGTTCTAAACTACCCTGAAGGTGTGCTCTTTTTCTTTGATAAATAGGGCAGGGAACTCTTTCAAAGAGGTGAAGTTCCCAGGGGTACCTCATATTGCTACTCGGTGGTTTTTCAAACCCTTTGCTTAAAATACGTGGTTTCAGGCAACATCAAATTCATAAGAACCTATGCACACCTATGTTCATAGCGGCACTATTTACAATAGCCAAGTGCTGGAAACAGCCTAAGTGCCCATCAGTGGATGATTGGATCAAAAACCTTTGGTACATTTACACAATGGAATTCTATGTAGCAGAAAGAAAGAAGGAAATTGTACCCTTTGCAACAACATGGATGGAACTGGAGAGTATTATGCTTAGTGAAATAAGCCAGTCAGTGAAGGACAAATATCATATGATCTCACCCATTATGAGACAATAATGAGCAAAGCTAACAATAAGCAAAACAGAACCAAGTATATGAATACAAGGAATAGGCCTTCAATGGTCAGGGGAAAAGGGGTTGAGGGAAGGGGGGAGGGGGGAGGCAGAGGCAAGAGAGGGGAGCAGCTTAGACAAGAACCTAGTATAAAGGAACCATGGACATGGACAACAGGGGGGATTGACTTTAGGGGGAATGGATGGGTGGGGAGGGGGACAGAGGGGAGCAAAAAGGGGTTGGATGTAATACAACAACAATAAAATTAAAAAAAAAAAAGAGAAAAAAACACTATGGTAACACAGTATTACTTTTTGCTTCTTGGTATCTTACGTAAATAGATGGCAAAAATTTAGGCTTAAATTATTTACATTATATCTTGTCACTTTTTCATGTGCAGTGAAGTAATACGATGTGATTTGTCAAAAAATGAGAATCACAGAAGAAGTCAATTGCCACAGATGTTCGAGAGAGAGCCTTTGAACAGCACATCACATAGTTGTCATTTGGCTTTTTTTTTATGTGCTAAACAGTGACTAAGATCAATGCTGAATCTTCAGAAAACACCTTTCAGGGTAGGTCAGTTAGACAACCCTCACTTACAGAAGAAGAGAAGTAAAAAGGTTAAATGACATACTTCCAAACAGAAGGAAGAATCATCCTCAAAGCTAGGGGAAGCCCTCAAGTATCTTCACCTTAACTATATGGTTAGTATTTCTGGAAGAAATTAAACATCATAACTGATATCTGTGAATTGGTTGAAAATCAGGGAGAGATTTTGAGAGAGTGGAAGAAAGTGGCTGTGGGGTGAGACCTACCTCTATGCAGTGGCAACTGTACCCTAGGACTGGTGCTGCATGGCCTCATTTCATATCAGCCCATCATCAGGTCTTTCAGATAAAAACAGAGTAGAATGTTATCAAGTTGATAAATAGATGATGCTCTGCTTTTCCATCAACACGAGAAGGAAAAATCATTTTACTGATGGAGCAACGGTATTTCCATGGATGCTGTGAAAGTGAAGCTACACTGAACTTTTCATGCTGCAATGAGGAAAACGAGTATAATAAAGGCATGCGTAAAAAGGGTGTGAAGAAATGCAGACAGCGGAATTTATCCATGCTGAAATTCAGAGAAAGGGTTGCTTTTGCTCCCTGCATGCTGGAGTGCATCGTTATTCTAACCTCAGTGTGTATTAGAATTACCTAGAATGTTTATTAACTGGAGTTAGTTATAGCACTGTTATATCCATATGTGGTAGGTGGGGTTGGGGTCAGGATACAGTATCTGGTTGTAATGGAAGCTCCCTCACAGATTTCTGGGCAGGTACAAGTGCTAAGTTTCTGTCCACCAGAACGCCAGGTACACAGCCCCAGGACTGCAGCTGCCGACCTGCCATCCATCAGCCATTTCCCCCGCAAGTGTGTCTAGGTGGAAGGGTTCCAAGAGTCACCTGCAATCACTTAAAAAACTCATGGATGTTACCTCCATTGTGAAGCAGTTCCTGAGTTCCCTCAAGCTAAATGAGCTCCTCTGTGCTATCGAAGCTCTTTGTTTAATACTTTTATTACAGCATTTATCAAATTATATTGTCATTGTTTTCCTATGTGAGTCATTCCCTTATCAAAATGTGAGCAGATGGAATACGGCTTGTTCATCCTTGTATTCTGGCACCTAACACGCTTCTTGGCATGAAGCAGATACTGAATGACTTTCTTTTTTTTTGCATGGAAGTATAAAAAGACAATAAAAAGAAGTTATAACTTACTGGGTCTTGGTTAGTCCTTCACATCACATGGGCCCCTAGCCAATCAGAGCAGCTACGTGGTTTAACTAGATGAAAGGGTGCCAGGCTTCTCTGAAAATAACGTAGATTGGGTGCTTAAACAAGAGAAATTTATCTTTTGTAGTTCGAGAGGCTGGAAAGTCCAAGGTCAAGGTGCCAAAAAGGTAAGTTTAACTTGTAGGCTTCTTGACTGCTGCCACCTCACTGTGGACTCATGTGACCTCCCCTTTGGGTGGGGTGGGCTCAGAGGCAGAAAGCAAGGTCTCTGGTGTCTCTTTCCAAAAAAGGATTGTCATTCCACCATTAGGGCCCCACTCTGTAGATTGCCTCTAGCCCTAATTACTTCCCAAATACCGCCCCCCTCTAAATGTCCTGCTAGGGGCTTTATGGCTTCAACATGCATATCTTAGGACACAAACATTCAGGCCAATACCAAAGACAAGATACTTGTCTGAAGCTGACACTTCTCTGAAGGTGACTTCGAGCTCCAGGATCTTCTCTTAGTATTAAACCACTTGGACTCTGGATTCTGCATCTATAAAATGAGGAGTTACTTTCCCTGCCACTGTTATCCAAGAAATAGAGTGAAATGCTCTGGACATGCTGAAATGTTATATGCATGCTGGGGACCCAAAGAAAATTAGGATTACCTCCTGAAGGGCAGGCTCCTTGTAGTGCAGGCTTCCCCCACTCAGTTGAGTTTTCTAGGAATCCCCTGTAACTGTGTACCAGCTGGTATTGTTGTGAGAGGCTGTATCAGGCTTCGGGGAATTTTTTTAAATTTTATTGTTGTTGTATTACATCCATCCCCTTTTTGCTCCCCTCTGTCCCCCTCCCCACCCACCCATTCCCCCACAAAGTCAATCCCACCTGTTGTCCATGTCCATGGTTCCTTTATACTAGGTTCTTGTCTAAACTGCTCCCCTTCCTTGCTGAATTATTTTTTAAGGCTCTTTCAATATGTTTGCCCATTTCATGGTGGGTGATTTGTGAGCACACCTGTCCACACTGTGCTGAGTGTTGAGCAGTTTTTGAACAAAAATGACATAAACCCATATCCCACCCATCCCCCTTCACCCAATCTTGCCTTAAGTAAATGATCCTTTTTGCCTATTTCTCCAGATGAAAAAAGTATGCAAAAGGAAACATTTTGTCAATCTGGAAGAAGTGAAATGAAAAATGGCAGCAACTCTAAAAGGCATCAACATAGATGAGTTCAAAAACTGTTTTGAACAATGAAAAAAAATCTCAATAGGTGTATTGCATCAAATGGAGCTGCTCTTGAAGGGGACTAAAGTTTAAACATGTGAGAATGAATACACAGTATTTTATAAAAATCCCAGTTTTGAGGGGTCCCCCCATAGTATGGTTGATATAAGGTAGACTTTACTTTGGAGGTGACCAAAGAATCCTAAATTGCTAGCAGCACCTCTCAGACACTCAGCAGGACTGGTGAGCATTAGAGTTTGCATTTTCCCTCTTTGACTGCTTATGAATTTTTGCCATGGTGTGCTTTTTATTAATTTATTTGAATAATTTGGTGAACATAATTTACTCTGCACAAATAATGATTATTAACTTTGTTTGTAGGCAAACTCTTTAATGAGAATGCTGAGGGAAATTTTGTGCATTGCATTAATTTTTATTTGTATTTTCTGACAGTCATAACACATGGTTTGTTCCTTCTTGCAAGGCTCATGCTAAACTCTAGCCCCATCCATGAGTCCCATGCCAAGAGCTAGTCATACTCTTTTTGCTTTTTGGAAGGAAATTCATAACAAAGTATCATCTCAGCCTTCTGCATTACAGGGGATGACAAAGGGAACATTTATTGATGAAGATGGCAAGGAGGAGAAAGAGGGGAAAGAACTGGCTTCAGGTCACTCCACATTAACCTGTCAGTTAGGTTTGCAACTCATCACCTTGGAAAACAGTGAGGAGGGGAAGGAGAAGACAGCAAGTCCTTAAGTTGTCAGGAAGTCAACTCTGGCAGCCACCATCTTTGGCAATCTTGGTGGAGCAGAGGGGACAAGGAAAAAAAAAAGAGGTTTCTTATGGGAATGGCACTGTAAGAAAATCTTCATTATTTATAACTGATGAGGTATGGTTGGTCTCTTCCTTGAAATGCCTAGGAGCTTTCTCTCTTGCGTTGTCATGATGCCTCTCATGTGTTGTTTGCTTTCTTGCCAGCTTGCATTCTTTTCCTTTGACCACCATCTATTATTAATTGTGTGTAAAGAATGAGAAATGATGCTTTGGAGGAATTTACATAAAAGTATCCATAATTTTATATGCAGCAGAGAGTAAATCCGGTCGACCCAGCTCTGAAATTGTTCATTTGTGATTATGACACTTTGAACTCAAAGTGACAGAGAGGAACCAGTACAATGAGCACTCCTGCATCTACAGAATAAAGACAACTATGGCCACTGACCATAGGCCTAGCCTCCTAAAAATGTCACCTACACAGATGGAAACAAATGCTTCCTAGAGACTTTACTGACCACTTAATCTGCTGTTATTAATTCTGTCCAAAGGTATTCTACACTTTATATTTTTGTCTGCTTTCAAACAAAACAGCAATGACAGAAATGGGGAAGAAATGGACTAAAAGCTTTTTCAAAGCCAGATCACTGTGAAAGCATAAAGGCAAAAGGAATAATTATTGGTTCAGGATTAACATTCACATCTACATGAAGCGCTAGAAAAGTAAAGTGTCCTAATTTGGAAAATCTATTCTAAATTTAGCCTTCCTTTGCTTGTTAGTCTTCACCTAGTTTTTAAAGAATAATTAAAAACTAGAAAGCAAATGGTATTATTATCATCATTAGGACTACTGCTTTTTAAAAAATAGTTTCAGAAGCCGCAAGCTTATTTAAAGTCTATCTGCTTCTTTTTCCTTTCGCTCTAGATTGCTGTCTTATATTGGCGTATCTTTTAGAGCATTTGCTTTCCCGAATGACTGAGAACCTCAGTTGACAACTGCAGTACTCCAGAAGGCACTCTGTGAGCTCTTCTCCTCATCCTCATCTTGACCTCTCCTAGTCTCTCAAGCTCCTACTCTTAGAGACAAGTACTCTTCTCTTCAGTTCTTATATTGTTGACTTCAGGAGTTTTGAACTATTGAAGTGTAGAACACTGTATACCTAGCCTTATTAAAGAAAGAAATTAGATACTTATTAAAACTGTAAGGCCAACTGCATTCAGGGGCATTATCATGATTAGTGAAGGGCCTACTGCAATGGTGTTTTGCAGCTGGGGAAAAAAGATTGGTTTCAACTCCAAGCACAAGAAGGAAAAATGGGAATTTATAGCCAAAGAACATATGGAGGGAGTCAGTGCAAAGAAAATTATTAAAAGGGAAGGATAATTCACTAAACTAATGGGGTTCCTGCTGAAGGCAGGCTAGGGTGACCAAATACGAACTAGGAGATGACAAAGGATGAGGAACATGACCAGATATCAAGGGCAGGGGATTCTAGTTAAACCAACTTGGCAGAATTCTTGCTAAAACTAACTATACAAGGACAGAGACGGAAGCCAAAGGTCTGACCTAGTCAAGCAGAAGGCCCAGAGATTAACCAAAGTTCAACCAGGAGAGAATCTTTGTCAGCTTCTAGAATTTATAACAAGTACTTAGTAAAAACATAGGCAGAGGGGCAAAGAAAAGCAAGTTTCAATTTCCATGCAAGTGTTTGACTAGTAAGAGTTCCTTCACATCACCATGAGACATCAAGCTGACTCATGAAAGTGGCATTGGAAGCTCTCTTTGTGCCTTTACTGACCACCTGCTGCTTAGCTGGTGGGATGTGAGACTCTGGTGAGCTGGTAGTATTGTACTGCCATCTGCATGCACTATCAACTAAAGTGAGGAAGTCATACTTTTCCTAGACTCTTTTATTTTCTATGAGTTTCTTTATTTTTAAATCACTTTCAATACAAGTACTGCAAACATCTACCATATGCCACATGTATTTTTACCTCCTAGGAACATAAATATTAATGGTCAACACTCAGGAAATTCACAATCTAATGGAAAAGAAAGACTTAAATTGATCTCTCATATTTAAAGAAAGTTGTATGCATGGATGTTATTATAAAGATGTCATGAAAATACCTTTATAAACTCAACACAGTATCTTCTAATAAATATGACTAGGAACATTTTTAATGAGGAAAAGTAAAAATTAAATCACATTACTTGTAGTAATAAATTTTATTGCCTGTAGTAATAACATTACTAATATTATAGGAACAAGTTCATCTGTCTTTTAAGAATCAAATGACAAGTAAATACCTTCATTTATCAAAGCCCTACTCCTAAAGCATGTATTAGGATTGTTTTGTTTTGTTTAAGCTATTTGGGACTACTTTTTCTAACACAAATGTTTCTGCATCTTTATACTAATCTCCTGATACTTCTCTAAGCAGACCATATACATTTATTCCATGACCCAATTAATATGCATTTCTTGAGTATAAATGATGTACTAGATTCTGTGTGGAAAAACAGAATGAAGGTATGAAAGTTACCTAGAAAGAAGAGTAAGGATTTAACTGGGTTTGCCATACTGAGTAAAGAGTATGTACAGAATTCTAGGAGTAACATAGCACATTGCTCATCCAAAGAGTTGGAAGGACCTCACTACAGAAAGGACAGATTGTCAAGGAGTAAGGGCTGAGTCATAAAGGGAACCAAGGTGACAAAGCATATTGTGTGCCAGGCTAAAGAGAGGAAACCAAGACAAAAAATGGCAGGACCAGAGAACACAAGAAATGAGCTACTGCACAAAGCTAAGGGTGAAAAATGAAATAAATGAAATTGTGGAGATTTTTGTGAGAGAACATGAGAGATGTTAAGGATGTAGAAAAGATGTATTGTAGAGAATTATTTGACTATGGGATTAGGAGGATGGAACATAAGAACCCTGGTTTCAGGCCTAGACAAAGAGTTGGATGATAATAGTGTCATTCTCTGATCTACAATCCAGAAAGGAAGCTATTTAAGGGAAGATTAGGAATTCAATATGGGCCATGCTTGGTTTTGAAGCATCTATAGTATAAGATATCAGATGGACATGATCACTAAAAACCATGATCTTAAGCTCAACAGTGCACATAAAACTAAATAAAAGAAATCTCTCAAAAA
The DNA here is from genome assembly GCA_004026585.1 of Noctilio leporinus. Taxonomy (NCBI): domain Eukaryota; kingdom Metazoa; phylum Chordata; class Mammalia; order Chiroptera; family Noctilionidae; genus Noctilio; species Noctilio leporinus. Next base: position 194,552 of record PVIW01000573.1, read on the forward strand.
GAATTTTAGGATAGAAAAAGAATATAGAGGCAGAGTTCTTCAAATATCCTGAACTTACACAAGATTATATTTTCCAGAAAGTTAAACTGTAACCTATATGTAATAACTGCATTTTTAGCTGTTCCTTCATTCAAGTATAAATATTAAACCTGGGACACTCAGTTAGGTTTGCATCTTCAAGCTCAAGATACACCATAGGAAATGCCTTTTCTGGAATGGAAGTGGGAAGGCCTTCCCACATTCTCACATGAAAGTGTACAAAAATATTCCAAGAATAAGTTGGTCAGTGCTATAAAATGCATATTTGTGTTGTCCCAAAACTCATATGTTGAAACTTAATTGCCAACATGATGTTATTTGGAGGTGGAACTGTGTAGTGGCAATTAGGTCATGAGATTGGTGCCCTTAAAGAAACCCCAGAGAAGATCCCTCACCATTTCCACCACAGGAGGACAGAACAAGAGGGCCATCTAGGAAGCAGGAAGCGGACTTCCACCAGACACCAAACTGCCAGTACCTTCATCTCAGACTTCCCAACCTGTGAAATGGTGAGTAATCAATACTCTGCTATTTACAAGCCACCCAGCCTATGGTATTTTGTTGTAGCACCTGGAGCCAAGATAGTGGAGTTCATAGTCCAGCTTCACAACACACCACTTGGATAAGGTTGGAAAGTTTCTTCCATGTCTTCCTTTTCTCATATTTTTTTTCCTTATAGGATTGTTATTAAGATTGAAATAAACAGCTTGGGGAGCCAGCCTGCGAACAAAAAGGTCACTGGTTTTGATTCCTAGCCAGGGCACATAACCAGGTTGCAAGTCAGGAAAGGCAACCATACATTGATGTCTCTTTCCTTCTCTGCCTCTCTCCCTGCCTCTCTCTCTAAAAATAATAAGTAAAATCTGAAAGAAAGAAAGGAAGGAAGGAAGGAAGGAAGGAAGGAAGGAAGGAAGGAAGGAAGGAAGGAAGGAAGGAAGGAAGGAAAAAAAGAAAGAAAGAAAGAAAGAAAGAAAGAAAGAAAGAAAGAAAGAAAGAAAAGAAAAGAAAGAAAGAAAAGAAAGAAAGAAAGAAAGAAAGAAAGAAAGAAAGAAAGAAAGAAAGAAAGAAAGAAAGAAAGAAAGAAAGAAAGAAAGAAAGAAGAGAAGAAACAGCTTGGAATAGTCCCTGGCATATAGTAAAAGTGTCAGCCATTAAATGGTGCTAGTCAAGTACATTGAAGGACACACAAGCCAGAAAAATTAGAACCTTGTTTTTTAGTTGTCTTCCATCTGTTTCTGACTTATGTGAGAAGACTAAGAAGTGCTAGAGTTGCATTAGCAAAAGTCAAAGACCAGGCTATTGATACCCCTGTGTTTACATCTCTTGACACCTCACATGGCTAACATCAAGACCCCTTGGGATACAACTGAGGATTTAATGATATTTAACAAATTACAGAGGATGTTCAAAAATATCTGAATGCACAACTGAACGGCAGTCTCAGGGAACTGTGAAAATCATAATGGGCACATCTTCAGCTGACTGAAAAAGAGACTACTGGCAGACCATCAGGATTAGAAATACCAACCTGGCCCTGGCTGGTGGCACAGTGGATAAGGTACTGGCCTGTGAATCCAAAGGTTGCTGGTTCGATTCCCAGCCAGAGCACATAACCAGGTTGCAAACCAGGTCTCCAGCCAGGTACATAGCTGGAGGCAAGTGAAAGACAACCATACGTAGATGTATCTCTCTCTCTCTCTCTCTCTCTCTCTCTCTCTCTCTCTCTCTCTCTCTCTAAAAATAATAAATAAAATCTTTAAAAAAAATAAAAGCAAGAAATACCAACCTCCTGGCTGGTGGCCCAGTGGATAATGTGCTGGCTTGTGAACCCAAAAGTCACTGGTTTGATTCCCAGCCAGGGCACATAATCAGGTTACAAGCCAGGTCTCCAGCCAGGTATACAGCTGGAGGCAGGTTAATGGCAACCATACGTTGATCTCTCTCTCTCTCTCTTTTTTTCTCTCTCTCTCTCTCTCTGCCTCCCTCCCTGCCCTTCTCTATGAAAATAATAAATAAAATCTTAAATTAAAAAAAAAGGATTAGAAATACCAAAGACAAGTGCATTACAAGAAATAAAGTGCTGGCAAAAGAAAGAAAAAAAAAAAGAAGAGAGAACAATGTTGTAGTCTACACACTGGATAAAAGTGTTTATTTATGGTCCAAGAAGCAAAGTTAACTCCAGTGCTTGTCCTACCTGTGACTTAGGAGGCAGAAAGAAAAGGTAAAGGAAAGCCTACCTCATAAGAGAAAGCACATGAAGGAGAAGCTCACCACAAATCCTTTGCTGACTTTGCATAATTGAGATGCCAGTCTAGGAAACTGTGTATCCCAATTAAAACCGAAAAATTGTAAAATTTTGAACAATTTAAAGTTAGTTTTACTAATATCATACCATGGAACATGAAGCATTAGGGAACTCCAGATAAGGGACTAAATGAGAAGAATAAATGGAATGATCACTTGATTCATGTACAAATTTTCAGTAAACTCAGTATGATTGAACTAAATGAATTTCTGACCACAAGGGCCACTATTGAAAAATATAGACACTCCTGCTCTGTCAAAAGAACTGCTTTAAACCAGGCGGATCCAAAGACAGATTAACTACATCGTTCAAGCACTCTAGCTTTATTGACTTCTTTCAACACACCCAGGAGTTGAGCACTTTTGACCGGTCTGCATGGTATTCATTGCTATGTTCAGTTTCTTCTTTTTGCTCTTCTGTAAATAGTGGTGAACTGTGATGAATTCTATTCCGAAAGGGCCCCTGCAGTCACAGCACAGGTCCAGCACGTGGGTATGGCATTGGCTCGGGAAAATGAGCTTGCTATGGTCTAGCATGAGCTAATGCTACCTATATCATTCAAAATGACTGGCTCAGTCATGGATGTGGTGGCTCCAATTAACCTGTTCCATAAATACATTTTAGTGAAGTCAGACCAAAGAAATTAATGGATTTCAATTTAGAAATATGACTTGAAATTGACTTGCCCTAGGATGGATTAGAAATACTGCAATTGACCACAAGCACAGAGTCATGAACTAATTATTAAACTGGTAATGTAATAAATGAGAAACTACTCCTACCTTCTAGTCCATCATCTACTGAAAGCCACAGCAGAGGCAAAATAGGCTTTGTTTGCATGGAAACAAAGGAGAATCAACATCTTGATTCACATATTTTGTGAAAGACTTTTGTGCACTCTACTTCCATAATAATTCCAAAGCAGGACTGACCTGGAAACCATATCCAGATCCTTTCTAGTTGTCATGTTGTGAAATTTGTTTCATAACAGACACTGAATATTTTTAAAGTATGAAAAATGAAATTCAGCTTATTACTATTCTGTCCATATAAACATGGAATGGTTAAATAGGATTAAATGACCTTATATTTGGAAAAATTAATATTTTACAGGACCTAACAATGATCCTTGTGCAGAGTTCTTAATGAACTACAGCAAATTAAGTATTTCAGGAGATTCAGTCACAAAATCCAAAATCAAGTACAGGCACACTTCAGAATCCAGTGTTAATATAGAAAGGGAATTGGTTCTAACATTTTTATGCTAATGCATTAAAAAGAAGAGCAACTAGTGCTTGTGTAACATTTCATCTGATCTCAATGAGACTCACCCCTGTCAGACTTCCCTGAGATCTCTGTGAGCTGCCCTCTGTGATTTTTTACTTGGCAGCCACAGTCATAAATAAGAGAATTATTCTTATTTGATTTTTATTTGACTTCATAAACTCAATCTTTCCCTTCTGAGTCTTAAGATAATTGCAGTATTGAACTCCATCTGACTGAGAATTGTTGTGAAGGTCACGGAATGTCTGGGTTTGTCAGCCAACTAATGCTGCTTCCAAGTAATTCACTTTGTTATTTGCTAATTCGGAACTGAAAGAACCATAAACTGTTTAAAGTTCTGAACCCATAAGCTATGGAGGGTATTAAAGTGTAAAAGTGCTTCACAGTGCCCCCAATGGCTGGAAATGTCAATGTAGAAGATGGAAGACCCCTAAGATTAAGAAATGCACAAACAAATTAAATCAGTCTGCCTTGTATATTCCTTTGAATTTGTGCTATTTCTGATGTGATGCAGCTATTGATACAAGACATTAACAACACTTGAATCAAATCAAATCACTTCTGCTATATAAAGCAATGGAAAAACAACTGAAGAGTCAAAGAATAAAAGCACTAGTACATGCCACAACTAATTGCAACAATCTGCTTATAATATTAACCATGTTTACCTTCTACATTTTTCCAGAACTGTCATTCTTAACATACTTTTTCTGACATATTTGTTAGACTCATGCTACGGGGCATTTGCATATAAAAATGACTTCACACCTATCTTATCCTTTTATTATGTTCAAGGCATTATTAAGAAAAAAGTATTTCTCACCTTTATAAATAAATCTAAAACAGTTTAAAAAGCAAATAAAAATACTAAATGCAAAAGTCAAAAGAAAAACACATGCCAATAAGACATTGTAAATTCTCTTTTTATTATGGATTGAACTGTAGTCCCCCCAAATTTTACACTGATGTCCTAACCCTTTACTTCAATGTGACCTTATTTGGAAATAGGGTCTTTGTGGAGGTGATCAAGTTAAAAAGAGGTCATTATGCAATATGACTGGTGGCCTTAGAAAAGGAGATACTTGGGTGCAGAGCGGACCTCCACAGAGGAAAGACTAAAGGACACAGAGTGGATATCACGTGAGGACAGGATTGGAGTGAGACGCTGACCAGCTAAGAAGGCCAAAGATTGCCAGAAAACCACAGACGCTAGGTTGAAGCATGGAAGGTTCCCCCATAGGGTTTTTTTCTCATTTTTTATTTTATTGTTGTTCAATTACAGTTGTCCCAATTTTTTCTCCATTGTTCTCCCCTACCCACCCACCTTCCTGCCCCAGACTCCCACCCCAATCCCAGTCAATCCCCACCCCGTTGTTCATGTCCACAGGTCCATTATACTTGCTCCTTGACTAGTCCCTTCCCCTTTGGTCCCCGTTATTTCCCTCCCCCTGACCCCTCTGGTCACTGTCAATCTGTTCCTTATTTCCATGCCTCTGCTTCTATTTTGTTGGTTTGTTTGTTTTAATTCATTAGGTTCTGCTTATAGGTGAGATCATATGGTATCTGTCTTTCATTGCCCCACATGTTGTAGAGGGAGCATAGTTCTGCTGACACCTTGATTTCAGACTTTTAGTCTCCAGAGTGACTAGGCTATAAATACCAGTTGTTCTAAGCTCCCAGTCTATGGCACTTGGTTAAAGCAGGCCTAGGAAATTTATGCATTTTCCATTTTACAGCTAGTATCCTTGATGTTACTGATTTTGATTTCTTATAAAGATATTTTGTTTTTTAAGGAAGTAATATTATATACCATTTCCCTATAGCAAAAATGGTGAAGAGGAAGCAGGGAAAATAGAAACAGGAATGTCACAACATCTGAAAAATCATATGAAATCTAAAAATTAATTATATATTTAATTACAATAACAGGATATAATACCTAAAAGCTTAGAGAGATCCAAATTATAACCTAGATAGATATTATTACCTAGATAGATATGGAAAGGATTTTAAACCTTAAAGCTTTCACAAGTTCAAGGCACAAAAAAAGATTAAGACTTAGGTCACCTGATACTACATTTTTTTTTCATCTTTTTTAAAACAATATCGTGGATGTGTTGTAAAGAGAAAAATCTAAACAATAGATATGTGTAGAAGCTGTCCCACAGGGACCTAACAAAACTGTCTGCATGAACTATCACTTTTAACAAATATCTACAAGTAATTTCTTAAAGGAGGGGAATTGCCCATTCTTCTCTATCAAAATAAATTTTGCATTTTAGCGTAGTCCTCCTCCCACTTCCTTACAAGTTTCATGTTTGTAATAATTATGAGGTTGTTCCAGGAGTTTGTTTGCATGCCAAGTGATAAAAACAAAGCTCGTGTAGGAACAATCATACAAAGATTTGATTCAGGCTATCGCAAGTCAAGGTCACACTTGATCCTGGCTCCCAGAGGTGGTAACAGGCAACTTTCAATGGATTCAAATTATGGGCCATATCATTAAGTGAACTGACTGACTCATTCATTGTTGCTATTAATAAAGAACTAACTCATCTTGGAGATTTTCCACACGGCTGTATGGATAACCTGAATTTATGTGGACCTCAGCAGTTCAAAGCCTGAATTCATTTTCTTGAAACAAGCAGAATCAGAAGTTTATTAGCATGGAAAAGAGTTCTCTTTTCATTAGATTATTCTGAAGTGCTGTCCATTACATAATATGCCATGCATGTGGAACCTTTAGAATAAAAATTGTGACTGCCATTCCATGGGGGAGTATTTCTAGTATGTGACAGATTTTATAACTGTGAAGAAGGAGATTGCTGCCTGTCTGGGCCTCTTAGCCTTTCAAACATGCTCTTTAAATTAAAATAATAGCACATAGAAAACTTCATTACCTGTTTCACTTGCAGATAATTGTTTCTTCTCCTTGAATATGTGATCTTTTCGAGAGAAGTGTCCTGAACTAAACAGAGCTAAAAAGTGGTGAGATTCCTTTATTTTCCTGTTGGCTGTCCCAAGGCAATTACCTACAGCATTATAAATTAGGTGAGAGAAACATTGACCTATATTTTAATTAATTCTTAAGTAATCTTTTACTTATGCTTTTAATAAATATAAAGAGGGGTTAAGTGATTTAAAGTTTCTCACAAATTTGATTTAGGAGACACTATTGTCATCTATGGCAATAAAGTGGACTCAAATGAAAATGCTAAGTTTAAAAGAAATGGTAAAAGATGAGTTCATGGGCCTTAAAATTGTTTAAAAATTGCAAGTTACTCAAGCAAGCATTCATGGTCTTTATTCATACTCTCATTTGCTCATTTTTAATCCTGTTAAGCAATTATTCTTCTGAGTATTAGTCATTTCTCAGTCAATAGGAGTGGAAAGATAATTCTCCTTCATCTTCAAATAATTCACTCATTATTGATAGAAACAAATATAGAGGAATAATGTAATACCTTGGGGTAAAGGCTGGAAAGGACATACAAAAGTACATATTGGTGGTAACAAAGAGTGGGTCTCAACATCTCAGTGGGAATATGGCCAGAGAAAAGCATTCACACAATAGAACATAGTCAGCATCTTGAATGATGAGCAGGATTTCAAAAGAAAGGCAAAAGTAGAGAGGGTCACTCATTAAAAATGAAACATCACAACATATAAAATAGAACTTCAAATAGCTTGACATGCTTGAAACATAGGTTGCCAGTAATTTATTGGGGAAAGAGAAAGATTAGCAACAGGGAAAGAAGAAACAGGTAAAGTCATAGAAGAATGTATGGAGAAAATAGTGCCCTACTTTTTTTTATTTTTTTTTGCCAACATGATGTCATCCAGGGGTTTTAGCAGGGCTTGTCTCATATTTGAAAAATAACTCTGGAAGTTTATATAGTTAGAAGACTAGTTCTGCATGTCCACTTCTTGCCTAAAGCTAACTAAATCCATAAGATGAAATAGAAACATTAAAACATGTGGAGTTGGAACCTTCTAGAAATATAAGAACAGAGATTGAAGGGGAAACATCAAGAGACCATTGTTTGAAGGGAGGTGCATTCATTTGCTGGGACTGCCATAGCCTAATACCACAGGCTGAGTGGTTTAAACTACTGAAATTGATTTGCTCACAATTCTACAGACTGAAAGCCAAGATCAAGGTGTCAGCAGGTTTGGTTCCTCATGAAGCCTCTCTCCTTGGCTTGCAGATGACTGCTTTCTAATTGTATCCTGATATGACCTTTTCTTATGTGCATGTCCTTGGTCTCTCTCCCTTTTTTTATAAAGACACCAGTCATATTGAATTAGGCTCAACTCTTATAATTTCATTTACCTCAATTACCTCTCTGAAAGATCCTAGCTCCAAATATTTAAAATATTTGGGGTTAGTATCCCAAAATCTAAATATGGGGGCAGATACAATTTACTTTAAGAATTCCAAGATTCTCAAAATAATATAGAAAAACAGAAAAAAAATGATCAGATTACAATGAAGTTAGAGATGCCAGATAAAATACAGGATACCCAGTTAACCTATAAATTTCAGATTCACAATAGTTTTAGTACAAATGTCTTAAATCACATATCATATGGGACATACTTACAAAAAGCATTTGTTATTTTTCAGAAATTCACATTTAACTGGGTGTTCTATATATTTATTTACTAAATCCAGTAATTAGATTTTCATTCACAAAAAAAGCACTGAAATTACATTGTTCATGTTCTAACTATGAAATTTTATGTCCAGACAAATTATCATTCAGAAAAGCAAATTCTACAAATCTCCCAAAAAATGACTAAAAAATTTCTGGAGCAAAATAAATATAAATATTAGTAATTTTAAAATAATAATCTGGAGCTAAAATCACAGTGCTATCAATTTGAGAGGTAGAGTTTTAACAGGAAATAAGGGACAAAATAAAGTTGCTATGTTACTGTCCTACTGACAGGAAGGGCATAAACAACTCTAAATGTTAATATAAGATATATAAATGTATAATAATTATTAAAATCTAACTTCACAAAACTTTTAGATTATAACTCCTGCTCTCCTCCACTTGTAAGTCACACTGATTTCTTCATTGTTCCTTGAATGTTCGTACAACCTGCCACAGCATGGCTTGGTCCTTGCTTTTCTGTTGACCTGGAATGTTTTCCCCAGGTAGTTTCCTTCTTTCACTTCCTTTGGATCTTTTATAGCACATCATCTCCTCAATGGATCTTCCTAACAACCTGAAGTAAAATCATAACACCCACTGGCACTTCCTGTTTTCCCCTTTCCCTGATTTAAATCTTTCCATATTTCCTTTATCATCAACTAACATAGTATGTAGTATATAACCTGATCTTCATTAAGGGTTAGCACATAGTAGGCACAGGGTAAATATTTGTTTAATTGAGTTGTTGATATAAATCAATAGAATTTAATGAATCACTGCATTAAAATATAGTGCTTAAATGACTGGGAGTGATGAGAAAAAAAGGAAAAGTCAAAAATAAGTTGTGGCCCTGGCTGGTGGCTCAGTGGCTAGGTGCTAGCCTGCAAACCCAAAGGTTGCTGGTTCGATTGCCAGCCAGGGCACATAACCAGGTTGCAAGCCAGGTCCCCAGCTGGAGGCAGGTGGAAGGCAATAATACATTGATATATCTCTCCCTCTCTGCCTCCCTCCCTTCCGCTCTCTCTAAAAATAATAAATAAAATTAAAAAAAAATAAGTTGCTAGGTAACTAGATATTTTGAGAGAACCAGGTAATTGAAGAATGATAATAAATTCAGTCTTCAGGTAAAAGTTTCCTCCAATGTACAATTGGAGATATAAGTCCATAACTAATGAAAATGGGTTATGCTAGAAATTAAGATTTTAGTGTCAAATATTAAGTGACAGATAAAAACATAGTTGGGATAAAACTGCCAAATAAATGTTTATACACTAAAAGGAGGGTCAAGGATAGAAACTCTTTACAAAAGTCTTTCTCAGTTACAGTGGAAATAATCAAGGATTATCAAGAGTGATCAGAGAGTCAGAAGACAATTAAAGATAGTAGTGTTATGGTCAACATGAGGGTGAAATTTCTAGAACAAATTATTTACTTGAAGGCTATCACAAAATCAAGGCAAATGAAGAGTGAAAATCGAGTTCATTTTGAATATCAGATTGTTAGTAATTTTAATATGCTTGGAAGAGTGCTTTTAAAAATGGCTCTGATCCTCTGTCATCAGAGCCCTTGGCAACATGACTACTGCCTTCTCCCATCAAGACAGGGTGTCTCTCTCCTTGCCTCTGGCATTGGGTGGCCCATGACACATGCTGGAAGCATTACCACACAAGTTCCAGCCTTAGGCCTGAAGGGGTCTCTACTTCCACTCATTCTCTTGGTATCCTGCTTACCAGACACACCACTGGCAACAGATATACTCATGAGCCCAGAATTAGCCAGATATCCCATAGATTTGTGAACACTAAATACTATTTTTAAGTGACTGAATTCTAGGGGTGGTTTGAAGTAGGGATAGGGCTAGCATTAGGTTAGGGTTAGGGTTAGAGTTAAAGCTGAGTCTAGCCATAACCAAGGATATACACAGTTAAAGTTGAAACAGATGCTTAAAAGGAATTCAAGGGACTAATAAAATACAGATTTGAGAGACAATAGCAACTATAAAATACCCTTGGAAAACTACCGTGTGAACGAAAGAGAAAAGCTACAGTAAAAGGAAGGATTTAATTAAAGAGTCTGGAACTAATGGAGAGTGAAAGGTTTCGGATAAAAGAAAAGGATAAAGAAATAAGCAATAAAGAAATGCCTGGGAAGAGACTGGAAGGCATGAAATCTAGAACAGAAGTTAATCAATTGGCCTTGGAAAGCAAAAGGGATGGATTATTTATTTTATTTTTTTTAGGACTAGAGAATGAGGGTAAGCATTTTAAAGGGAAGAAGTTTAAGTGCAAACAAATTTGTGGATAGGTGAGAGGAGTTGAGAGAATCATGTTGATAACCTTTATTTTTATTTTTTTTTTTTGGACCTATGAGCCAAGTGGCAAAATCATCTTCCAAATAAAGCAGTAATAGAATGGTGGGAGTGGGAATAGCATTTGCAAATAGGGCTAAAAGCAGAATTTTTCAACCCTGGCACTATTGACATTTTTGGACCAGGTAATTCTTTGTTGCAAGAGGCTGTCCTAAACACCATAGAATATTTAGCAGTATTCTCTGGCCTCTGCAAACTTTGTAAGAGTAGCACACTCCCTGGAAAACTGTAATAATTAAAATTATCTTCAGACACTGCCAAATGTGCCCTGGGGGAAAATCACCCCCAATGGAAAATTGGCTTAAAGAAATGAGCTAATCAAGAAAAATTTTCAGGCCTTGGCTCAGTAGCTCAGGGGATTGGAGCATCATCTTGATATGCCAAGGTTGCCAGTTCAATCCTGGTCAGGGTGAAATTGGGTACAGAGCAAAAGGTCCCAAAACGGACATGTTCCCCCACAGCTGACAGTTGGGGGATGGGGGAAGAGACAGCAGACAATATTACAGTGAAGGTATTTTGTAGAACAAAAGGGCAAGCTGGTAGCTAGACAACAGCTGTGCTGCCTCCCCAGGACAAAAGGGGTGTACTGGACTTCCAAAACGTATCCTGACTCCTGACAGAGCAGGGGGAGGTGGAGACCCCAGGATCACTGAGTCACTCTTGCCCCAAGTGGAAATGGCAGCTGAGAGAATGTAAACAATACAGAGAAAACTGGCAAAGGGAGCTCACTGTGGGAGGAGTGGGAGATGAGGTCACGCAGGAAGTTCCAGATCAGGGTTTAAAGGAAGGGTGGGCAGCCCTGAGGGAGAAGAGGGTCCACATGTAGTAGCCATATGGGAAGCCACAAGCAGTTATGCAGTTGGTAGGCATGACTGGGCCATGTGACCTGGGCTAGTAGGAAAGCGGGCACGCTGCTGCTTCAATTTGTACCGGCTCCAGCTGACTCCGAAGCCACCAAGGGACTCTGCCTTGCAGACCCAGACTCTCCCTAGACTCTTGGAACTCGGGACATGTGGAGAGGAAACTCTTTTAGGACTTGTGCCTTTCCTGGACTTCACCATGACCTAGTGTAACACAGCACATACTTTCCTGAACAATTACATGCAGGCGGAGGACGACAAACCCCATACCCTGAAGGAGAGAGCTGCCTGGAGACCTTGGCCACTTCAAAACCCATGAGTGTGCCTTCCAGGGGGACAGGAGGACTGTTTGGAAGCAGCTTAAGCACAAATAAGATGGGGAGCTATTGGGCTTGTTTGCGGCTCTTAGCTTGGTGCAGACAAGGGAAGCGCTGCGTCTCATGGGGGAACAGGGCTCTGAGCTGAAGTGCTCCTTGTCCCCTAGGGGTTGGAATCTTGTAAAATAAATACATATTTCTCTCAACACTGATTGTTGGGTCATATGCTAAGGCACCATGTGCACAGGCCCCTATTTGCTGGGTTACAAGAGCACATATAAAAATCAACCAATAAAGGCATAAATGAGAGGAACAACAAATTGATTTTTCTCTCCCTCCCCCTGGCCCTAATTTCCTCTCTAAAATCAATCAACAAAGCTTTCAAATGTCTGGGGAGCCACAACCAGTTCCTAATGAATCAGCTTACATAAATTTTGAATATATTCTGCAACAATTTCAAAAATGCATACCTGATGTCACTTGAAAAATCTCTAGCTTTAGTACTGTTTCCATGGTTTACAAAGATAGCCTTACTGAATTTTCGGCTCTGTGCTCCAGGCCTCAACCACAGGATTCTAAAAGAGAACCCTATAGCAAATACTTGAGATAAAAGTTGATCTTCTCCAAAAATTAAATGTGATTTTTTTCTGTTTAACCTTCCTCTTTCATTTTACCTGTCAGTTCCCCAACTTTTTGTTCTTTATATACAATAATGAATCAAGCTTTTGTATCTCAGGCTTATTAAGACTCTTTTTGCTCAATCCCAGAAAAATCCTCCAGAGCAGTCAAATCTGATTTGATTTGTTTAGATATACCTGTGGCTTCTGAAGACTTTTCCAACAGCGTGCATGCAAGGAGCCAGGTCTAAGTATTAAACAAGAGACAGAAGGTGATACCCCGCATTCATTGGTGTAAATGGTGTGTCTTCATTCATAAAACCACTTTGTTTTCCTGTAATTACTCTGCTATTCATTCATGCAAGTGAAGCATCCAGGAAATAAATTTGATTGGTGAGTAAATGCAAATTAAGTGACAGGGACATGGGTAGGCACATGAAAACTGAGAGAAGGCATTCAGTATGCAAATTCTTGGTATGTATATGCATCCATTTACAACTCCTGCTTTGGAATAAATTGTAGAGCAGTAAAAGCTACTGACTTTATCCTCTGTTCTGATTTTGAAAACCTGGGTGGCAGAAGGGTGGGGGTTGGTTCCCAGCAGAATTGCAGAGCTCAATAGGATAACTGTCATAACCTCTCTTAAGGGAAAGTGAGGATCTGCATTATCTGTATTCGGTAAAGTCTTTCCTTTGTTGATAGTGTCTATTCGAAGAATTGGCCTTTAACAAATATGTTAATTAAAGCTCTAGATTACGTGCTATAATGCTTTTGCTATGCATTTTGTAACCAGTTCTATTGTGTTTTTATGTTAATATTATTCTTCAGCAGATTACATTGCTCCTTATTATCTAATCAAAAGGCTGAATCTGGGCACAGCATTTAAGTGAGAGAAAATCAGGGTTTTTTTCTGGTTAACTTTTGTTTGATTTTGATGGGACCAACCACTAAAAAAGTAAAAAGCAGTCCTTTTACCACCTACAGCAAGCATGGTCTCAGAGTGAGTATCTTTTACTGAGAGAAAAGAAGAAAAAAAAAAAGGACAAGAATGATAGACAACAGAAGAAAATATATACTTGCTTCATTATTCTGGAAGGAGGGGAATGAAAGCATTCCCTACACTCACAGTTTGCAATAACACGCTGAATTGAGGTTCTAGTCAGCAAGCAATTTCTGTTTGTTATGCATATGTATATGTTTTTCATTAAGCATAACACAGGCTCATACAACCCAAGATTAAGATTAATTGGGGTCTCTCTCTTTTTTAATTTGCTTCCTTATTTTGTATACAAAGAACCTACTTAAATATGAGAGATTTTACCTAATTTCCATTGTATCAAGAAGGTTGCCTGAAATTTACAATGTGAAAATAAAAGGAGGTGAATTTGATTTCCTAAAGATCAAATTGGGGAAATATTAGCATAAGCATTTTGATGATCATGACGGTAAGTCTAGAGAATTAATCTCTAAAGCAATCACAATTCAGATCTTCTACAGCTTTGTATATCAAAATGACCTGTCTTAATTAATTATTCCAGATACAAAGAGACAACTGCTTTCCACAGAAGATTAGAGCTGTTACCTGCTCTCAGTACTAGGTAACCTTAAGTAACTTGCACTCAAAACCTGACTTCACATGTGATTCTCAGAGTGATCTTTATAAATTGGAAACAACCCATGTGGCCCTGCTGGGAAAGAGCATAGTAACATGGGTTACTCAGTGTCTGTGTTCCACACGTGGCTTCTTTGCTTATTAGCTTTTTGCTAGTGGACAAGTTACTTAACCTCGTTGTGCTTCAGTTTTTCTCCACAAAATGTGGACAATTGTACTACATTCATAAATAATTCATACACACTTATTATTCTTCACATAGCTATTATTATTGTGTATCTATTAATATTTGTAATAGAGTGTATTCACAAGTTAAAACAAAAAGGCATTACCCTGTGTAAACTTAGCATTTACTTTCTAAAGAAGCAAGTATAAGTGATCTCATTTCATATTGCTTACCTACTTCATTCTAAGTGGTTCCCTGGTACGCTCACACATATAAAAATTAAATTAAATAACTAAAACAATAAGTAATAATTGTTAATACATATTGAACACTGACAATGAGACACTGTTTAGAATGTTTTCCTGGATGTTATTTAATGTCATAGTCAAACTATGGAGTGGGTGTTCTTATTGTATTTTCATTTTACAGATAAGAAAACTGAGGAATAAGAAACTTGCCTCAAGTCAGATAATCAGAAGGTATGAGAGGGCAGATTCCAACTCAGGATATAGGAACTTTTTGTCTCACTTTTAATTTGTACCTGGGAGTCCAAGGCTCCCACCCTAAGAAATGTCACCTATTATTGGTGTTCTTGTTATTTATAAGTCTTAAATTTTTAATTACTTGGTTTAGTATGTGGTAGAGACCTAAACATTTGTTGAAATTGAATGAATAAATTAATGAATGATAATATATAAAAATTGAACCAAACTGATGGGGGAACTCAAGAGTTAAAAATTGTTAACTTTAGTTACATTATTAATAGGTTTAGCAATTAATGCATAGAGAAAGCAGTTGTTTCAGGAACTGGACCTACCCTGACTCCAGGAGGCCCGCAAGCAATTCAGCCTTTGAGCCTGCAAGTGATCAAGACGACATCTGAGCCATTGTGCTCCAGGGAGAAAATGTCCAGGTGCAGATAAAAAATTGCTAGGAGGTTAGGAAATCTGCCAGACTGCAACTTTTATCTAACTAGCCTTTAGCCCTGATCCCAAACCCCTTACCTACTTTTTTTCCTGCATTTCAAAACCCTTACCTATACTTTTCTTCTCCTTATAAAAAGGTTGGCTTGAGAGGAGATATTAAGATGGAATTTTAGAGTGCATAACCCTCTCTCTTCTCAGAGTGCCAGCCATCTGAATAAAGCACCATAAAGAATCTACCCTTGTCTCTACTTTTTGGTTCTGGTAGTGACAGGCAATACAACCATCAATTTTTTTTTTTTTTTTTTTTTTTTGTTTTAAAATAAAGAATTACCAGTCCCTGGCTGGTGGCACAGTGGATAAGGCACCGGCCTGCGAACCCAAAGGTCGCTGGTTCGATTCCAGCCAGGGCACATAACCAGGTCTCCAGCCAGGTCCATAGCTGGAGGCAGGTGAAAGGCAACCATACATTGATGCCTCTCTCCCTCTCTGCCTCTCTCCCTTTACCTTCCCCTCTCTCTCTGAAAAAAAATAAATAAAATCTTTTAAAAAATAAAAATTAAAATAAAATAAAGAATTACCTCTGTTTCTTCATGTCTGAGGGTTAAATAATCATTTCCATGGGTATTCTAGATATTTTCATAGCTATTTTAATCATTAGTTTTTGTTTTTCCCCAAAGCCAGATATTTAGTGTAGTTATTAATGATGGCAGCATTTTATAGTGGCACCATTTTGCACATTAATTGACTTCCATTCTTCTAAAAGCTACCACTGGGAAAATATTTTGTCCCAAGCTTTCAGCACCAAAAATAGTCAAAGACTTAACTAAACTAATGGAATTATATTTTTATGTGAAAATGGGCATTGAATCATTTCCTTGGATTGTTTTTTAAAAAGCATATTTGAAACTAAAATGATCATCAAGTCAAAAAATGTGGTAAAGAAAAAAAGACTCATGTTTTTGCAGCACTTTTAGTCATCTTCAGCCAAACTGTCTTCCAAGTTTCTGATGCTAAACCATGTCTAATGATATCCTCATTAATAGTAGACAGACACTTGAGTCAATTCATTCTGTAAAGGATCATTGAGTGTATTAGCTAGTTAAGCCGGAAGCCCACAGTAATAAGGGGGAGGCATTGCTTGCCTTCTCCTATGGTTTCTTCATTAGCAGGGGTAATAACGGCAATAGTTGTTCATAACTAGTGCATTGTTAAGAGGATCTCTGGGGTATCCTTCTGCACTCTATTTAAATTCAGCTTCCGGTTTGGTCAGTTTATTTTGAAAGCCAATTGTCCCCCTGCCATTCCCAGCTCTCCAGAGTTTCCCTAACTTGTGAAAATCAAGCTATTTTCTTTCTGCAATATGCATCAGTAGCTGAACAACACAGGATTTGATGGTCTTCAGTACTTAGGCTATGTGAGCATTTGAAAAACATACATCTTTATTTTTAAAGCCAGAATTCAGCCTCTTGGCTTAAAAAGTTAATGGAAAACAATCATACCCACTTTTTAAAAAAGATTTTATTCATTATATTCAGATAGGAGGGCTGGGAGGGAGGAAAGGGAGAGAAGCATCAGTCTGATTGCCTTTCACCTGCCTCCAGCTAGGGACCTGGCTACAGATATGGCTTACAACCTGGTTATGTGTCCTGACTAGGGAATTGAACCAGCAACCTTTGGGTTTTCAGGCTGGTGCCAATCTGCTGAGCCATACCAGTCAGGTTTCATACCCACTTTTATCTCATGCCAATGCATTTGCATTTTAATATGTGCACTTGACTATGTTGCTTTATTACTAAATAACTCTCCCATCTTTTTGAAACCTTCTGATGAGCACTAAATATGATTGTTTAACTTCTGTACCTCAAAATTTGTCTTACATGCATTTTATACCCCCACATAACATTACACATAACACCTCAATTACTGCTTCATACACAGTAAGCATTTAGTAAATGCTCATTAATTAGCAACATGATGTGTGGTTCATACAGCTTAGCACACAAGTGGATAATAAGAAAGCTGCCTATAACTCTGTAACTGTACCATTGTTTACTCCTCACCTGGGGTCTGTTTATTGATTTCAGAAAGACAGACAGACATATAGGCAGACATTAATGGGTTGCCTTTCCTAAGCACTCTGACCAAGAATCAAACCTGCAACCTAGGTATGAGCCTTGACCAGGAATTGAACCCACAACTATTTGGTGCAAGGGATGCTGGGCCACCTGGCCAAGGTTGTCTCATTTTTAATGTTCAAATTTACCACTCCCAAACAAATGACGCCAGGTAGTCGTATTCCTATGGTTCTTGGGCATTGATCTACTTTCCAGACTAGACTCAAGGGATTACAGAAATGCAAATTCTCTAGTAGTTCCTTCCCTGTGACAATTTTTGATACCTTCCCGAACCTATGCACCTGCTACATATATTTGAAGTAAGGTTCTATAAAACAAAATGAGACAGAAAGAAGAGGTACATTTTTTGAATAATTACATAATAAAATGAAGTATTGTTTTTATGTTCGAGTGGTCCAAATTAGTTGCATGCATTGATTTACTGTATTGATAACCAATACAAACTATTTTATTTCTTCCTAGGGAATGAATACTAGGAAATAAAACAGTCTAATCCTCCACTATTGCAATTGATGTTAAAAATTTGGAACTAGTATTCTGTTTAAAACTTTTGAATGACTATAGAAATTACTTTATACAGTTGAAGGAAAATCAAAATTCCTATCCAGAAAGCCCAGTGATTTTCCAATAATCTGTTACTAAAATGAAAAGAAATAAATGTTATTTTGGCATTTGTTTTCATAAAGAAAGTTTTATAATTCTACTCTCTCCCATTTAGAACATGAAATGACTTCAGACTTTACATAGGAGACTATGGAAGTCACAGACTCTGTATTTTTTAAGCAATTTAATTTCCTTCTGTCCTAATTTTATTACAGTAACATGAATTAGAACAAAAATTTAATAAAGTGGATAGTTAAGTGGATTTAATCTATTCTCTTCAGGGTAAATAAGATTAACCAGATAAGATGCAAATTTGAAAAATATTTTAAGTGATAAGGTAAATCAAAAATCAAAAACATCCCTGAAACTACATGGCCAGATAATTAAGGAAAATTATTTTAAGAGGAAAATAAAGGTTAACAAGCAATATAGTACTGATTATTTTCATTGTAAAATAATTAACCTTTTGAAAGGCTTTTTGTCAATGCAGTCCTTGTAAGTAAGCTAAGAGTGAGATACATTCCTGAAAAGCAATGATAGAAGGCAAATCTTGGTTGTATTCAGTCTCTAGGGAAGTATGACTTCCCAACATTTTTTTCCTCCCATTTTTAAAATCTGTGATTTTTCTGTTTTGGCTATTATATTTTCTTGCTCTGTAGATTAATGAAATACATTAAAATAATCAAAATAAACATATAACACCCCAGAGAATTCACAGCCATGCTGGCAGGTAGTAACAGTCAGAATTCACCACTATAAAACTGATGAGAGTAGACTTCAAGTACGGAGACTATAGTGGGAAAAATCTTTATGTTTCTTGAAAGGCTTTTTCAAATTCTGGTGCCTAAACTGACAGAGCGTGAACCTGATTTATATCTTGGGTTGTTTGGATTTGCACATATTTTAGATGATATCTATGGATATCATAGATAGTTGATGTATAAAATAGAATAGAATTGGTACAATACAACACAATACAATACAGTTAAAAGTCACCTCTCTGAAACAAATCTGGCATAAATTAATTATACAGAACACACCATTATTTTTCTTATTTAAGATAAAAATTGATTTTCATTCATAGATGTGCTAATCATTTTGCTTATGTGAGTTAAGATTAGCTAGGGATTCAAAGTAAAATATTATTTTCCAGCAATCAACTCAAGCCAATTTTGAACAACATTATTATTTACAACCAATCCCATCTTATCACCTATGACTGTGTATCTCATTCACAAAAAGGACACTGATGAGCCAATTATGGCTGAAAAGTGGTTGGCTTCAGAATCCCAAATGCACTGCTTCAGGTATTAAACAATAGAGAAGATACGGGACCTGTAGGAAGGATAGTTTCCACAGGAGGTTTTTAGATCCAGAGATTATATAAAGCTTGCCAAAATCAAGACAGCATCAAAAGCTCTTGAAGACCAATAAACCTGCCTTCTAAAATGTCACCGTTTGAGGGACAGGGATATTGGAAACTTCAGGTAATTCACTAAGTAATGATTCTGAGTCTCGCCAGCCCTTAAAATGAGCAAACTTCAGTTTTTGCAGTTTTACTTGGTGAAGTTTCAGTTACCTGTGGTCAACCATGGTCCAAAAATATTAAATGGAAGGTTCCAGAAAGAAACCATTCTGATGCTTTTAATTGGGTGGCTCTGAGTAGCAGATGAAATCTCGTGCTGTCCGCACTCCATCCTGCCCAGGATGTGAATCATCCGTCTGTCCAGCATCTGGACACTACATGTGTTACCTGCCTGTTAGTCACTTAGTGGTCATTTTGGTTATGAGAAAACCTGTTGCAATATGTCAGTGCTGTGTTTGAGCAACTCTTATTTTACTTAACAATGGCCCTAAAATACAAGAATAGCTCTGCTGGCAATTGGGATATGCTAGGGGGAAGCCATGAAGTGAAAATGTATGTGTATACAAGAAAAAATATAACTTATATATCTACAATGTCACCTCTAGGTCTTGGAATGGATCCCTTTGCACAAGGGGGTTACTTCTGTATCATGAGACAATAGTAAAAATGCAACTCAATGATTTGATTTCAAGTGAGTTGTCAAGTATTTTGTGTACAAAGAACCTACATTCCCTGCCTGGTGGCACAGTGGATAAGGTGCCAGCCTGCAAACCCAAAGGTCACTGGTTCGATTCCCCAGCCAGGGAACATAACCAGGTTGCAAGCCAGGTTTCCAGCCAGGTCTACAGCTGGAGGCAGGTTAAAGGCAACCACACATTGATGTCTCTCTCCCTCTCTCCCTTCTCCTCTCTCTGGAAATAATAAAAATCTTTTTTAAAAAAAAGAACCTACAAGGAGATTTCTTTAGTGTTAAACATTTAAAACCCCATGAAAGAATTTTATTCAACTTGAATACAAAATAATAAAGAGTTATAAAATACACATCATTGAGTAGACTATTTTAGTCCTAAAGAAATTTAGGAAATTAATACACTCAATTTATTTAAAAGCAAATGGCATATATGTGTAGCTATTTTTTGATTGGTTTCTCATATGCAAAGTAAAATAATTTTATTTCTCCCTGGTGAAATTCTCAATGTTCTCATTTTATGGTTTTCTCATACTGACTAAACTAAACTTGATAAACAGGAAAGCTCCTATATTATCTATATATTTTCCAAATAAGTTTTACAACTCAAAGTTTTTAATTAGTATTTGAATGTCCTAAAATATGGAACTTATAGTATGCTTATAGTATGCCAAATTGAGGAATATAACATGTATTTAGTAACTGACTACCTTGAACTTATTGCCTTCCAAAGAATGTAATTTTTAAAATAGAAATTTTTCTTCCTAATACCATTTCAATGAAACAGGTTATCCCTGTTTTTATTCCCAATTTAGAAAGGAATAGGCACCAAGCCTAAAAATATTCCCTCAATGTGGGCAACATTATGGACTTTAGTCTCCCACCTATAAAGTACTAATTTATTTTTCATATAGTACTGGTAGATACGTCAAAACTGACTGCAAATCCCAGTAAGTGGATATCTAGGTTGGCATCTCAGGGCCAGAACAATTCTTCCTCTAACTTCCCCCACTTTGCTATTATATAAAGATCAGTAGGTGGAATCCCTCCAAAGACAAAAATATTGAAAGCTTTCTTTCTGGGTTATTTTAAATACAGTCACAGCCATGTGACTACTCCGAAGCACTCCTTTCCACCCTAGTCCATCCACACTGAATCCCACATCACAGAAGGATAGGGCAGGCTCAGCAGAGGAAAGTGACAGGATGTCTTCGACATGGAAGAGAATTCTTTCACCAACTGCTAGAGGTTAAAAAAAGATAGATGAAGCCCTAGCTGGTAGCACAGTAGATAAGGCTGCCAGCCTGTGAACCCAAAGGTCGCTGGTTCAATTCCCAGCCAGGACATAAACCAGGTTGCAAGCCAGGTCTTCAGCCAGGTCCGTAGCTGGAGGCAGGTGAAAGGCAATCATACATTGATGTCTCTCTCCCTCTCTGCCTCTCTTCCTACCCCTCTTTCTGAAATAAATAAATTTTATTTATTTCTAATAAATAAAATCTTTAAAATTTTTTTTAAAAAGATAGATGATAGATTAGATAGGTAATAAATGATAACTAGGTAGATAGATAGAGTATAGATGTATATTTATACATGGAGTTATATATGTACATTACTCAGATGAGCAGAACCTAGGGTATTATTTTTAAGTAGTCTTTGAAAATGGTTTTGCCAGTCGGAGGGGATAGACATTCAGCAGGAGCACAATGCAGATCTGGGATTTGTTCATTTTTCCCTGAAGGTGGGCAGACAGTAGGGTTAAAGAGCACGCAATTTGCCGCAGCATTACCGTGATGTAGGAAAGTAGTGGATGCTGAGAAGCACGCATTTGTCTTTGTGATGGACATCAGTGGTCCCGTTCCTTCCTGAGAGGTGCACGAAGCTGACACTCGGTGTTTAATGCACAAGATTCCACAGCAATCCCGCCTGCGCTGTGAACCTGTTCAGGAACAATGGCGCTGATTCACAACAAAAGCATTGGCTTCAAAAGCTCCTTGGCAGCCCTTTCCTCCAGAAGAAAGTCATTTGCAATTTTTTTTTTTTTTTTTTTTTTTTTTGTATACAGATCCTTGTATAACATGCTGCTGAAGTTTTGAAGACATTTCAGTCTACACACCAAATGAAGAAAGGGAGAAACAATAATCCTGATAACGATGCTAATGTACAGCCATACTCCAAAAGGCCTGTGGTGGCCATGCTAGACCTTATTAATTATCCCTGTAAAAGGGTTTAAAAATGGGCTCAGGGAATTGGAACTAAACTCTGTTAACAGTTAATCAGCCACAGCATAGACCATCTTGGCATATTTTTTTTTTTTTTTTTTTTTTTTTTTTTTTTGAGAGAGAAAGGAAGGATGACATTGAAAGTGGAGATTTTCTTTAATGATGGCAGTTTTACTGACCCGGTGGAAAGGGATTTATTTTTAGAGAGATGGAGGGTGTGACCCTTCATGTTTCAAGACACCCTGGCATAGCATGGGTCTTCCTGTTATCTTTGGCTTCTGTTTGTCTCCTCAGGGCAAGTCCTTCCTATGGAGAGCCAGATGAAGGGGAATGTGGGATGGAAGAAACAGGCAGGAATAAACTGAAACTAAATCCCTTAATATCTATGCAGTGATTAAAATGCAGCCATGCTCAGCAAGACCGCACTGCTGTTATCAAGCAGACAACCTCTTTGAACTCAACTCAGTATAGGGAGGAACATAAAAACTTTGGAGTCAGGTTGTCTCCAGAAAAATACACTTGGATTTCTGAGTACACACTACAAGCGTGCCCACGGTACCCAGGGCTGACACGGATGCCACCCTCGGCTTGCCCTCTGCCAAAGTGCGTTGAAGGTGGCATCCAGGAAAGCAGCAGGCTGCCCAGGTGTGTTAGGGTAGTTTATCGATTTGTGATGGCTCAAAACTTGGCAAATCAAAGCCGCTGTACCACAGAGCGCACACATTTCAAGTCACTGCTGCTACTGTTCAAAAACACCATGTCACAATTAGGTTGCCTCTTGAATGGTTTTCAAAATGACTAAGAGAGAAAAGTGTTCTTCCATTTTATCTTTTGCCATTACACTAAAGAAACACCTGGCCTAATTGGGTTGGCTTTTTTTTTTCTTTTTTTTTTTTTTTTTTTTTTGGCAGTGGGGAGGTCAGGAAAGAAACATCCATGCAAAATAAATGTAGCACCTCATTATCATCTTTAAAAGAAAACAGAAAGGAAAAAGGGGAAGCAGAGGGACAGAAGGGAGGATCAGCTTCTTGTTATAGCTGGTTTTCTCTTTGCTAATTTGCTAAAAGGCATAACCAACACCAGGCTCAAAACAGAACTAATAATTGCAGCTAAACATAATAATAGTTACATTAAAAGATTTATAATTAGGCTCCATGTCTGTGTTGGTAGAGTTTCCTTTCTTGCCTACTTTTGCTAAACCAGCAATAATCTTAGTAGTTTTAGTCAGCTGTGAAAGCATAAGTGGCTCATTGGATAGGGCATCCTGGGGTCACAGAGAAGCAGGGACGGGCATCTTCTCAAAGGATGATGTGTGATGCTCTTGGAGGATGGAGCAGAGTGAGAGCTAGACTGCAGTGCACTGTCACTAGCGCAAAATCCAAGAGAGGCAAAGCATGCGTCGCTTACTATCATAATTTGTTAATAAGTGAACATTCAGCACATGTTGATTGGTCATGAAAAAAGTCGTGTTTTCAAGCCCAAATGTCATTGACCCATAACGTTAACTCCTGATTGCCCTTGCATTCAATTTTGTATGAAATTGCTGGTCAACAGTATGTTAAAAACCTTCCCATGAGAAGGTTTATTTGTTATTTGAAACAACATGAGCTTTGCATCAAGGATAGCCTTCATCACAGTGCTTTTTGGCAGAGGCTATCATACATGAAACTAGAGGATGTAGAAATGTTTGGTGGCCCAAAATTACACTTATCATCACCAGTGCACTTGGGAGTAGTCCTTTGGACCTTCAAGTTTCTAGCATCTGTGATTTCCAAGTGTCAATATAATACCTCAAAACCCAGTCTTAGAATATGAGGATTAGTTAAAAAGATGACAAAAGTTGTTTAAAGGATTAAATATTAAACATTTAAAATGTTCTGAATGTTCATTAGCATATCAGGCATGAAATGAAAGGAGTTTTTTGATGTTTACATTATTTATATTATATCTGCTTTAAAACAAATAAATGTAATTTTCATAGGACAAGAATTCAATTGGCACCCCTCTCCCAAATATTCAATGGGAAGGATAGGTTAAGAATGTTTGTTTTATATAATTCTGGAATGAATTAAGAAAGGCAATATGCTGATAAGTACTCAGTGTGTTTTATGTATAATTAATAAGTGAATCTGCAAAGTCTTTGAGAAGTAATAACATATATTTTCTGATTATAAATTATTCTACCTAATAAAAAGAATTATCTATATAACTCACATTACTGCCTTCTATTTTTCCTATTTTTTAATGAACCCCAGAATGTAAACTAAAACTTTCTTATTCAAAATCCATTTAGATGGACTCTTTAGTGAAATGTATGCAAAAAGATTTGCATATGAGAAAATGCGTTTCTCTTTCATAATCAAACTAGGCAAAAGTGGGGTAAATTTTCCAGTATGTTCATTATTTACATCATCTCCATTTCAAAACATCTGTTCTTTGTTCCCTTTCTGGTTTCTGCTTTGCTATTTCCAATTTGCGCAAGGCTGAGAAATCAGAAAAACCAGTTTGCTCTTAAATAGGGGTAAAGAGGCAGCAGTGAAACCTTGAAGGTCTAGTTAGGAGCACAGCCACGGGCCCCTGGTCCCCAGAGTTTTCTGGGAAACATGCCACAAGCTACTACTACAACTCAGAGGCCTTTTCCAGCAGTGACTGCAATTTCAAATGGTTATGATTGTCAGGGAAGTGACTGCACCATGAGCAAGCAGTCGTGTGTATGTGCATGTGTTATCTCTTTTTTTAACATGTATAAATTTCTTTTTCTTTAAGTGAGCATTTGACACAAATGGTCCTTAAACTACACAGCATTCTTAAAGAAAAGAAAAGGTCAGTGCTAACCCAACATGATTAGAAAGAAATATCCCATAATGAAGGTCATATTGCTACTTTCCAAAGCATTGGAAAACCACATTTGGGATTTTAAAACAGTCCAGGCACTACCCAATTGAAAAAAGGTGGTGAAGTGCAAAAGGCACACCTAAAAAGAACATGAACTCCAAAGAGATTAAGTGAATAGATACTGTTTAGTTCCTCAAAATTCACTTGTGTAAGTGGAGAAGAACTACTAAATAGAAAATAAATAATTCATCTGAAGGGAGACATAGATGAGGGCAGATAATTAGAGATGCTACTGGTCAGTAACAAAACCAAAAATAATAAACTTAACATCATTAACAATAAATGTTAGTAAAGTAATATTCCTTAGGGAGTTATGCAAAGTAATGCAATAGTGCATCTATATATAATGTCACTCTTTCTTCTCTCTCCAATAATGACCTTGGACAAAGTTTATCTTGTCCTTCCTCCAGATCAATTAAATACCCAATTTATATTGGTTCAGAAGATGATCCTAGGAACTAAGATATCTGGTGTATCTTTAATTCACAATTAAGTCTAAATTGCTCACTCTTCTAAAGTAAAATAGTCAATGCATATTTCTTGAAATGTTTCTCAATGGGCTTAAGAGTAAAATAAGTGATAGATTACAAAGAAAGAAAAGAAAAGGAAGAATACACCAAATGAGTATATTTACTAAATACCCATTATTCACAATTTCTGCCGACAGAATCCATTATGCATTATTTAAGACTCTGATTAGTCTATGACTATGCAAATGCCAAAATTTTAGGATCAGGATAAGTTTAGTTATATATATTCCAGAGTTACATAGTAACAGAAACTTTTGCAATGCTTTCAGTAAACCCCAAAAAAGATAGAAATGCAAAAATAATATAAAATTATATAAAAGTTGCAGCCCACTTAATATTAGTGAGAAAAAAATACTAGTGTGTATCTAGATAGTGAATAGCCTTATATTTAATAATTTATTACATGCCTAAAAATATAGGCCCTGGCTGGTAGCACAATGGATAAGGAGCCGGCCTGCGAACCCAAAGATCGCAGGTTCGATTCCCCAGCCAGGGCACATAACAAGGTTGCAAACCAGGTCTCCAGTCAGGTCTGTGGCTGGAGGCAGGTGAAAAGCAACCATACATTGATGTTTCTCTCCCTCGCTGCCTCTCTCTCTTCCCCTATTTCTAAAAATAATTAAAAATAAAATCTTAATATATATATATAAAATTTTTCCATTCTCAAGAAGGGTCCAGTGTACAGGTAAGAGAGAAAATATTATAAAAATTGGGGAGAAAATACCAACAGTAGTTAAATATTTATATACAATAAGAAAATTGGCATCAGAATTAATAAATATTTACTTGAAATTGCCTTTCAGAATTCAGCTCAAATGTTACTTCTTCCAGGAAGCCCTCCCTCAATTCTTCTTTCCCTTGCCTTAACAGGAAATGAATTAAGGGCATTTATTGTGTTATCATCACCCCCTCTGTTTACTTTTAGCAAATTTCTTGAATTTATCATGCTGTGTTTTAAATTGCTTGTCCACATTACTTCTACTTAAAACTAGAAATTGTGTCATTTTCTATGTGTCAATTCATAGACATATTTCTGACAAGAAAGATACAACTTTATGACAACTTTCAAGTGCGTTGCAACCAATCAGTGAATTAATAAATTGACGCATAGTAACTGGTTAACAATGGTTCCTTACTTTTACTGAATTGCCAAATGCAAAGATAATAAGTATTTCAGAAAAACAGACAATTTAAAAATGATGTCAGTGAAGAAACCTCTTGAACTTTGTAGCCATATCACTTTAACCTTTTCATTTTTATTGTATTTTTTGATTACCATGCTGTTCGACAGACTTTACTACAAAACAACATTTGGATCTCTGAACTTAATCCCATATCTTACAAAGTCAATAGTACCTGATTTCTGAACTCCAAAGTCATACATTTTTAGGTTCCAATTTTATTGAGAAAACTCATCTCTGCATTTAGAAGTTCTCTGACTTAAAAAATCACATAAAAGGTATACAAGGATTTTTCTGAGGGTAAAATCTTCTGATCAATTTTCTCACGCAGAGGTCCCAAAAGAACTTGTCTTGAAGTACGAACTACAGCCACATCGACTACTTAAACTCAATGGAAATTCTTGAGTGGTGCAGAGATCCAGTAACACAACAAACACCATTTAGGTATTCACTTATTGATACAACCAACCAACATGAACACTGAGCACTCACTATGTGCCAAGTTTCATGCTAAACTTTGTTAACACAAAGATAAATTAAAAAAAAAAAAAAAAAAAAACAGATACAGTCCAACCCCCAATGAAGCTTCTCAACATCCATCCGTGGGGAAAAACAGATGCTAATCACATATTTACAAAAATGATGGTAAAATTCCAATGTAGTGTAAATGGTACAAAGGAGGTGTACTGAGAGAACAGAGCACCTCAGAGTCAAAACTGGTTTTCCTGTGAAACCCATTGCAGAGCCTAAATCAGGAGAAAAAGAGCAGTACATTGGAGCAGAGGGACATGGGAGGTACAAAGGAAATTGCAGGGAGAGAGAGCAATATATATTACTCTTTCTTCTTTATTATTTACCAAATCCCTGATAGGAAGGAGCTGGGAGCTCCTGAGAGCTCAGAAAATAAACAGAGCACCCTGTGTAGATGGAGTAATAGAGGTGAGCTAGCCTCTGTTAAGACTTACAGATGGTGATTAAGATTGTTCTATTTCTTCCAAGAGCAATGGCTCCTACTGAACTTTTCTAAGCACTTTGAACCAATCACTCTGACTGCAGAGTGGAGAACAAATTGAAGTGGGGTTGGAGTGTCCATGGGAAGACCATTTCGGAAACTTTTGGAGAGGCCCAGCAATAGACTGGGGCAGCTTGAAGCACAGTGTCTAGGGCACGGTAAGCTGAGAAAGGCATTTAGGCAGAAATATCTATAGTCCCCAACAACAGATTGGATTTACTTAAGGTGAATGAATGAGAGCAAAGATGTATGGGTAAGTGCTGGTTTTATCTTACTCTTGTGTCTTAGAAATAAAGGATGTATTTGGAGGAATACATATGATGGTTTTTCAGTCCATTACCCCCAGCATGGAGTGTGTAAATAACCCATGGCTCTCTTTCCTCTTACATCACACCCAGACTATGTGATGAGGAACAGACAGGTTTTTGTACATCACATACACACACACACACACACACACACACACACACACACACACGCACACACAGAGAAAACCAATGTTGGGCATGTAATGGACTCTATTTATTATAAACCAAAATCTATTGCATTGAGTCAACTTAATAAAATGTAATACCAAAATAATCAAGGATTCTTGGCAGATGAGCACTAAATCTATTTGACAAAGGAAAACTGTGGTTTCCTTTTCCCTTCTTTCCTGCTGGGGAGGCTGCTGTGTAAAGACCTGCAGCCAGGGCTCTACCAGCATGTTGCAACCATACCATGCTGGTATGCTCAAGGAGGAATGAAAGCCTGGATCACTGATGCTATTGTGAAGCCATCCCGGAAGCCATAGACCTCAAGGTCACTTGTTATGTGAAATAATTATCATTATTTTTTATAGCAATTGTTAAGTTCCATCAGAAAAAGAGTCTGCTGAAGCCAAAGTGCAAGCAATATGTGATTCAAATCATTCAAATGAGAGGGAAAAAATCCTGCATTGGAAGCAGTTCATGGTATACAACACATTTCTAAATGTTGGGAAGAAATACTGGTGGTACTCAATTAAAATATGTTATTAGCTATTTTTAGGAAAATAAGACTATAGAGTAAAAATTCCATAAGTAATTGATCCCTCTGAAAGCTTCTAGAATATGTAATATGTTAACTAATATTATAGTTTTATAAAACCTCTTAACTCAAGGCATGAGCAGCCTACCTTTGTTTAGATGTGGTGCATACATGTATTATTATGTTTATTTGTACATCTATTACTTAATTAAACTATAAATTCTATAAAAGGATTAGGGTTTTGTCATCTCCAATGCTTCCAGAAACCTTATCAGAACCTATTTACTGAATTTTTAAAAAGAGAAAATATCACTGTCTTTGATCCGGGGGTTCTGGATTTAGAATTTGATTGACCACAAAGTCAATATGCAGTTTTGAGCAAACCGCTTAGTTTCCCTTAAGCCATTTGAAATGTAGAGGGGCTGGTTAGCAAAAGAATTACATATCACAGGAACCTCTAAAATATGACTCTTTTGTCCAAGAAGAGGGACAAGCGCAGAGCTGTAGCTGTTCAACTTCACCCTCATTCCTGTCTCATCAACGTATTACCTTTTACCTTCATTTTCACCCCTAAACCCCACTCCAGAGAAAAATGAAAATTCCTGGATGTGACCACTTTTACTGCACCTTTCAGCTTTTAACAATACATAAAATAGGAACAATGAAGATATCTTCAAATAGATCTATTGCAATATTAAAATCTCCCCCAAGCCCTGACTAGTGGCTCAGTGGATAAGGAGCCAACCTGCAAACCCAAAGGTCGCTGGTTTGATTCCCAGCCAGGGCAACATAATTAGGTTGCCAAGCCAGGTCTCCAGCCAGGTCTGTAGCTGGAGGCAGGTGAAAGGCAACCATACATTGATGTTTTTCTCCCTCTCTGTCTCTCTCCCTTCCCCTCTCTCTAAAAATAATAAATAAAATCTTTAATAAATAAATAAATAATCTCCCCCAAAAGCGGTATAAGCCAATAACTTTATTATAGCACATGAAAACTCAATGATCATTACTCTTCTCTGCCTTCGCACTTCAGTTGAGTAAAAAATATTTGCTGATTTGTAGGCTTCAAGATAAGAAACAGAACTACGCATCTAGAGACATTCTAATGCATGTATAAAATTACAGTAACAGATTTCCTGAAGTTTAGAGAACTGAGCTCCTGCTCCTGACCCCAGCAAAATGGACTTCAAAAATAAAATTCTGGTCCAGTTTGGATACTCAAGAAGACTTAGTTTGAAAAGCCAAATAGCATATCTTTGAAGTCAAATAATAAAGATAGAATATAATTTTATTTTAAGAATTTGCAGACATGTGTACTTATTGTTTTTTAGTTTCTAACTCTCAAGATTTAGCCCAAGAGCTATTGTTAATTATGATGCTGCTCAAATAGAGTGACACTTAAGTGTCAGAGGCCCTGGTGATTTTTATATGGATCATTGCCCCTGAAACACAATACCCCAAGCAATTGTAATTACCCTGGCTAATCCACACTTCAGCCAAGTTATTTAGTAGTCACTGTTCCATTTCCTGGGGAACATTCACCACATAACATAAACCTTTCAAGTCGTGCCAGAGTATATCAGAGACCTAAAGTGTTAAGCATTCTAGGTATAGTATTATGAAGGGAAATGATTTTTAAAAAGGAGACCAGAAATGTTAAAAATGACTTTAGAAAAAGGTACTCTCTTATAAGGCATATATTACATTATACTGTTAGAAATAAACAGTTATTTCAAAGATGATTGTTTTCTCTTGATCCGTTGAAGGGACAAGCAGGCAAGCTGAATAGCTCTGAAACTATTATTTGGTTACCTGGATTTTACATCCTCTATTGAACAACTTACACAACCTTTACTGGGGTTTTAAGGCTTAGTTACCCATTCATTAGGTTGACAAACTTGTCAAAACCCTCCAGGACTATGCCACTTATGTCAGAAACACTTACAGAAGTCTCAGCACATGTCAGGGATCAACTTAGTCCTGTCAGCCATCGCCAAAATGAAAAAAATAAAATAAAGCCTTCTAGGGACAAAGGGCTGTGGGCAGAGATGAGCCCTCCCACTCAGATCCTGTTGACTTGCCAACCCACTTGCACTGGTGTAGCTCTGAGCAATCCTGTCTCTGCTGCCTGGAGAACACCTCAGTCTTCTGGATGCACTTTATGATACATTTTGAGAATCCCTAATTCATTGGAATGTTTTGGCAGTCAAGATCAACCATAATTTTAAACATAGGAGCCAAATATCAAAAGCATATTTTGATACAGGGCAGTTAAAAACAAAGGCATGTTTATGAAAATCAGAAAACCAAAGTGGAAACTAAATCCAAATAAATTAGGCTAAGAAAATGTCCAGCTATAAGAATGAAATTATTTTGATCCTTCCGGGTAGAGTTGGATTCAAGAAGCTAAAATAATAAAGAGGTACATTGAGTATCTTTCCTCAACAACAACAAAAAAAATGTACAACTTAAGGGTTGGCCAAAATGAATAACAGAAATTATATAACCTAGAATATTTCCAGTTAAACTCCCATAAGTGACTCCTGTGTTTCTGATATAGCTGACATAGTTCCAGAGTTAGAAATATTAATAGTCCAACATTTTTCAAATTAGAATACTTGCATGAATACAGCACCTGAAAGAAATGGAGAGCAAAGTGGTTCAGAGTAATAAAAATGTTGATACTAGAACTACTTGATGGCAAATTTGTTCTTCTATACTCTCCCCTGGGTCTGAAACTGTACTTCTCAGGACCCTTGCCAGCTATATTTCTCTTAAGTTCTGCTGATAGGAGTTGCTTGCATGCAATTCGAAAGAGAAAGGAGGGAAAGAACACAGAAGAAGCATGAGTGAGACTATGTTCTCCATGGGTCCTACTCAAAGCAAGGGTTCTAGCAATGTCTGTGTTGAGTGTAGACTCATAAGTCTCTGGATAATACCACTGTTTCCCTTTTGTTTCTCCTGCCCATCCTTCACTTTGGTAACCAACTCCCCACATAAAATGGTTCATTTCTCTGATTTAAAATGGCTAATAAGATCCTAAAATGTGTCTCATTCATTTACTGTCAAATTAAAAACAGAGAAATAAAGCCCTGCCATTCTATCAACCTCAGAGTGGATGATCAGAAAATTTTCTCATATTCATCATATCAAATGATTTTAGTAAAATTCCGTAAGCACTCTATTAAGTCTCTTAAGGGTAAACTTCAGAGAGACTGGCCATTTTCCAAATTGATTTATTTATATCAGTTTAATAGCTTATTTTACACAAGACATATAGAATGTGTGGTTACGCTTACTATCACTCACATAGCAAATTTAAATATAAAAACAGTTGCCTTTGGTGACCTATAAAAGGCCAACTGGGCATAGGAGGCTCAGATGTTAGGTTTAAAGACTAGCTAAAAATCAATTTGCAGCAATGCAATGTATTTGAAGACATCTGGGAAAAATGTGATTGCAAGAACCTACTGGAGTGCTGCTCTCAAAGATGTCTGGATCAGTTTATCCCTAAAGCTAAAAACCACAGCTGAAAATAAGTGGAAGCTCAGAATGTCAGCAAGAAAGAAAACTTCACATGAAATTTATGTTGAAAAATAATTAGTTTTACTGGGCTTACTTGTCTGTGTAGGAACACTCACATATGTTTGTTTGGTTTTGATTTATTTTTAGGGCATATATTGTTTCAAATGAGAATTAAGATGACTTGCAAAGGTGCACATAATACAGAGAAATAGGAATAATCAAGAATAATTAAGAATTTTACAGAGGAAAATGCAGAGTAGGAAAATAAGATGGAAGCATGATAAAAGATGTATGGTAATGTATTTACTAAATTGCATCAAATTTTGCATAAAACTTTCCAGCAGCCAATAAGAAGACACAAACATGATTCATTACAAGTTTTAAGTTCTCTATAAAATAGAAAAATGTAATATCAGGTGCAACTATTCCTAATTCTGAGACGGGAGGTAATAATATTAGTAAGAGTATCACATATCAAATATTTGTCTATGCTAAACATTGTCCTAAACACTTCACATAAATTATTTGATCTTAACAAAACTCTCAAATAAGCAGTACTGCTGCTATCTCTATTTTACAAGAGAAAATTTAATCAAAGCAAGAGCAAATGCCAGACTACAGGTTTTTGGTCAGGCAATGCAGAAGCAGGAATTGGATTCTAGGCAGTCTGATTCCAAAGTCCATTCTCTGAACCACTGTACTTATAAAATTCCCAAAATAGTGAACAAAATATTCTTATCCTAAACATGAAAATGAGTTCTATAGGGTTGTTTCCTTATACCATATCACAAATCTAGAAAATCAGTTCTAGAAAGTAAGACAATGTAGCCTGGGCCCCAGCTCTTTGCTCTTGTGCCTACCTGTTATTTGCAGGTGGTAAACTCCATGCCTGCAGGGATCAGACAGGTAGCCTAAATCAGTGGTATGAGCCAGGTCTAAGGAAGAAGAAAATAGTAAGGACAATGATCAAAGAAAGAACCACTTTTCAGTTTCAGACATTTGTTACTAAGCAGGGATATATGTATGGCCTAGTATTGCCAAATTTTTTAAATTGTTTCCAAAGAAATCCAGACTTTATGCAAAGTGTATAAATCCTGTTAAAATGTGTATATGTGTACATGTATATATACACATACAGAGAGAACATGTTTCTAAGCTAGATTTGAACAGTAGTCTCTAGTTTGTTCATCCCTATTTTGGCATTGCTTAAGCAATGGCCCTCTGATTTTATCCACATCCACATTGAGGGGAGCAGTGTCTATCAGTAAAAGGATCACCACAAAATCATCCCCACCTGGGAAATCAGGGTCCCCTAAGGAATGAGCATCAGATGTCCCCTTTTCCTCCTTCACTCTTCCCCTACTCCATTGAAAATCACAGATTCACAGAAATGAGTTTACTGCTTTTCTCCCAGGCATTCTTCTATAAGCATCTGCTTTTCTCTGCCATGCCTTTGAAAAATACTGAGAGGTTGGGAGCTTGGAATTATACTCCCTGTTAAGTACCCCCAGCACCGAGAATTCAGCTATCTTAGGGTGATAAATAAACATGGAGCCAATGTGGGTTAAGCCTCTCTCTTCACATTCTCTGGTGAAACTTGAATTGCCCAACCACCCTTATTTGGCTCAGAGGTAAACCAAGGTTTTCTTCAGAACATAACTCTTGTTCCGCACACACAGTAGTGAGGGAGACAGACAGACAGAGGGAATATGAATTTCTATAGTTTTGTGTCATAGTTTGAAAAATACTTTAGCCTGAAAGTCCCTCCATTCATCTTACTTTCCTCCATCACTTTTTAAATAAACCATGGGGCAGTTAGGTTCAGGGAAAACTGTAATAAGATTATAACAATGTCAGGAATTGGGAGGGTTATGTTTTTTTTTTTTTTTTACTACCTTCAGAATTTTGCAACAAAACACTGAAGAAAACTGCCAGAGAACAGCTAATAAGAATCATATGATTAAAATATGATATAGTTAAAAGATGCCTTTGTCTATTCTTAGTTGACAGCCAACACCAATGTTTTCAATCATAAGTAAATTTGCTTTGTCTTCTTCCTCTGAGTTCATCAGAATATGTAAAAGATGGGCAGAATCATAGCCGCACAGTTCTCATGCCACACTGCTCCCTACTGGGTGCCTAACATGATGAAGGAAGGCAGTCTGCTGAAAGTGGGAGAGCAGCGCAACATGATGTATGCAATTACAATGTCAGAGTCTTCAACAGGAGAGATCCCACCATGCAATGGAAAACAAAAATTAAAATTACTTCTAGAATCAAATTGCTGAGTTGCCAGGCATCAGCTCACACCCCACAGCAAATCTGCACCAGCTATTTTAACACATGGCATCCCAATCAATTCCATGAAAAAGAAACTAAGTAAGTAAATAAACAAATAATTATATTAATTTTAAAAAGAAGAACCTCCACCCATGTTGGGGCAGAAGGGAAAGGCTCTCACAGCTCTCCTTCCTTTGTTTCATTGCGCTTTTTCATAGGGAACACAAGTGTTCATCATGGCACTATGTATCATTTTGAACCTAAACAATATACACAGACAATAAGATGAGGATTAAATACATTACATTGCAGTAAATGTTAAGCAAGCTTTTAAATATTATGCTTCCAATGGGATTTCAATGATGAGCAAGAGATGCTGAAGCTACAACAACAGGCGAAAATGACAGAAGATTAAACTGATTGCACAGAGAGATCTTACATATGCCAACCCAGACATTAAAAAATATTAATAGTGATGTGTCAATGTGGTGGAATAAAGGTGTTTTTCTTCTTTTATATATATATTTTTTTCTGTTTCATTCTAATGTTCTCTAGTGAACATGAATTTTTTATAATCAGAACCTCAAACCCAAACTCCTTCGGAAATAATTGACCCTTAAAATATGGGTAATGAATGCATTGAGGTCCCTCCTGTCAAGAAATTCTGCTTCCCACAGTTTAAAATTGCAACAGTCCTTAGCCCCTGTCTACCTTAGCCAGTTTTAGTCACACACAAAGCCCTGTGACCACAAATACCAGGAAGAAGTAGCTCCATTTCTCACTGGTCATGCTTCTCTATTTACTATCAGACAAAGGTAACATCTACTCAGTTTGTCAAAGCAATTTTGTGATGACAAATTGATGAAGTTAAAGTCATTAGCATTTGTGCATAAACATTATAAATGCAACTAACATAGTTTGTACCATTCACCAAATCACAAATTATGCTTGAAGAGTAGATGGGCTGTAAGGAGACTTGTAAATTTATTTCTTTTGAATTACTATTGTGGAAATGAATTGTGTCATTTGAAACTTTTCCTATAACATTGAAAAGGAGAAAAATATTGCAAAAAATTATAGGTTAGCAATTCACAACTCCTACTCATGGATTTCATGCAAACATGTCTATTTCAGAATGCTACGGTGGAGATAAAATATATTTAAAAATTGAGACTGAAATGGGCTAAATGTACACTATTCTGAGTTTACAATACTTCAGTTTCATCTATGTGTTCTACTCCCTGCAACCAGGAAGTATCGTTGTTCATTAACACTATGATGATTTAGAAAATTGTCCCTTTAAATAATCTATGAGGAAAACAAAAGACCAAATAGAGGTTAAGACTAGCTCTATCGTTAAGTCCATCGACAACAAATTCTAGAATAACAACTGCCAGTTGCGTATGCTTCTAGCTCATTTAAGCTGGCACTTGTTAGCCCTATGTCCCAGAAGAAGTAAGTGTGCTTCTTACTTCAAGTTTCAGTAACTTGTTCAAGGTCAACAACAGGTCCCAAATGTTGCAAATCATCAACAGTGGGCCACCCTAGACTGATACCCAAAGAACTTCAGAAAGTGAAGTATTAGACGATTTTGTAACCTGTTTTCCCAATTGTGTCTTCACAACTCTACCATTTATCTCTGCTTGCTTTTGCCTGTTAGCTTCTTCCTCTCACCACAGACTGATTCCTTAGACATAACTAACTGTCACATCTCCAAACATCTACTGTATTTTCTCTCTTTTATAAAACCCTGGATAGCTTCTGATTAGCCCTGAATAAGATAAAGCCTCCCACTACCACACCCAACCAATCAAATATGGTGTATGGATGCATCTTTTAAGAAAATGGAAGCTCAATTAGAAATCCTGTTGAAAGAAATAATTCTTGCAGAAGGAAAGGTATTATCTAAGTAGCAAAACAGTTGGTATCTAATCAAGTGCAATACATAATTATTTGTAAATATAACAGAGTGAGGTTTGTGATTTAAACCATTTTTTTTTTAATTTATTTCTCTTCAGTTCTCTTTGCCAGGCTTTCTACCATTGAATGAATAGAAATAACATAGAAAGAACAAAAGACAAATTGTGAGATTGAGATCAGAGGTAAATTTTGGCAACTAGACAAGATAGTCTTAACACCAAGGTTTTGGACTGTCGGAGTTACATAAGTGAATAAGAAAAATTGTTCTCATGCATTCCAATGACATGACTTTAAATATCAAGAGCAAAATCTCAGCAGATTCAGGGCATAAACATAGTGCCATAAAACAAAGGGTGAAAGAGTCATGACAATTTCTTCTTACAGGGAAAAAAAAAAAAAAAAGCAGTAGATTGGTGTGGAAGGAGAAGCAACAGGGGAAATTTCACTGGGGTTAGATAATGAGAAGTTGCCAGTAAACTGGGTCTGGATAAGTCCTTGAGAAAGGATAACAGGATAATAGAATTCATAACGCAGTGGGTGGGAGATAGCAATCCCTAAACAGACACGGGAGGCGCTTGGCTTTCCCAGGTTTAACTGAGACGACAGCAAACCTTTCAGAAAAGCCATCGATCCAATGCGAATTCCCAGTGGCTGGTGCGTGTGTCCAGGTGAATGTGCTCCTGAAAGCAGCAGTCACAAGCAAGGAGTCCCTTCCAGCCCCACAGGTGCAGGAAAACAGTGGAGTTTAAAATGGGGTGTGATGGGCCAAAGACCTTAATGGACTCTTCACCAAAGATATACAGATGGCAAATAAGCATATGAAAAGATGTTCCACATTATATGTCATCCAGGAAATACATATAAATCAAAGCAACAATGAGATACCACTTTATACCTATTAGAATGGCCACAATCCAGAACAGAGGCAACACCCAATGCTGGCGATGGAGTGGAGCAACAGGAGCTCGCCTCCATTACTGAGAGGAATACAAAATGCTGCAGCCACTTGGGAAGACAGTTTGGCAGTTACTTATGGAGCTAAACGTACTCTTACCATAGGACCTGGATAGCAATCACACTCCTTGGTATTTTATCCAAAGGGGATGAAAACTTATGTCCACCCTGGCTGGTGGCACAGTGGATAAGGCCTCAGCCTGAGAACCCAGTGAAGGTCGCTGGTTCGATTTCCAGCCAGGGCTCATAACCAGCCTGCAAGCCAGGTCTCCAGCCAGGTACACAGCTAGAGGCAGGTGAAAGGCAACCATACGTTGATGTTTCTCTCCCTCTCTGCCTCCCTCCTTACTCCTCTCTCTGAAAATAATAAATAAAAAATCTAAAACAAAAAACAAAAAACTTACGTCCGCACAAAAACTTGCACCACAATGGATACAGAAGTTTTCTTCATGATTGTGAAAAACTCAGAAGCAACCAAGTTGGTAATGGATAAATAAACTGTTATATCTAGACAATGGAATATGATTCAGTGCTAAGAAAAATGAGCTTTCAATCTATGAAATGATATGGAGTAAACTTACATGTGTATCATTAGTAGAGGAAGCCTCACAGAAAAGGCAGTGTACTGAATGATCACAACTATTTGCCATTCTGGAGGCAAAATGATGGAGATGTGGATAAGATCAGTAGTTGCCAAGGGTTAGAAGGAAGGAAGAGATGAGCAGGTGGAACACAGAGGATTTTTAGGGCAGTAAAACTACTCTGATACTATAATGTACATTTGTCCAAACCCACAGAACACACAACACCAAAAGTGAACTCAAATGTAAACTGCAGACTTTGAGTGATGATAATGTGTCAATGAAGGTTCATCAGTTATTAACAGTGTACCACCATGGTGGGGATGTTGACAATAGAGAAGCTATGCATGTCTGGGGACAGGGGACATGTAGAAAATCTCTGTGCCTTCTGCTCAATAGCTCTATAAATCTGAAACTGTTCCAAAATAAAAAGTATATTAAAAAATACATTTTAAAAATTGGATGAGACTGGGTTACCTTAAGTGGCTAGAAAAAACATCATATAGCCAAGCAGAAATGAAGCCATGAGTTGAGTTGGATTTTAAAGAAATAAGCAGGTTACATTTTTGCATAAACTGGATTGTGACTGTAAAACTAATAACTGATATAAATATATAATTTATGAACATATGTGCATTCATGTATTTTACATGCATATATATTTGTGTGCATATATAGAAATCAAATATGGGATGTTTGATTTAGAAGCCCAAATTAATATACTTTTATTTATTTATTATTATTTTCAAAGAATTTGGTTTCTGTTTTTTTAAATATTTTATTTATTATTTTCAGAGAGCGGAGAAGGGAGAGAGGCAGAGAGGGAGAGAAACATCAAGTATGGTTGCCTTTCACCTGCCTCCAGCTGTGGACCTGGCTGGAGACCTGGCTTGCAACCTGGTTATGTGCCCTGGCTGGGAATGAAACCAGTGACCTTTGGGTTCACAGGCCAGTGCCTTATCCACTGTGCCACCAGCCAGGGCCTTAAATTAATGTGCTTTTAATTATAAAAATACTTAATTATCTTGAATTGCTTCTTTCTCAACTAAGCATTGCCTATCCATGGACATTTTTTTTTGAATTATGTGTTGACTAACCTCTTTTACATTATTTAAACAAAGGCAGGGTTTCCACATTTTACTGAGATAATGAGATTATGAAGGTTGATTATGTGTAACATATAGGGCAGCACCAATCAAACAAAAGAAGAAAATATTTTGGCAAGCTGGTGACACCAGGTATTTGTTCTGACTGAATATTTTTACCACATTTGGCAATAGTTTTGGTACCATGTAAACAACTCTCTAATGAATCCTCTCTCTACTGTTTTACATGTATTTTATTTCTTCCCAGTTTTCTGACTTCACTTTCAGCTGGTTCCTATCTTTCTCTTCCATCTATCTGTCATCACTCTTCAAGAGGCTCCCTCCAAGACAGAAATGGGTGGTGACTATGTGTCAACCATACCATAATGTGTAGATAATTTCTTGTTTCTTTTACATTAAAACAAAATCCACAGTTAATACAGATTTCAGACATTTTTCTATTGACTGATTAATAATAATAAAACAATGAAATAAATTTACATAACATACACCTATAAAATTTCATTCTTACTTAATTGAGAACATAAGGCATTTTTTCTGAATAAGATTAAGAAAAACAGTTACGAACATAGAGATAAAATTAAAAGTCAAAAAGCAATAACAGAATGAAACAAAGCAACTCCTAAACACTTTAAAAATTAAAGGAATATGTGAAATACCATTTCAGATGGAAATATATTGATAATTTTATACTATAAGACTAAAATCAAGAATCAAGGTGACCTTGATTTCACTGTAATCTGAAACATAATTAGATATCTTATGATAAATTGATTATAACACTTACCCCATTGACACTAATCATACTTATAATAGTTATTACAACAAAAATCTGTATCACATAAGAAAAGTAAAATTTAGTTGAGAGCTTGCTTTCTTTAAACAATGATTCGTACATCAAAAGTTTCAGACTTTTTTTAAAAGACAGGAAAAGAATAACAGCTGCTCATTTTAATGGTAGCATCTGTACAGTATATATCTTTTTCTATGTTCATTCTGCCATATGCTCAGGAGAAAAAAGAGAAAGCAAGATATCTAGAAAAAATAACACAGTCCTATACTAGAATTTAAATACTTTCATTTATACTCTATAATGTCCTTCTTTAATTATCTCCTAAAGCATGATAAGGAAGTGGCCCAAAATAGGAGTGAAGACATCCCTATAGCTTCACCCCTCTGCCCAGTGAAAAGAAAGCAACCCAGAGAAATTTCCCATGCAACCAATCAGTCATTTACCTATACAGCAACCTATTAACATGTAACCAGATATATAGCTATTCAAAACATAGCCTACTGCTTGCTTAATAAAAACTTACACTTAGAATTTTGGTTGGGCTTTTTCCAGTACTATAAAACAACAGAAGCAAGCTTTAAGTGAAATGTTTTATTTTCACAATTCCTTATAAACAGTTCCAGATATGACTTTATTTCTGATTAAACCTGAAACCTTCCCACCAATGAAATTGAGGCAGTATTAACTTTTTAGTAACAAGTAGTTAAAGAAGTAATCATGTCATGAGAAGGCATAAAGCAGACAACATAATGCCTCTTATTCTTTAAAGATCAATGCAGTTCCCCTTTACTCTAAATTCTATGACTATCTAATTTTCAGTAAGTAGAAACAGTTGCTATCTGAGGACAATGTAATTAATTGATTTTCATTTTACATACGCATTTTAGATATATGCCAGGCAATTTTTAAAATATAGATATGAACCACTTTAATCCTCACAATAGCACAATGAGATAGGTACTATTCAGATGTCATTTAAAAGGTAAGAGATGCTGGCACGGAGTGGTTGTGTCTTGCCCAAGGATTCACAGCTAATACATGGCACAGCCAGTGGTAACCTTGGCAGTCTGAACCCTGAATCTGTGCCCTCCAACCCTGCATCAAGTAGTCATGGAAATGCAAACATCTTCATTCCCTCTGACAGAGGAGCCCATCTGAACCAAACAAATCCTACACTTGACACTACCTTCAGGGCTGCCATTGGAATCTTTCTAAGGGTTGTAATTAGGATGAAAAATTAGTGAGAAGAGTTAAAATATATTTTTCTTTGTTTCCAGACATTCAATCTACGTTCTTACAACCTTAGGAACTTCCTGCCCCAAAAAAGGGGAGGAATATGAATTCACCTGTTTAAAAAGATCTGTATCCTTGACCCTTTATATGACAACCTGCAAAGCACCTGACAATATTTTTCTTGCTAGACAATAATTTTGCAAGTTGTGTCTACACACATTTCCAGCATGTGTCTCCAAGTCAAGTATTTCAGGGTAAGAGTTTGTCTATTTACAGAGAACAATACTTTTAATACACAGACTTCAGAGGACCTCCGGTGTGCTTCTGCCTGGGGGAAGCACACAGCATTGAGTTTCTTAACGGACAACAATGTTGGTAGAAAGAACTGTAACTGAGAAGGTCCCTCATAGAACTCTTTATGCATCAACCAGACTTAAAATTTTCTGTTACTTGGGAGTCAAAAGTTCTTTCTTTTTTCTGCTCTGAGGAGTCACCCTGCTGTGTCTTTCCATTCCCCGTTCAACTGCAGACCATGGCTGTTCTGTTGGCTTTTGGTGGCAATCAACCCCGTATTTGGAGTCAGAGATCCTGAACTGGATCTTAATTTGGCCACAAACTAGCTATGAGGTCTTGAGTCGATGGCTTACCACCTGTGATCTAGAACCCTCATCTCTAAGAAGAAAGTGATACTGACCCTCTCATGAATAGGACTGCTGGATAATTAAATAAACTCCTGTATGGTGTGAGAAGATTTGAAGCTACCTGTTGGTATCTAATATCAGTTTTAATCGTAACTAGAAGAAAAGTGATTAATAGATTACTATTTAGCCAAAACTTGTACTACACATCTGAACCTTAGTTCCCAATTGCCTAATATAGGAATCAATAATGATTTATATACAAATCAACCTCTGGTCTCTGATATGAGACCAGTCCCAAGTGGTTCTCTTCTATCAGTGTTTTCTCCAAATAAATTGAAGCAAATACCTTTGGATATTCTAAAAGATTTAGATAATTGATTCATAAAATGCTGTTTTTTTAAAAAAAAAACATTTTTTACATTATTCTGAACATCATATCCAAGGTACATTATAATAAAAACGTCATGATTGCCAACCCAATTTCTTCAGTTCTGAGATTCAGGGAAGCAGCTAAATTAAATGTCTTTGAAAGACCATGCTGTATTTAGTATATTTGAGAATCACATTCATAACACCAAACTGTGCTCTCTTGCACTGCATGGGAAGAATTTGGCCTTTATGAACTTTCCATAAATCTGAGGGAAGAGAATAAATTGGAGTATTTTCAGCCAATCCCAGTATGTTATTTACATGAGCAAGACAAGAAATTAGTTGAATGAACTTAGTTGAAAAACAGACTCTGACAGAAATGAAAACTCTCTGATGTGCTTCTGGGAAAGTTCATTAATAAGCACTTCCACATGAAAAAGAAAAAGAGAAAAAAAACAGGGTCAAAAGAATTCCTCAAGACAGGGGTGCTTCTGGCAACGTGCAAACTGAAGAAGCATGCAAAGGATTTTCTGATAATCCTGTAGCTTTGTTTTCCGGGGATTTTGCCCACTTTTTAGGAAACTCTTTCTCATCCCTAACTAGCCAAACTACTCTCTTGTTGTCTTGTGCCCTGCCTTGTCAATGACAACTTATTTCTAACAAATTGATTTCTAAAAAGAAACGGTCAGTATGTTACCCCTTGAAGATATTCATATTTAAATAATGGAAACAGTGCCTATCACAGAGTGAAAGAGTTTAATCTGTGAAATACTGATGTCTAGGATATAATGCTGAGCAAACTCAATCGTCACCCTCCATGTCTTCAGACCTGATCTGGGTGCTAAGATCTGGAGGTAATTTTGAGGAAGACCTCTTCCCATTGACAAGGTGTCTTAGAAATATCCAGGGAGAAATTGAATATAAGACACTGTTTTGTTTATTTGTTTTTACCAAATCTGAAGCAAATAAGTTCAGAGTCATGTTTATTTATCCCTTCTTTTCCAATAATAGTCACATGGAAACATGCAGTTCCTTATAAAATACATGTTTATTGGATCCAGATAGTAAAGAAATTGCTTTTTGTTTCATTTAAATATATCTTAGTTTGGCATTCTAGCCAGAAAATTGATTGAGTAATAATAAATAACTAAATTTTAACTGGAATACAAATGGAGGCAACCCCTGCTGGCCTGCTGTATGCAAAAACACCTTTTGTCTAGAGTTGAAAAAAATACTGGAAAAACTCATCCTCTGTGTTGCAATCATGTTTAGGAATTAAATTTCTTCTCAAATGTCATTGAGATATGTTGTTAAATGGTCTTATTATAAGCAAAGCCTTCTCTCCTAGGGGAAAAAAAAAAAAAACATCAAAATGAACCCATTATACCATACAAGAATCTGAAATCTTTCATTTTCTATTAAATTTTATGCAAACGTTACTTTATCTTCTTCTCCTTTTGCCTTAATTTGCTTTTTTGTTGTTGTTGCTGTTTGACTTAACCATTAATATATGGCTGGATGAATGTAGCTAAGAAATAGATAGATCTGTATGTTTTATGTTCACAAATATACATTTTTTAAAATAAAGTCTAATATAATCTGCTAATCTTCTTTTCAAAGAAGGTGAATTTCCCTGGAAGAAAGCAGGGTAATTTGTAGATCGTTATCATAGCAAAAGGAACATCCATTGCAAATGCCATGTTAAACAAATGAAATACAGTAAATTAAGTGAAAATACTTTTGGTAACACTTTATGCCTCTATCTGTTCATTTTGAAAAAGGCACCATAGCGAGGCTCATTTCAGTGCAAAGTCATATTATGCAGATGTACTACACTTATTTATTTTTCTTTATGAAAAAAATATATAAAACTTTATAGTCTGCCCCAGTTCTGCATTAGGAATAGCATGAGAAGCTTTTCTGTGTTGAACTTTGCGTTTCCTCTCCCTCATGGCTACTCTGTGTTTCTGACCTGCTCTGAGCCCAGGAACAAGAATCAGGGAAGGAGGTGTCCCTGCTTCTGTTCTTTATAGCTGTGACCCTTCTCCTCCAACAGCTTCTAAGATATTATTCTGTCAATTAGGCCTGTCTTCTGTATCTTCACCACCCTCTGTGGCTCCTTCCCCTCAGCCTTTATATATAAACAAAATGAGAAATCTCTTTTCTATTTTAAGAAAAAAAAAGGAAGCTCTAATGTCTTTCTCTGGGTAGAGAGACCCAGCCATCTCCTGCTCTCGCTGATTTGCTCAGTGTGGCCCCACTCTCACTGCTCCTCACTGTTCCCACTCCCTCCCCCTCCATT
The DNA here is from genome assembly GCA_004026585.1 of Noctilio leporinus. Taxonomy (NCBI): domain Eukaryota; kingdom Metazoa; phylum Chordata; class Mammalia; order Chiroptera; family Noctilionidae; genus Noctilio; species Noctilio leporinus. The sequence continues at coordinate 239,045 of PVIW01000573.1, forward strand.
CATCCCTCCTTGTCCTTTGTCCTGAGTTTTGAGCCTCCCACTCCACCCCCCATCCCCCCAGCTAGGGATGTGCAGGCCAAGCTTCTAAAGGCCACATTCAAGGCTTCTTTTATTCTCAAATAACTTGACCTCTCACACAGTCTGAGGTATTGCCTACCAAGCCACTCTTTTCTTTTTAAAACTCTCTTTCCTGTCTTCCTCCAGTTCTCCTTCTAACTTTCTGGCTGCTTCTAAGTCCCCTACCAGGTCATCCTTCATGCCCACCCCCACAAACGCTGTTGTTCCTTATGACTCAGTCATGCCCTTGGTCCTCTTCTTCTTTCAAGAGATTTTCTTCCCAACTCTGCCTACTTCATTGCTGTCACATTCATTGGTCCCTTTTCCTACATCCACCCTACATCCACATCAGAAAGTCTATTGCTTCCCAATATTCTTTCCTTGGGCCATTTCATTTCCTCATCTATAAATGGCATGATTAAGAACAACTACACATTAATGTATGAGATGATTAAGTTAGTGCACATAGAGCACTTAGCAAGGGGCATGCCTCAATATCAACAATGATCATTGCCTATTGTTTTTATAGCCCATGATATACATTTGCCTCTAGGTAACCCTAAGCATAATTAATGACTATTCCAGTAATTCCCAAATCTCTCTATCAGATTTTACAAACCCTCTAATCACTGTCTCACTGTCATGCTGAGAGCTATTCTCTCTTCATCTGCGCAGCAAATCTTAGTAAATGCTGGTGGAAGGTAGACCAAATTTCAGGTGGTGAGTACCTAATAGAGTATACAGATGACATAAGGCTGTACACCTAAAATTTATATAATGTTATTAACCATTTATACCAATAAATTTAAAAAACATGCTGTATGAGGTCTGCCCAGAAGGTATCTAGCCATGTAATATGAAAAATAGACAATTATTGAAGAAGATGCAAGAAATTATACATAGGACAATGATACCTCAACTCCCTTCAAACCAGACACCTTGGGACCTCACACAGTTCTCCCAATAGTCATTAGCTGCCCTGTCATATTTTCCTGAATCTCATCAATAGTCTCAAATCTCTTTCCTTTCAAAGGTGATTTTAGTTTTGGGAAAAAACAGAAATCACAGAGTACCAAATATGACTCTAGGTGGGGCTGAGTTACCTGGGTGGTTTGATGTTTTGCTGAACAACTCCATGTGAGATGTGATGCATGTGGAGGCATGTTGTCATGACAAAACTGCCAATCACCAGTTGCCCACAGCTGCAGCCTTCTGAATCATCTGAACAGTTTCCATGAAGGTATATTCAAGCTTAACACAAAATTTGTTACCGATTTACAGCTCTACGCACTCAATCAATTTGAAGGTGATGTCCACACAGTACACATGTTCACTCAATGGTATCTGTTACCCCCACTGAACTTGTCACTATTTGCACATGCACACTCTAGTTCACTCTCTTTGGCTTCCAGGTTACAACGATATCATGTAAACCATTCTTGTTATATTAACAATGACTGGACTTCTTCAAGAAAGACTCTTTTAGAGATACATTATATTTGTATGACAACTATACCTACATATAAATTAATGAAAGAAGGAGGGGAGGAAGGAAGGAAAACAAGACTTCACAAAGTTGAATAAGCTAATAAGAGTTTTAAGATGAAATTGCTCACAGTCTGTTGGGGAAGCTCAACAAGTAGACAGCTATTAAATTATGTAGTAATGTGGATCTATATGTGCATAAAATCAAGGCAGCCCATTCTTTACCTGAAACTAAAATTCTGGTAATCATCCTCTACTCTTTATAACCATGAATATAAGACAAAGGTCAGTGACTGAGGCAGAAAGAAATCAAGTTCTGAAATAATGTTCCTGAAAAACTCCTGAAACCCAGTTCTGGCTGGTGGCACAGTGGATAAGGCCAGCCTAAAAACCCAAAGGTTGCTGGTTCGATTCCCAGGCAGGGCACATAACAGGTTGCGAGCCAGGTCTCTAGCCAGGTCCGTAGCTGGAGGCAGGTGAAAGGCAACCATACATTGATGTCTCTGTCCCTCTCTGTCTCTCTTCCTTTCCCTCTCTCTAAAAATAATAAATAAAATCTTTTAAAAAACAGACACTATTGTCCATTGTGTCATCTCTCTAAGATACATATCTAATCTACTTTCTCCAAAAGTCAGTTAGTGGATTGCCACCATCAATTTTTTTTTAATGAAATATTTACATGACAGAGAAAAACTAATTTTATGTCTCCAGTTTCATCTGACCTACACAGTTATGGTCCAGACAAAAGGAATTGAATTCCTGGAAACATGAACAGTTCATCACTTCCAGTGCCTGTGCATATACTTTTTCCTCTGTCTGTTGAATCTTCCCCTTCTCAGAAGGCCTATGGGTGGTCTGACCCTTATGAAAACCATATTAATTACTGGCAGAAGTTTGGTGTTTAAGAAATCAAAGATCAGAGTTCACATAAGCAGCATCAAGCCGAACACCAAAGCCAGGCTAAGGTGGTGAGAATATTATACTGGCATTGATAAGGTTCAGAAGCACTGATGGATTCTAAGGTAAATGGCAAGAATATTCATGGGTGTTTATAGCTCATCTTTTTTAGTTAATTAGTATCCACAAGTGGATGAATTAGGGGGTCTTATAAAATAGCAAGAAAACATTCAATGACACACATCCAATTACTATGTAGGGAAGTTTTGTTAATCTTTTATACATCTTTCTTTCTCTCCCTATTTTGTGGATACTTCCCTAAACTCTCCCCAATCATCTAGGCAGAGTTTTTGTGCTAGGCACATTATTTTCTGTAGACCCATAGTTTTTTTTAGTTCTTGTCAAATTGTATGATTGTTCACTGCTTTCATGTGCATCTTCTCAATTTGACTATAAACCTCAAATAAAAGAGACTCCATATTGTTCATGATAGACATCCAACGAATCTTTGAGGAAGGGATAAATGAATAACTCCACAAACAAATACCATTTTTCTTCCCTGTGCAAAGGGCTAATGTTGAATAGAAATGTAAGTACATGCCTAGTTTGGGGACTGAGTGTCTGGCACAAGTCTATCTCCATGATTTGTTATATTAACTCTATCTTAATGGTGCTAGAATGTCTTCCTTCCCAGGATATCATAAAAATGAACAATACTGAAGTGACCCATTTTTTTGGTTAAAAATTATAAAGCTTTCATGGTGATTATAATATACTCATAAGTTGTATAAATGTTGGTGTACATCTGAAAATAACATAATGCTGTATGTCAACTATACTTAAAAATGTAAAATTAGAAAGCTTTCTATATCATCATTATAAATAAAAATGTATAGAAAATATATGTTGAAGTTGAAGGTAAAAACCTAATGTTAACTAACTCTGAAGCAAGTTCATTGTTGTTATATATAGATTTTCCCCCTTCTCACAAGTTTGTGAATCTCCAAAGTATTGTTAGTTCTTGGTTGCAAAACTGAAACAACTTCTCAGCCTTTCACAGATGCTTTGGTTATTAATTTACTGATCTTGATGGTATCATGCAAAACAACTGTGCAAAAGTGGGCTCAACTCTTCCACAGAATTTCAGTAGGGAATTGTAATGCATCTGCATACTATGAGTTTAGGATGATATTGGGCCAACCTCCAACATTTTTTATTTTTAATTTTAAGTAACAAGAACAGTTAGGGAAATGTCCTCTCAATTCCCTCAACTATGCATTGAGCAGATTTCTACATGGCTTTATATTCATTAACATTCATGCCATTTTCTGTAACCTCATTTGTTTCAGCGTTTGCTCTGGATTTGCCTTGCTGAAATATTTGCCTTTCTTCTTTTCCTTCCTGCTTCTTCTGGAGCTTTGGCTGTTCCTTTTGGTTTTAACAGAGTATTATAGGAAGATAATCACTAAAATCTTTACTTATAAAAAATTATAGATAATTTTTTTCAGAAAAGAAATATATACACGAGGCCACTTTTCACTGATTAGGAAAGTTTTGTGAGAAATATACCTATTGAAAAGTCAATGCCCTCTACCTCACTTATGGCCATCTGTGAAATGAATATAGTAATAATACCTCTTTCATTGAATTGTTATAAAGTTTGAATAGGAGTCTGTCTGGGAAATAATTTAAAAGAATGTTTAATGTGTGTTAGCTATTTTTTTGTTTCTATGGTAATAGTATATCTTATAACAGTACTGCCTAGACACAAATAAGCAATACAATACATAAGCACAAGACAACCCAAAAATTATTCTTTTATTGTAATTGAGGTAATCTTGTAGTCATTACATTTGTTATTAACTAGAAAACCGTATTATATGTTGCCTGATTTTGGTACACTACTGAGTGCTTGCACCAGTCAGTATCCATGACTTGCTTTAATTGCCAAGTCGATTGGTAAATGCTTCAACAGCATGCTATTCTGTTCAAAGCAGTTCTTCAAATCTGTTTTAAAGAGGGAAACATTTGGTGTTGTTGTTGTCATAATCTGCACTAATTTTAGGCTAGATTATTAATGGATATTTCAGTGACCTTAGCTCTTCTGCTCCACAGCATCTCACCCACTACTCATTGTTCCTCATAGTTTTTCAAAGAAATACATATGCAAAAGAGCATCTATAAGTAATAAGAGAAAGAAGAAATCAGTGGTTCCTCATGATTTCTAGATTATATTGGGCAAAAGAGAGAGGTAGAGAGAACAAGGTTATAGGAAGAATTTAATTATGATTCTTGGTTTCCATCCTATAACATATATGAAACAGGAATGTCAGAAGAAGAAAGTGTTTCAATTTAGAATGCTTAGAGGGAAGGGAGGAATTGAGTAGGAGCTTGGTGTATCTTGATCTGGGCTCACATTAAAGAATAAGAACATTTTCCATATATAGGTTGCAGAAGACTGAAGAAAATTGGCAAAAGAATTCAAACGTAACTAAAACTTTTAGAAGCCCAGAGAAAATAGCTGGATTAGTTTTGTCGTAATACCTATAACTTCTCATTAATGATCTACTTTCCAAAAAATGCATAATTAGTTTATTATAACATCATTTAAATTAAAAGAACTAATAGCATTATTGCTCACGCAAATCTACAATTGAGTTACCATCACCCTTTTAACTAATTTCATTTCTATATATCACCATCATTTATCTATAAAAATCAATGCAAAAAATGCTTTCATGATTTTTTTAGGCAGAAGAGATATTAGTAGCTTCATTTAATGAATAAGAAGATTAAATTTCAGCTAATTTAAATAATGTCTCTGAAGACTTGGGACAATAACTAATAAAGCAAAAACTGAAAGGGGGACTGTAAATTCCTCCTCAGTGTGGACCCATATTATTTCCCATACATTCATTTTTGGTAGGCAATTAATAATCATTTGTGCGAGATAAAGAAGTTAAACTTCTCTGCCCATTACATCAAAGCAGATACAATCTCAAGGGAAAAGCTTCTATCATCAGAAAAGTGTTAAAATATGGCTTTTATCAAAAGCTTTTGTAATAGGATGCTTGACAAACTTCACAAGTGTTCCATCAAAATCGCAAACGCATTCAGGCAAGAATAGCAGATAATGTTACCAGGGGTCTAGCATAAGCTCTAGAGATAAAAAAGGAAAGGGGACACACAACTGTGCCTCTCCTCCTCATGAGTAATAGCTCTTTTGAGTTTTTATCATAGCCTCTTCCTAGGAAGGAGGTAGGAGAATAAAAGTGTCATTATTCTTGTTTTATTGAAAAGAAAACAAAATTCAGAAAAGGATTTACCTAAAACCAAGCAGTCCATTAAGGAACAAAGAGAATCCAATTGCTTTTTGGCTAACCATTCCAATAGGTTATGCTACCACCCATTATATAAGTGTGAACAATTAAATTGGAGAATGGATCGAAAGCAAATGAAATCTCCTTTAATTTGCTTCTCTAACAATAAAAATAAAACCATGTTGGAACTTCACTATGATGTGACTCACTGTGGTGCAGAATTTAATATACTAAGTTCATCTTTGGAATTAACTTCAGGAGCTTGTCCAAGAGAATTCTTAAGAAGCTGCACAGAATACGAATTTGACTCACCATTGAGATTAAGCCCAAGAAAGCAGCCGCAGCAAAAAATAACAGCTCTTTGAAGAAGCTACTAATCAACACTTCTGCTATTTTTCTAAACCTGTATATAGAATTCAAACATTTTGTCATTGCCTATCAAGTGATATTACCTAATATCTAATAATATCATACATCACTTACAGATGTAGTCACATCTGTAAAATGAGAGAACAATATTATTTAAAAGATTAAATAGCTAATATTTTAAAGCCCTTAAAATGTTTGCTAAATTTTAAAAAATGAAAGTTTATTTTCTTGCATGCTGCTCTTTCAGTGTACCTAACTATAAAATTTGCCTTTTTTTAGACTTGGGCTATTTTTTAACAACTGAAAGGTAAAGCAAAATATTGAGACAGAAAAGTATTTTTTTTAAAAAAGGTCACTTAAGGATTTGATTGTCCAAAAATGAAAAGCTCATACAAAAGAAAAGATCGCACAATGAAAAGAAAATCTGCTGAACAGATTTTTTTGACACAAAGAGGGATAAACGATTTTCTCTATAAATTTCTAGAAATGTAAAGGGACACGATGAGTAATTAACTGGAATTTCTAAATAAGTGTATACAAAGCACTGGATGCCTCTTTATTTTGTCATCCACTAGCATTTCCAAGAAGTGACATCCTCTTCCACAAGGGTCTAAAATGCAAAATAATTATAATTCTGATGGCCTTGAATCTGAGTAGAAAGTGACACAAAAGCGTGAAGTTTCCTTGAATGTCCCTGAGGGTTTAAAGGTGTAAAAATATTGAATGTATATAAATAGTACAAGGAAGTTGCTGCATCCCATTTTCCTAAATTAGAAATTGACAGGACAAATCCAAAAAGTAGCCCTTGGCTCTAGTTGATATTCAAGGTACCTGCTAAGCTAAGGAAGCATGACTCAGAGTTAAAAGGGACTATCCTGTATTAAGATAAGGGAATAAGAGTCAAAAGCAAGCCTTCCTACTTGAAAACGTTGAGATCTCAGAGTCTTAGTTCATCATGCAGGCTGCTATTACAAACTACTGCATACTGGATGGCTTATAGACAACAGAAATGGGCCCTGCCTGGTGTGGCCCAAGTGGATTGGTGCTAGCCTGTGAACCCAAAGGTTGCTGGTTCAATTCCTCAGTCAGGGCACATAACCAGGTTGCAAGCCAGGTCTCCAGCCAGGTCTGTGGCTGGAGGCAGGTGAAAGGGAACCACGCATTGATGCTTCTTCCCCTTTCTTTCTCCCTCCCTGCCCTTCTTTCTGAAAATAATGAATAGAATCTTTTTAAAAAACAAACAAAAAAAAAACAAAAAACAAAAAAAACAGAAAACAGAAATGTGTTTTTCCCAATCCTGGAGGCTGGAGGGTTGAGATCAAGGTGCCACCATGGTCACATGGGTGCCCTCTTTCAGATCACAGATTTCTTGCAGTGTCTGCACAGGAAGGAAGAGGAAACAGAGCTCTGTGGTCTCCTTCTATAAAGGCACTAAGCCCATTGTGAAGGCTCCTCTCCCATGAGCTAAGCATCTCCAGAAGGACCCACCTCCTAACACATCATCTTTGTGGGTTAGGACTGCAACAGAGGAACTTGGCAGGCACAGGGACACTCAGACCGTCACACTCAGTCTAAAGTAAAATATTAATTTAACCTATGCTATTAAGCTTAATTTGAGTTCTAAATGCCTGAACCATGCCACATAAAGATTGTCCTAAATATAAAGGGCTGTTACCCTTCCAATTATGCTACTTCCAGAACAGGAAAAAGAGTAGTATCAGAAAAGGAGCCTAAAGCTTCTTAGTTTTACTAAGTTATCCAGACTGAAAAGCAAGTAGAATTGATTCAATTTATAGTTTCATTTCCTTTCTAACGTTCATCAAATGAGGGATTTGAGAAGGCTACTTTTCAGTGACAAATGGAACCTTCCCTACTTGGGTTGCATCAACGAGCATTCATGCCTGTGAACCTCACAGTTTTAGCACTAACACTTTAAAATACCGTCTCCACTCCCTGGCTGGTGGCACAGTGGATTGGCACCGGCCTGCAAACCCAAAAGTCATTGGTTTAATTCCCAGCCAGGACACATAACCAGGTTGCAAGCCAGGTCTCCAGCCAGGTACATAGCTGGAGGCAGGTGAAAGGCAACCATACATTGATGTTTCTCTCCCTCTCCGCCTCTCTCCCTTACCCTCTCTCTAAAAATAATAAATAAAAATTAAATTTAAATAAATAAATCTTTAAAATACCATCTCCATGGAAGAGCCTGAGATACGATGTAACAGTCATTAACATGTTGTGGGAAATGGTTCTGCTCTTGAATTCACACTAGCCTGGGTCCAAACATGGACCATTTAACTGAGTGTCACTTTGGGACCATCCTTGAACATGTTTAGCCGTGGCTGCCTCACCTGTAAAGCATAAATAATTATATCAACCCCATAACTTTGTGGAGAATAAATAATACAATTATGTGAAGATTTATAAGGTAGACATTCAACAAAATAGAAGCTTTTTTGTTTTTTACCTAAAAAAGAAACACCCCAGTTTGTGTTCATCACAATTGTCTCATCACAATCTGCATGAAATGATCACAGCATTTCACAGGTTCTGTTGAAATTAAATGAAAGTGTTTCTCTTCTTTAATTAAAGAAAGATTAGATTAAACCCCAGATTAGGGACTCCTACCTCCAGATATCTGTGTTTAATACTCATAAAACTTCTAGTAAAAATGTCTGTTACCATCTTTGTTGAATATGTTATTACATATTTTGAGGTGCTTTTCTCTTATGATATTTATTACAAGTCACTCCCCTGCTTATGTGAATACAATTAGCTTTAAATTCAGGAAGCAATGATTTCTGTTGGCCTTAATTGCATGAGCTTTCTAATTTAGGTCAGTTTATCCAGCTTTCAAGAAAGATCAGAAGGCTGGGATGGTAGGATAAATTAATATTCCCTGTTTAAATCTTGAAAGTACCCCCTTGTATAGATAAATTAACATACATACCAATGACACAGAGTCTTGAAGTTCAGTGAGGATGATGAAGCCACCCTTGTTTCATTTGTTGTTTTGCTGTTTTTGAGGTAAGTAGCTATACTGCAGACTTTTCTGTTGGATATTGAATTAAAGACCTAATTTCTATGTATGACGTTGGCTTAATCAGAACACTGTCCATAACAGTTTGACATTTAGAGTCCACAAAAATAGCTTTTAAAGCACAACTACACAATTTTCCAAGGCAAATGCGGAGCCTAGAACACACCGTCAATCACATATAATTTATGGGACCTAACATTTTTTATGGTCGCATTAAATTCTCCATGATTTTGGCTCTCCATCCATCTACGCTATCTTATGTATCAAATGGACAGAAAGCTAAATAAGGGGAAACAAATGAAAAGTATCACCCTCTTTACCTGTATTTCTTTCTAATTAAGAAGTATGTTAATTGAAATTAGAGTGACACAGATCCTGCGCCCGGAATCTCTGGAGTGTTGTAACTGGTTTGCGGAGCTGCCACCCCAGGGTGGTTGACTGAGAGATTCCTGCCTGGGTTGGGAGTGACTCAAAATCCTCAGCTGAAAAGCAGCTGCCAGCTGATACAACAGGATTGCTGGTGGAGAAGCAAATATAGCCACATCTGAATTAGATTCTCTTTAAACCTTTACAGAGAAAGTATTTGAGATCAGGCGCCTTTGCTAATCAGCCCACCTCAGTGGTCTCTCCCCATGCAATTCCCCTTCACTCAGCTGGTCACATCTAGACTTGAAAGGCTTTATGTCATCTACAGAAAACACAGAGTAATTCAAGACTTTGTCACCAGTTCCCATTCCTCCCCTTGTTCCCACAGTGCACCTCAACCTAATCGATTGCCAGCCTGCACACTCTGCCAAGTGCATCCACTGGGCGACTTCCGTGCTTTCTCCTTTGCCCTGGAATGACAGATGCTTACTGAATCCAACCAAAATTGTCTTACAGGGCCCAGGCCAACTACCAGGTCCTCCAACCACTCCTTGAATGTTCCCCTTGGCTGAAAATCTAAACTTCAAGTTTCACGTACATTTGCCTTGGTTTAATAATAGCAAAATTGCCAATAAATGGATTCTTTTGTCTTAAGTCTAATTTAAGGCAGTGAATATCAGCTTCCGCCAAGCCAGGTAGAATGTTAGGAATTAAAGTTATAGAAAGTATATGGTATAATCCTTGCCCTCAATCATTCCATTAATAAGACACCTTTAAACAAATTAATATAAAAATAGAATAGGCAGATTCCAACAGAGTATATAAACAAAGTTATGAAGGTTTTAACATTTGGAGAAGTAAGATCCTGTCTTAGTCCATTCAGCTGTTATAGCAAAAATCCCAGGAATTGGTAGCTTACAAACAACAGACATTTCTTTCCGGCCATTCTGGAGGCTGGGAAGTCCAAGATACTGAAACAGGTCAGTGTCTGGTGAGAGTCAATTCCCTGGTTCACAGGTAGCCATCCTTCCCCTGAATCCTCACATGGTTGAAGCAAAAACAAGCTCTCCAGGGTCTCTTTTATAAGAGCATGAATCTCATTAATGAGAGATCTACCTTCATGACTGCAGCCCTTCCCAAAGACTCTGTCTCTTAACAACATCACCTTGGCATTAGTTTCAGGATATGAATTTGTGGGGAGGGCAGCACAGATATTCAGTCTATTGCAGATGACTTCTTTCAGAATTTGTGGAATTTAAAATAGAATTTGAACAGGTCAAATGTGTCTAGATTGAGATTGAGGTAGAGAATTCCCTAAAGAGAATAAACATAAGCAAAGACACTGAGGCAAGACATTTTGCAGACTTATTCCAGTTTACCAGAAATACAAGATGCAAGTGACTTATAATCACAATCATACTACCTAACATCATTTGAGCCATTTCCATATGCTAGGTATTGTTAGAAGAATTTACATGTTTTAAATTCATTTCAATTTTTATAAGTCATATGAGTTGAGGGCTACATTTCCTTCTCAGGAGTGGGGGAAATGAGGCAAAGCAGATAGAAGTGAGAATGACAATTTAGAGAAGAGGTTGAAACCAGGTTGCAAGCTAGGTGGAGAGGGTAATGTGTGACCTCTTTGTGGAGAACTGGATTGCATCAGCTAGAGGACACAGGTGGTGAAGAACACACTGGAGGAGGCACCACAGAAAGGCCTGGGAAATGTGTGTACATGTGCGACAAGGGAGGAAGATGAAAAAACTGCTAGAAACTTATTTTTGCTGAAGAGAGCCATGTAAACAGCTTGGGCAATTGGATGAACAGATCATAAAAGAGGTAGTCGGCCAGGGGAGGGCCTTTCTTCTATGAGGAGTCTTGAACATTTTTGGAGCAATGGGATTATGGACAAATTTCCATTTTTCATAGGTCACCTTTCCATCTCTGTGGAGGGTGGCTTTGAGGAGCATTAGAGTGAAAGCAGGGAGACCAGACGGGAGACCATTGGCCTTAAAGTCCCAGCAAAAGTTGTTGAGATGGAAATCTAAAATAATCATTGCCGATAAGGAGAGGAGTGTGAATGTGTCAGAGGCACTATTCAAAAGTGGCCACCAGGCTGTGACTGGTGTGGCTCAGTGGGTTGGAGTGTCGTCCCATAAACTGAAAGGCTGTGGGTTCGATTCCTGGTTGGGGCACATGTCTAAGTTGCGGGTTCATCCCCCAGCCCAGCTGCATATGAGAGGTAACTGATTGATGTTTCTCTTTCTCTCTCTCCCTCCCTTCCCTTCTCTCTAAACTTAATAAGCATGTCTTCAAGTGAAGATAAAAAGATAAAAAAAAAAAAAAAAAAGTGGACGCCACAACTCGCATTTCACAACTCCACGTCTTGGTGTGACTTGGAGAATACTTCCATCAAGAGGTGGGGTCAATAATTCCTCGCCTTGTAATTACAGAGGCATGACACCCTGTGATCTCTGAGGTTAGGTCATAAAAAATATAATGCAGCCCTGGCTGGTGCCATAGTGGATAAGGCACCAGCCTGCAAACCCAAAGGTTGCTGGTTCAATTCCCAGCCAGGGTACACTACCAGGTTGCAAGCCAAGTCTCCAGCCAGGTCTGTAGCTGGAGGCAGGTGAAAGGCAACCACACATTGATGTCTCTCTCCCTCTCTGCCTCTTTCCCTACCCCTCTCTAAAAATAATAAGTAAAATCTTTAAAAATAAATAATTAAATAAAACATGCTGCAGCTTCCATCTGATCTACTTAGGATACTTGTTTTCAGAGCCCAGCTAACATCCTGTGTGGAAGCCCAAACTGACCCCACATGGAGAAAGAAGCCCATGGAAAGGCCTCATGTCAGCACCTCTGACAGCCCTACTGAGGTCCTAGCCCGCAGGCACCACCAATGGGGAGATGGGTGAGTAAAGGCTCCTGTGATGACTCCAAACCCATCCTTCAAGACTCCCAGGCTGAAGAAAGACACCTTGAAGCCAAGATGAGCCCTCCTGCTGTGGTTATGTTAGCCTGTTTGTTCATTTTTTAGAGAGAAGAGAAGGGAGAGAGAAAGAGAATGAGAAATATCAATGTGTGGTTGTCTGCCTCTGGCCTGAAACCCAGGCATGTGCCCTGACTGGGAATCGATCCAAGACCCCTTGGTTCATAGACCAGCACTCCATCCACTGAGCCACACTGGCCAGGGCTATGTTAGCTTGTTGGGCTAACTTGTAACTGGAACAGGAGTGAATTGATAGATATTATAAAACAAAGTCCAAAGGATTTGATGGTTTCTAAAAACTATAGCTTGACTGGCTGATTGGTAGGGGACCTGAACTGGGAAAGCTAGGGATTTAAAGTAGAAGTCTTCAAGACTTTATCAAGTTGATTTTTTTTTTTAAAGTGGAAAATGGCCCAAAGGAAAAATAAAATTGAGTAATTTGCCCTCTCTTTAAACTATAAGAAATCATATTCAAAAATAGTCCTCTGTATACTAATAAGTTCCATTTTAACCTATGCAAGTACGTGGCATGTTCAAAGGCAGCATTCTGGTAACTGTTGTTTCAGGTAGGTCATACAATTTCCTCCCTAGGAAACGGCAAATATTTGGAAATATTTGGAATTTAATTTGGGGCAGTTTGAAGGAAGACTGTCTCTTGCTTTATTTTTCTTATTTTTCATGACTCCTACACATAATATATTTATACGTTATGTTTTCAAATAATCTGTCCAAACTTGCAGTATCCAGACTTCTATAACAGATGATGTGGCAGGACTGTGGCAGGGTACCTGAAAGGGGTTGGAGATTTATTCCCTCGATGGCAATCTTAAACCAATGGGACCAATTGCTAGCTCTGTTGAAGAAAAACACTTTTAAAAAATAAGGGATTTCATACATATTCTCAATATGTTGAGGGGTTTTTGGTGGGAAGGAGCGTTTCAGTTCCCCTAGATGGTTTCTCTTCTTTCATCAAAATGTAACACCATTTTTTCCGTAAAGAAATTAGAAAAATGAATATGTATTTTCTCCTGGGTGCCAAACTATTAATATCTTCATGTGATACCCAGCGTTTGGCACTCAGAATTTTCCCTGCACAATTCATCTCATTGAAACCAAATGTAAAAGGAAACATGGAGGGCAGCTTATCGTAAAGATCCCTGACACATCATGTGCCAGGTTCTCCCATGTCTCCTCCTCCTGTCCCCAATAATGACTTGTGGGATTGACTGTTGAAGATGCATTTAGTAATCAATGAGTGCCAATACTATTGGGTCAGAAACTGGATACATGTTTAGCAAACTCAGATGGTGTTACACTTGGTCACTTGGGTAAGCTTCTTGAGAATGTGGTAAGTGAACAACAGCAAACAACAACAGAAAAATAAAACATCTTCTCTGATAGCTTAGACTTAGCTAGCACATGATCATCATGGTCTCTCAGCCTCCCTCCCCAGACTTCCCCCTTCTCTACAACTATCACTAAGCAAATCCACTGGCATGAGCAGATTAAGTTGATGAGCAATGGTCAAAGAGATGTACTCATGAAAATGATTGAACTGGTAGACCCACATAGAAACAGTGAGGTCATTATACACCATATCTAAAATAAAACTGTTTTAGCCATATATATAGTCATTTTTGTCTGCATGCCTACTTAAAACCGCCAGCAACACACTTTTTAAAAGTAATTGATGGCCAACATTGTATAATATAACAGGAAACACTTCTTTTTGCTAAGCTAAGTGGGCAATTTAGGGCACACATATGGGTTTGGATGGTTTCCAATAAATGTTACATCATGGAGGGAGAAAAATGGGCTTGCATTAAGTATATTTTGGTAATTGGTAATGCTACCCTCCCAGCTCCCCCGGGGTGTGCATCTCTTTAGGGATCATCTTTCAAACCATAATGGGTTCACAAGCTCTAATGCACTAGTTTTACATAATTAAATTTTAAGGTAAATCTAATGAAATGCTCAAGAGTCTCAGAAAATAGGTGTTATTACTGCAAACAGGATAGTGTAAAAATAAACTTTCACATGTTTCTTCTATCTTTTGTCTTCTAGCCAGACTTAATGTATACTTGAAGCAAATATCTATATACTTACTTCCACCATAAGTGACCTCTCTTATTAAAAAAAAAAGAAAGAAAGAAAGAAAGAAAGAAGGAAAGAGAGAAAACAAGAAAGAAAGAACTGCGAAGAAAAGGAATAAAATGCATTAGCTTCCTCAAACATAATTGAAGCCACAGTTTACATTGGGGATGTAGAGTTGAAACCACAATTTATTTTGGAGGTTTTACCCAAAAATAGACTTAATCTGATAGTCCTTCTTTCCTTCTGTTAGGAAAAATAATTGGAGCTATAGTTAAAACTTGTATAAATGGTTCGAGTGGTTTAACCACACTGTCCCACTAGTTCAATCAAATTAGTGTTAAATTAAAAGGATTTTTGGAGAATTTTATATAAAAGGCCTGAGTAATGAACTGAATTCTTACTGCATTCATTCATTCAATACTGTGCTAAGCAAAGGTTACAAAAACCTATTAGGGCTCTCCACATTAAAATAGAGTAGTGTTATTGGAGGGAATGCAAATGAGTAAATGTTCAGTTCTGCCCTTGAAGAGAATTATTTGATAAGCTTAAACACAGCGCCGTGGTCAGTGTCTGTTTTCCAGTCTTTCCATTGCCCATGTCCTCACCCAGAGATGAACTAGGATGAAGAGACAGTGGCAAGCTCTGTCCAGAGTTTTCAAAATGTATAAATAAAAGCAAATTAAATACCTTTGAATTTAGTGACTTGCTTACAAAGTATACAGGAAATGGAAAATGAATAGGGTATGAGTTCCCTAGGATTGGGATAACAAAATACCCCAAATTGAATGGCCTATAATAGCAGAGATTTAGTCCCTCCCAGTTCTAGCATCTGGAAATCCAAAATAGAAGTGCTGGCGGGGCCATGCCCCCGCCCCCTGAAATGTATAGGGAATAAATCTATCTTTCTTTGCCTCTTCCCGCTTCTGAGGTGGCTGTCCATTTCTAGCCACTTAAGCTTAAGCTCTGCCTTGTTGTCACAGGACATTCTCCTTGGGTGTCTCCGTGTCTTATGTTTCACATGTTCTTCTCCTTACAAGAGTATTCATTGTATTGAATTAGGGTCCATCCTAATAACCTCATCTTAACTTCCTTAAATCAACACACACCCTATTTCCAAATAAAGTTCCATTTACAGGTGCTGGGGTCTAAGGCTTCAACATATCATTTTTTTAGAAGACAGAATTCAACCTACGACAAACAGTAGCTTTTCAGTGAAGAGATCTGGCAAGCACAATTTTAACGAAGTCATGGCAGCTTGGCTAATGTCACTGGTGCTAGGTCATGCTGATGTTGACAGGATTCTGGGACTCTACCGCTAAATATGGTACCTTAGCATACATATTGGCATAGTTTAAGCTGAAGGAATTTGAGAAATGACAGGTGCAGGAAGGATTCTTTGATCTTCTCCTGAACTAGGTCATAAAACCTTTATATGAGGAGTTCCTTCTCTACACTCAGAGGAAAAAGGAGCATCCTTATCACCGAAAACAGAGGGATGCCAAGAGGAACCTAAAGAAACAGGCCTGGCTGAGTTCCCCTAATGGCCACACTTAGCTCATTCTCTGTTTGTCCTTTCACACTGGTCCGCAACCTTCCTCTTCATCAAGCCTGGCATAAAAGCACTCACGTTTAACCACTTCTTCGGATCTGCATTTCCTTATGAAGATTCTTGCATCATGTGAAATGTAGTACATTAAATAAACCTGTATGCTTTTCTCTTGTTAATCTTAATCTATATTTTGTTAGAGACCAAGGCAAGAATATAAGTAGAGGAAAAAGAGTTTTCTCCCCAATATTATCCTCACCTCTGATAATATGTAATGGGAAAAGGCATTTCACATCTCTGGTATTCTTCACAATGGCCCATAATCCTAAGCCAATTATGACAAATACATCCTATGAATCAAACTGAGGAACATTTTACAAAATATTTTACGAGTTCTCAAGCTGTCAAAGTCATGAAACAAAAAGAAAACAAACAAAAATAAAAACTAAAAAATCACACAGTGTGGGATCTTGGATTGGATTCTGAACAGAAAAAGGACATTATTGGGGAAACTAGTAACACCCCAAAAAAATCTCTGTTGTAATTAGCAGCGATGGTATCAATCGTACTTCATTTTAATAAAAGTGCCCTGTGAGATGTTAACAGCATGGGATCTAAATGAAAGGTACACAACCCTCTGCACTATCTTTGCAACTTTAATGTAAATCTAAGTTTTCCAAATGTTTTAAAGTTTACGTTAAAAAATAAAATAAATAATAATCATGTCTATGTTGTCATGATATGAGAAGCTATCAAGTTATCAACTTAGAAGGATGATTTTTTTGAGTTAGAGTAATGAAAGCTATTTAGTTCCTCTTTATTCAATGAAGATGTTTCCTTCCATAAGGAAGCCAGCTTGGTATAGCAGCAAGATTATAAAGTGTAATGTGCAAATATTTTAATGATATGTACATGTATATAGCTATATCTAGATAGATATAAATATATATATGTATATATACATATATGTGTAAGTAAACATATGTATACATATAGACATACAGGTGTGTGTGTGTGTGATTGTGTGATTGTGTAAAGGAGGCATTGCTGTATGGGTAGTTGAAAACAGCATAGGTTTGTGGGCCAGAAGAGCCATCTCTGGGACATTCGCTCCACATTATAAACCATCTGACTTTTCAGGCAAATTCCTTTACTTTCGTCGATAAGACTGGAACACAACAGGCCTGCCTATGTGGGAGGGGCATGGTGAAAATTAAAGAAAATGTATGTTAATGTGAACTGCATAATAGATGCTCACCATTTTATTATTACATAGAGAGAGAAGAAGGCAGGGGGAAATACTGCAGCATTGGCAACACTATTTTTAACCTTTCAGTTCAATGTTGATGATCCAGGAGTGATAACAGAGTCAAGAGGCAAGAAACTAGACACTTGCCTTCAGAGTGACAATCAATGAGCCACTAATGACCTTTGCAAACAATTACTTATCCATCTAGCTTCCTTCCTGACATTTGCATATCCTCCCACAGAATCACACAAGAATTATTATATATTTTGAAGTACAGATACACTCTCTAATGTCCACAAAGAAAAGAAAAATGGAAGTTTTTATTTTGTGCCAACAATAGTAGTTTCTCGAGATCAGCGTTAGTTTTCAGAGTTCCTCACCTAATGTTTCTATGGATCTATTTTAATACTTTTCTCAGGATGGGTGTCAAAAATAGGATTGCAGGTGGGAAGAAACAGAAATCATTTCAATTATTTCTATCATTAATATCTTGAGCCCTTCATTGGTGTGGCTCAGTGGATTGGGCAGCAGCCAGCAAATCAGGGGGTAACAGGTTTGATTCCTGATAGGGGCACATGCCTGGGTTGTGGGCCAGGTCCCCATTAGGGGTGTGTGAGAGGCAACCAAACATTGATGTTTCTCTTTCTCTCTTTCTCCTTCCCTTCTCCTCGCTCTAAAGATAAATAAAATCTTGAAAATAATAATGATATCTTGAATATCAACAAAATATAAAAAGGTTAAAGCCAAGTCAATTATGCACTTAAATTAATGAATAGATGAGCCTTCAATGAATCTGAAGAGTGTGACAGAGGCTTGAGTGCTGGACCAGAGGTCATGCAGCCATGTTGCCACTGCTTGTTCCTCTCACGCCCACGTTTTTTCTGTCCCCTGAATGGACAAATCTTCCCTCTTTTCCCTGCAGGCACTTCGCTGACACCTCATCATTCTCCAAGTTTCAACTCAAGAGATTTCATTGTCGAGGATGGGTTTCCTGCACCGCTAGGCTTTCCTCTGGCCGGAAGCCTTTGGCAACTGAGAGTTCCTTGCAGCTGGGGGCTGTCACCTTCCTCTCTAAAATCAGAACCTAGCTTGGGCTCACCACAGACGCCAGCTGCATCTTGAACCATCTAAACTGAAACTTCATGAGCTGGTAAACACCAAGCACTGATTCTTGGTTCCTGGAGAATTTTATTCTACCTTTCCAGCATTTCCTCTTACGGTTTTTCTTCCTCTGCTATACTCTCATTGCTCTCCATTCCTTTTATTCTCGCAACATTACAGATAGCTTTGACCCAATATGAGGATGTATAAGACATCTTCCCCCGCTAAAGAAAATAAGTATCCATTTACACGTGTCTGTCCTCTGCTTATTACACACCTATTATTGCTAAATAAACTTAACCAATGTAATTCTTTGTATTTCCCATGATTGCTCCAACAACATATGGTTAATTTCACTAATTTAAATATATCTCTGAATAGATGTGCAATAGAGTATTGGTAGGAAAAATGTACAGGCACGAGTAGCTGGAGAAGTAACATCATGATGCAAAGGAGTCCAGGATTTCTTCCCTGGGGCTCTTCCAGCCTCTCAGAGGAAATAGGAGGAGCCAGAGAAAACCAGAAGGAGGTCAGCCTTTTAAAGAATCTAATAGGTCACGGATGTGCTGGCCTTCCTGGAATGACATATTCTTAGCTTGAAAAGCGATATGAGCTGTGAGTAATTTGCAAATGAATACGTCTGCAAATGAATGAAGGCACTAAACACAATGGAAACATTGTGTCCGAGATTACACCATATTGCTGGTTGCAGCCACTGCCACAAATTTTGTTTCTCTGCCATCTGCATCAGCTCCATTCCACTATCAGATAAGGGGTTCGGAAAATGCACACCACTAAGAATATCTTGTGAAAGGGGCTGTGTGACTGTTATTGCATTTGTGTAACTTCCTTACTACCCTTTATTAATGAAAAAGAAGAAAATTACGTCAGAAGCAGCACTTAAAATTCAGTGTGGAGAGGCTCCTGGCCTCTACTGAGCAGCTCCCCCTCCCCCCACTCTCTTTATTCTGTCCTCCTTTGCTATGTAATAATGTATTTGGGCTAAAGGAACGCTAAATTCTCACACCCCTGTCTGCGGTGGGGGGGAAAAGATTACTTTAAAGGGTAACTTCTTACCTAGCTTTTACAATGGATTTTTATAAGTGTAATCCAGTAACACCATTTTAATGGTGACATATACTATCCAAAATATACACTTTTCTCCAAAAAAAATGACTCTCCTAATAACTTCTTTATTTATGAGCAATTAAATTTCACTTGTAATTTGTTCCATAATTGTGTGTCTTTTATTATACATACCTGATTTGGTAATGACGGTCACAACTAGCCCTAAGAAGTCAATTAAAATACGACTGAACTTCAGTCTGCTTTGCACAGTTGGGCCCTAAATGAACTTTTTGAGCCCAATGGGGGAAAGCACCATTAGATGCCATAATGCTTCGCATTTTCAGAACTTGTCATGTTTGTTTGCTACAGAACAATGAATCTTGCCTCAACAGACTCCTGAGCTTCAAATCTTGAACTTATATCCTGGGCCTGAAGGTAAATTTTTTATGGCATCTGTGTATTTCTGTAATTAGATCCACAGCATCTGCAACACATACTTTTCCCTTTGAAATGCGTCTTCAGAAGAATACATAATACACTGAAGTTAAAGAAAGTACATCAGCATGTGCTGATGCTATTTACATGAAATTCCTTCAGGAGTCTGGAAAATGGGCTTGACCAATTTACCACACTATCCAAATAAGTTCAAGAAAAGGCTGAATTTCTAGCAAATTTTTAAACACTTCAAGAAATTTAAGGATTTCTAATCAATGTTCCAAATGTTTCCAGTGTCGTTCATTCATTCACCCCTTCCTTGATGCTGTTAAGAGAGTGGCTATTCAGTGTTCTAACCATCTCAAAATTATGGTGGTCTCACTATCAAAATCAGCCAGCATGCATGACTTATGAAAACATCATCACCATCAATTTAGCCAAGCGAAGTTTTCATTTTTTTGTTGTGGTACAACATGAACTCTTGGAAAAGAAAAGAAAAATTCACCCAACAGAGACATAACCCCCTTTCTGGACAATGTGTGTGTCCTTTTCTACAGGCAGACATATTTTCAATGATTTAATAAATTATTTATAATCCATGTGTTCTAATATTGTCCCAATTTTCTGGAACTTAAATGACTTACACAAACAATAATAACAAAACTTAAAATGCAAGTAAACAGTCTCTTCTGCATTAATCTCAGTTAAGAATTTTTCCTCTAAAATTCAGTTCAAAGTAGGTCCCATTTATAAATTTCACTGACTCCTTAAGAATGCATAACTCTAACTATGTGGAGGGAAAACAACCTAACAAAAATGTGCTTTATTCTTGCTAAATTACCAGTGTGACATGACATTACTTTGTCTAAATTTAGCAATTATGACATAATGGCTGAAGAAAGCTACAATGGAAAAGTCATCCATTCTTGCTTATTTGTAAATATGGGAAGGCTTATAAATGCACCCAATACAATATACAACACTCTAAATCTGTCAAGAGAATGTGACAAAGTTAGGAATTATTTTAAGATAATGACATATACCCTGCTAGAATTAGAAGCTTATAGAGATAAACACATGATTAGATAGTCTGCTAGTTTAGCTCAATTGAAAGGACTCATACTTTGAATATTTTTATAATAAGCAACTTATAAAAATATTTTATCTTTACTACATTAATAAATCCTCTCTTAAGATGACCAGATTTTTACTATTTATTGGCAAAAGGAATTATATATATTTACCTTATATATTTTGTTTTGAAATTAAAGTAAGCAATAGAAAGAAAATGCAGTTTTATGCAAAAAATAAGCGAGTTAAAGGTTAGGGTACTATGCATTAGTCTTTCATTAATACTCAAACATTCTTTTACTGATTACTGTGAAATGAAATTAAATGTTGAGAAGCAAACCCTTTCTTAATCCATACATACCAAAAAGTTCAATGTGCTCTGGATTTTGAAATATGGTGCCCCTGTATTTCTAACAGATGTTCTTTACATGGGGCTACCTGATAATCTAATGGAATCGCTGCTGGACAGAACACTGGAGACAGAAATAGACATGTGGCGCAGGGGGAAGGAGGCAGGTGCCTTCTCGCATAGGACTTTAAAGCAGTGACAGGACTGGCACCCACAGGTTCCCAGAACAAATCTGAGGGCTCCATTCCTACCCACTGGCTCTCAGGGAGCAGCCTGGTGTTGGGAGTACACAGTGTCCGCTGGCTTTCAACTTTCAGATGAAAATTTCATTGTCATGTGCACTTTTTTCCTATTAGTTCATGGCTTGTGAGGATTTAGCCTTTTAGTGATTCCATAGGTTTTTTAAAAGTTACCACATCCTATTTTTTGCATGTCCTACCTTGAATTTTCCTTAACTCTCACATCCTAGTTTTAATGTCACGATTGTTTCTTCTTTACTATAAAGTTTTCTATTTCAAAGTAATTGTAATACTTCTTCATGTCTAGTCTTTATTCTAAATTTTATTTTGCTTTCACTTTAATTTTACTGAAGTATTTGCAAACAGAAGGCAGAGGGACATGGAGTTCCAGTGTGCGGAGCCTCTGACAGTGTTTCTCAGTCCATCATTGGGGAAGGATCAGGTTTCCCCCCCAATCTGTGTATAGTCATTCTTTTATAAATGTAAGAAAACTGAATTTCTGGAAAAACAAAATGAAAAAATAAATAAACAAAGGGCATGGACAATGCCTACTTCAACATATTACTAGATTTCATGGATTTGTAAATCACTGATTCCAATTGTTTGAAAATACTCTGGACACCACCTTTAAGTGTCTGGGTGTGTCACGTGATGGTGCGGCAGCTCCGTTTGCAAAACAGCCTTCCTGGGACCCAGTGGACCATTACAGCTCAGTTTCCCCACGCTGCGGATGAGGCCTGGTTTCCTACCATATGCTCTCCTAGTCCTCTGTATTTCCCCATCCCGCAAAATAATTGAATAATGTATTATTTGACTACTCCTTGAACTTGTACCTGCTTGCCCAGAGGACACACGTGGTTGCTGCTGTTTACACAGAAGCAGGCACAGGTGGGTTTACTTTGATGCTAATGAAATGTCAGGTTGTGATCCATTTGTTCCGAGGGACCCCTTTGAGTGGGGAAGTTGCAGAGCTGTAGTACTCTGGGTGGGAAGGGGACACAAGGGATCTTAAACAAAGGGGAGCTCAGACTTGAAGAATATATTGTGATTGTCTTCCATCATAAATAAATAATCACTTTGGTATCTAATTTTATATTTGCAGTTTTGCATTTTTATTCTTGCAACGGGTCCCCAAATTATGTAAGTTTCAAACACAAATGCAGGATTCATGCTGTGTTGGACGCTTTATCGCTGACAACAAGCAGAGTGCATGCCTGAAGTAGGCAGCTCATAATATCACTGACTGAATCTAAAATGGAAAACCATCAACTAACTGGATTAGAACTCCTCAGCAAGATTCTTGAGAAGATTCATAAGGGCCCTAACTAGCCTTTTAGAAACTTTTACACTAGCCTGCTTTCCATAAAGGTGTTACTAGTAGAATTCATCTTTAATCTATTGACGATTCAGTAGAATTTTAAAACAGTTTTTCAAACTATGGATTGTGACATTCTAGTAGTTTGCAAAAATCAACTTTGTAGGTTGTTGAATCAGAGTTTATTTATTTTTTACAGTGGAACAGAATGAAAGAAACAGAATTAAACAAATGGAATGGACTGAAAATATCGAGAGTACAGCGTAAGAAGTAAGGTTAAGTATTGCTTTATAAAACTTTGGTTTCCATGGTATGCATATGTGTTTGTATTAGATGGTGACATAAAAGGTATTTTTCACTTTGGAAAAAATGCTATAAACTTAGAGTGTACAATTGCCCTGTAGCCATCTTTGATAAAAGGGATGGAGGTTATTTACAAGAATGTACCTAAGGGTTTTAGTTTTTTGGTGGTTGGTTTGCTTTTGTTTGTGTTTTATATTTTACACATCTACCTCTTTGTTGCATCCTACATATAAATCTGAATCAGTAACCTAATTTTAAGACCTCTGAGAAAAGATGCCAGCCTTTTTCCATGACCTTAAGAATGAACTTTCCGTAAGAGGGATCCTGAAATGTTCCAAGATCTCTGGTACTCCATTTCTTTATCTCCCAAAAAGTAAATCAGTTTGTCATTGTGGCAAGTTAGACAGAGTTCATTCTCTGTTTATTGCCTCGTTGTATGTACCCTGCCTATGGTGTCATCCCCAGCAATGGTTCCCACTAATGCCCATGCAGCAATGACACCGAACCTTTATCTCCAGCCTTGGCCTCTCCTGAATTCCAGACCCTTTAACAATGGCCTGCCAGGCACATCCATCAGAAGTGATTACGTTTCCCAAATAAAACTTGTTTCTCCTCTTCACTCTACACTGATGAACAATCCCACTAGGCACCCAGAAATACAATACATATACATAGCAGCCATTCCTACACCCTCCTTCATCTCTAGTCAAGAATTCCCTTTTATAAATCTTTAACATTTCTCAAATCTCTCCCTTTTTCTCCACTCCATCATTGCTCCTGTCTTGGTTCCTGGCCTGGGGTACTGCATCAGCCTTCTAACTGCTCTCCCACCATGGCTCTCAGCCTTCCCCAATCCTTCTTCCCGGGAACTCCAGATTTAGCTTTTCAAAACACTAACTTGATCATGGTACACACTTGTGTAAAATCTTCAACCTGAATGAGAAAATTATTTCCAGAGGAACTGAGTTCCTGCAGTGAGTCTGTGACTTTCAGAGGAACTCATCTGGTCCATGTTATCCAGTAACCCAATGGCAGAAATAGAAGGAAACTCAACAAATTCTTCATCCATTCCAGTGCAGTGGGATGGCAATATACACAACGTAGGCTCAGTATAATCTGTCATCCAGAATAAGATCTCTTATGACCTAAGTTGCCCTGAAATAAACTTGCTTAATACAGTCAGGAACCATGGGAGTGAAAATAGGGAGAACATCAGATTTTGTAACTGGATATTTCAAGTGTCAGCAGTTTAATCTTTTCTCTAAGTTTTATTATGGTCCTTATCAAATCTGACAGGAATGAAGAAATACTAGCAGAGGAATGGTGAAACCCATTGTATGCCAATAATTTCTTTCTTTCTGAACAGTAACCTTAGGGGCATTTAAATTAAAACTTCATTAGTTTTTACTTTTAATTGTGTTCCATGTGAAATAAAGTCCTCTATTCATTTAAGAAAGATTTGATGAGTGTCAACTATATACCTCATGGATCATTAGGTGCTAGGAATTTATAAAATGAATGTTACAAGCCCTACCTTCAGAAAGTTCACTTTCAGGCATCAGAGAGCAACATAGGTGCTTCCTGACTTCAGTTCCTTGATCAACTGGCAACTATCTACAGACACATAACTGGGATTGCTTTTCTAGTACACAAGGAATATTTGTGAGGATAGATCATACATTAGGACACAAAATAAGTGACAATTCAAGAAGATCAAAATTATATCAAGTATCTTTTATGAACACAATGGTATAAAATTAGAAATCAATAATGGAAGAAAAGCTGAAAATTAATAAATATGTAGAAATTAAACCACACACAAATGGATCAAAGAAGAACTTAAAGTAGAACTAGCATATAATTCAGCAATTCCACTTCAGGTTTCATAGGCAAAGTAGATGAAAGCACTATCTCAAAGACATGTCTGAATGCTCATGTTCATTGAAGCATTATTTACAATAGCCAAGATGTGTGAATAACTTAAATATCCCTCAACAGATGAATGAATAGAATAATGTTGTATATACATATATATAAGATGGAATATCATCAGGGGTCCAGTCAAGATGGTGGCGTAGGCAGACATGGCTTGCCTCTCTGCACAACCACATCAAAATTACAACTAAAATAGAACAACCATCAATCCAGAATGATCAAAATCAAATTGAATGGAAGTCTGACAACTATGGGATTAAAGAAACCACATCCATCATGATGGGTAGGAGGAGCACAGATGTGGAACAGGCTGGTCTCTCACCATGTGTGTTGGATAAAACTTTGGGAGGAATATCTCAGGAGAGAAGAATTTACCCCCACATCAGGTCCCCAGCCCAGTTTTCCAGGGTCACACAACTTCTGGTTCCAAAAACCAGTATGACTTGAGTTAGTGGAAGAAACTACTGGAGCCCCAAGTAGTTCATCTTAAAGAACCCACACATGGACTCACCTGCTCAGACCCACTCCCTCTGGGCTCCAGCACCGAGGTAGCAGCTTGAAAGGCACAGTGGCACCCAGGGGGAAACTAAAGTGGCTGTCACTAAGATGAGCAGAGGCCATTGTCTCCTTTATACTCCCTCCCTGGACTGGCAAGCTGGTGCCATGTCTGAGACTCCATCAACCTGGCCAAAACTATTTAACCCACTTTGGAGGTCCCCAGAGACTCCACCCCAGCCAACCTACAGGCCCACCCAAATTACATTTCCATATAAATAGCCAGTCTTGGCTCAGGCTTCCCACTACCTAAATCCTCTCAAACAAGCACCAGCTGCCTCGGTGAGCACCAGGCCCAGTACTAGCAGTAGCCAGCCTAGATTCACAACTTGACTGCACCTGGAAATCTCCAAGCCCAGTACAAGTAGCAGCATCTCAGATTGCTTTATAGCTCAAAGAGGGTACCCTGGGAAAAACAGAAGTGGGAGCTGACCTTGGCCTGCACCACTCAGGAAACCCCAAAGACCAGTGCAGCCAGGGGAGAGCTACAGACTACATCAGAGCACCACTACCCACCCCTGCACAGCTGATCCTCTGCGGAGGATGGAGGTTGGTGGTCAGTGGTCACAGTCAGTCCTTGCAGCTGACTGGCCTGGGTAAATCCTTCCCATTGACTTGCCAACAGCTACCAAGGCTCAACTACAAGAGAAGGGTGTGCCCAGCCCACACGAAGGACGCACCCTGAGTACCCAGCTTGGGTGACAGAGAAGGCTGTGTTATTGGACCCTATAGTACACCTACTACATTAAGGCAGACTACCAAGAAATTGAGTCAAAGCAGCTCTACCCAATACACAGAAACAAACACAGGGGCTGCCAAAGTGAGGAGGCAAAAAATATGACCCAGATGAAAGAACAGAATAAAATTCCAGAAAAAGAACTAAATGAAATGGAGATAGCCAACCTACCGAATGAAGAATTCAAAACGCAGATTATCAGGATGCTCAGAGAAATGACTGAGTATAGCCTCAAAATAAAGAAAGAAGTGAAGGTTATGCAAAGTGAAATAAAGAAAAATACAGGGGACCAACAGTGTTGGAAAGGAAGCCAGGATTAAAATCAACTATTTGGAACAAAAGGAAGAAATAAACATTCCACCAGAACAGAAAGAAGAAACAGGATGCAAAAAAAACCACAAGGCTTAAGAACATCTGGGACAACTTTACATGTATGAACATTCAAATCATAGGGGTGCCAGAGGAAGAAGAGAAAGAGCAAGAAATTGAAAACTTACTTGAAAAATTATAAGAGAAAATTTTCTTAATTTGGTGAAGGTAATGGACATACAAGTTCAGGAAGCACAGAGAGTCCCAAACAAGTTGGACCCAAAGAGGACCACAACAAGACACATCATAATTAAAATGTCAAAGATAAAGATAAAGAGAGAATCTCAAAAGCAGCAAGAGAAGATAATTAATTACAAAGGAGTTCCCATAAGATTATCAGCTGATTTCTGAAAAATAACTTTACAGGCAAGAAGGGGCTAACAAGAAGTGTTCAAAATGATGAAAAGCAAGGACCTACAAGATTACTCTGTCCAGCAAAACTATCATTTAGAATGGAAGGGCAGATAAAGTGTTTCCCAGACAAGGTAAAACTAAAGGAATTCATCATCACCAAGCCCTTATTATATGAAAGGGAATTATTTAAGAAAAAGAAGATCAAAACTATGAACATTAAAATGACAACAAACCCACAACTATCTAATATTGAATCTAAAAAATAGAAACAAGAACAAACTAAGCAAACAACCAAAACAGAAACAGAATCATAGATATGAGGATCACTTGGAGGGTTATCAGCTGGGAGAAGAAAGGGGTAGAAAGGGGAAATTGGTGCAGGGATCAAGAAGCATAATTCGTGGAAACAAAATAGACAAGGGGATGTTAAGAATAGTATAGGAAAGGTTGAAGATAAGGAATATACATGGACAACCAATGGACATGAACTAAGGAGGGTGGACTTGCTGGAGGGAAAAAGGGTCCTGGGTGGAGAGGAGCAAAGGGGAAAAACTAGGACAACTATAACAGCCTAATCAATAAAGTATACTTAAAAATAAAATAAAATATTATTCAGTCGCAAAAAGGAAAACTTGGCATTTACAACACGGATTAATTTTGAGGACATTATGCTAAGTGATATAAGTCAGAAAGGAAGATAAACACTGTTAAGCCCCACTTATATGAGAAATCTAAAACTTTAAAACCCATAGAAATAGAAAGCAGACTGGTAGTTGCCAGGGGTGGTGGGCTTGTGTGTTGAGGGGGGGAGTGGAATTAGCGAAGTTGGTCAAAGGATGCAAATGTCCAGTTATAAATTCTGAGGATGTAATTTGCAACATGGTGACCATAGTTAATAAGACTGCACTGTATGTTTGAAGAGAGTAGATCTTAAAAGCTCTCAACACACACACACACACACACACGCACACATGCATACACAAATTATAGCTAAGTGAGGTGATGGATATGTCAACTAACCTTGTTGTGGTAGTTATTTCTTAGTATGTACATATATCAAATCACCTTAAATGTACATAATATTTTATGTCAGTTATATCTCAGTCAGAATGGGGGAAAAAAAGAAAGCTCATTTACAAGTGATTATAAACATATCTATACATACATAATTAGCACAGCAAAAATTTCTGTATCATTTACTATTTACCACACACTGTCCTAAAAACTTGACATGTGCTAATTCATTGAATCCTCACAACAATCCTGCTCAGTAGATCTTATATTATCCTGATTTTACTGCTGAGAACAATAAGGCACAGGGAGGTTATGAGCATGCTTAGAGCTGTATACCTAGTAAGTAGTAGAACTAAAAATCAAACCCATACTTACTGCCTGTCAATAAGGCAAAAATTAAACATATGTATGCAGTATTATAGGGACACACAGTGCAGATATATCAAATTCAGACTTATTTTAAACGGGTTACGGAAGTTAAGATTTATTTTTATGACACAATGAGAAATCCAGGGATAGGCAGATTGAAAAATAAATAAAGAACCCAGGATCCATCTAGTTTTGCTCTCCTGAGCATGTGATTCTCACCACCATGGTCACACTATGAAGATAAAAAGGGACTTGTCCCTTTTTATCTAGAAAACAATAGTTTCCCCAGAAGCTAACCCTTTAAACTTTTTGATTCCATCTCATTGCCCAAAACTGCTCTCAAAGGAGTCTGAAGAAGTGAATACATTTACTGGTAGTATATAGTTTGGCCCCATTAAAATCAGGATTCCATTGGTAAAGAAAAAGAGAAGAATAAATATTAAGTACTCAGCAGGATTTGCCACCATGAGAAACACATGCATTTGGGAAATGGTAGAGAGATAGGAACACATGAAGCACATGGAGAGGTGCATTATGAGAAGCATGTAAGAGCAGGGTGCCATGGAAGCATCAAATGCAGCATCAGGTTCCAATCAGAGGATGACAGAAATTCACCCACCTCATATGGCAATCAGGACATCATTGATGATGTCCGAATAAAAAGAGAGCTACACTGTTAAGAGAAGAATTTGAACAATTTATTTCATCCTGAAGTGCAGGCTCTATAATAAACAGCATTGATGAACCTGATACAAAGCAGCACAGAGGTTTATCCAGAGGGTTGGCAAAAATAACTTAATGGTCCTTCCAGAGAAAGCCTGACAGGATGCTCCATGGGCTATGCCACCTAAGTTTATTGCAGAGGTCCCTGCCTTATAGGGTCTCCTAGGAGAAAATAAAACAGATTCTTTCCTTTACAATTTCCTGTCCATGAAGTCGTATTACCACCTACTT
Source organism: Noctilio leporinus (assembly GCA_004026585.1). Lineage (NCBI taxonomy): Eukaryota > Metazoa > Chordata > Mammalia > Chiroptera > Noctilionidae > Noctilio > Noctilio leporinus. The sequence continues at coordinate 268,630 of PVIW01000573.1, forward strand.
CAATGACAGAGAATAAATAGGAAGAGGGTTGTCCCTCCTTCAATTACATATTCTGTAGCCATGTTTCTTCCTTCTGCCTTTGGATTATAGCAATCATGCTAACAGCTATAATTACAAGGCAGGTGGTCAGTACATTAGGTTGCTTTTACAAAGTACACACTCTATTATAACTAGCTTTCATCAATTGTATTCTAAATAATTACTTGTATAGTTGTATATTTGTATATAATTCTAAAAGTAAAAGCACTGAGCACTATCATTCTTATCTCCTGAGGGCATATTCAGAACCAAATTTTCCTTTTGAGTGTTGTAATCTCTCTTTTGTTATAAAATATGCAATCTTTTAACAAGATAGAAATGCTATGTTAATTTTCTTGAAGTTATCTTGCATAAAGTTTTCTAACTTCAAGATACAGAATACTTGCTACATTAACAATTACTAAAAGCTTAATTTGCCACTTTAAGTATATTTTACACCTAGAAATTTTCCTAAGTTTTATGTTAGACATAAAAATAAAGTTCCTTTTTCACATTTCACTTCAGTACAGAGGCTCAGATATCCCATCCAATTTTGAATCTATTAAAATTTATCAAATGCTTTTTATTTCTTGGGCCTTGGGTGGTAACTAAAATTGACCCTTTTGTCAACTCTTTGTTTTAAGGAATGCCAATGACATGCACCTCCTGTTGGGTTTAAGTTCTTAATGAATATTTCTGCCCAGGGTGATTTTCCCCCATTTATCACATTTAAAAACAAATATCTTAAAATACGGTATCTTTACAAGAGTATATTCAGCTGAACTTAGTCCTTCAGGTAAAACTATACCCAGTTATGAGAAAATGGAACTTAAAAAAAAAACTAGTAGCAATGGATAAGACACCAGCCTGCAGACCCAAAGGTCACTGGTTCGATTCCCCAGCCAGGGCAGATAATCAGGTTGCAAGCCAGGTCTCCAGCCAGATCATAGCTAGAGGCAGGTGAAAGGCAACCATACATTGATGTTTCTCCCTCTCTGCCTCTCTCCCTTCCCCTCTCTCTGAAAATAATAAATAAAAAATATTTTTTTAAAAACACTAGTAGATTATCATCTACAGAAGTACATTCCAGCTCTGTCCCAGCTCAAGAGGACTTTGAAAGTGTGTAGACACTTTACTATGTGTGAAATAATTAGAGAAAAGATAACATTTGATGAGTACCTTGGTGGGTACCAGTTCCTCCAAATATTTAGATTATTAATTGGAGAAAGTAGGAAGAAGCCAAAGAACGGGTGGCTTTCAGTACACTGTAAAAAGGAATTTACTACCATTATAAATATCCAACCTCCAATTAAATAGTGAATTTCTTTTTATTTGAAGAGGTCAAACACTTGAAAACCAATTTAACAATTGTTGGGTAAATGAGCTTCTGTAAGAGAACCACCTCCTTACACAGCCCATGGGGTGTCATTTTGTCTATGTGAATGACATTGCACTGGCCCTGCTTTTTAAAATAGTGTGGAAACACATCCTCATTGGGTAAGAAGAAGAAGGTAATGTAAGTCACATAAATGCAAATGATGTGGTTAAAAAAGAGAGTGAGGAGGAAGAGACACCACAGGATGATCTACCAGACCCATGGTTTAAAAGAAAAGAGATTATGGATGTAATACAACAACAATAAAATTTAAATATAAATAAATAAATAAATAAAAAGAGATTAGCTTGATAAAGTCCAAGATTTCAAAACTGTGTAACCACACAAATAGCGGACTCTTTAGAGAGAAGGAATTTAGAACATGAAATTAGTTTTTGAAAGAAGTTGAGAAAAATCATGCTATTGGCTGATGGCATGAAGTCTCATGGAAACGTGTGTTTCATGACCCTATACAACTGCAACTTCACTGAACATTCCAACTCTCTCATACCTTTATCCCCCACTAGTGCTAACAAGAAGAGTATTCACAGAGTAGAATTAAAACTACACTTGCTGAACTGAACTCATGATGTTTTACATCATGCATTGATTTAAGTCAACATACATCTAGCCAGAATCTCAGTACATAAATTGAACCATTTGCATGAGATGGGGATTGGAAACCTGCATTTTGCCAGCGACTAGGATTCAGAAAATTACAGCTTCCATGGCTGAAATGAATTAATATCCTGCCAAATAGAAAAGGATATGTTTTCTCATGTTACCAACAGATTAATCTAAATGCTTGTGGCAAAAACCACTGAGACCATTTTATCAGAATTATACTTAACCAAAGCAGCAGTTTCATCAGAAGATATAAACAGGAGCACAAGCAAGATTCTTATCAGACACAGAGACATGTGCAGAAATGAAACTTAGGTTATATGAGAGAGAAAAAAGTATTACAGAACATAAACTTGAGCTGAGCGTTTATTAACAGATGCCTCAAATTTTAACCATAGAATTTTCTTCATTGTAGATACATCAACAGACATAAAATATTATCATATTAATTACCAAAGTCAAGTTTGAGTTTCAATATACACTGTAGTTAATATTTAAGAAGTGTTTATTAAATGGACATGATAACTTTATTTATTCCACAAATACAAATCACAAATCATGATTCTGAGATAATTTAATTGTTTGGTTTGCTTTTGTGCTTCATTTTACCTTTGAAGAGGATTAAACATGTTGAGATGCTGAGAAGAAGCATCAGAATATATGACTAAAAAAGTTAAGGCAAAGGTCTTACTGATATTGAGTGTAGAGATGTTTTCTCAGTTTTTGGTATTGTTTTAGTAATTGCTCACATAGAAAATATACAAAATTTAAGGAAAACTGTTTTATACATTATGAATTCCTATTGTTTTCATAATTGTCATAATTTTATTTTTTCAAAATATTCTAACAAAAATAAATGGAAAACACTAATATTTAATATGTAATATAATTATTTATACATATATATACATAATAAGTTTAATTTTATATTTCATATGCATGATCTGATTTGGTTTTACTAAGTAATTTCATCTAATATTTCACACTGTATATTCATTTTACATAGTAACATTTTATTTAAAATTGCATTAATTTTGCCTTTTCTTTTCCTTTTAAACAATTAAAAATTTGTAGGAAAAAAAAAACCCACAGGTGAAAAAATTGTAAATGTATTTCAGCCAGCAGTTTTCACCAAATAAATATGAACTAAAAAAAGTCAATTCATAGACATAGTCACTACATCTTATAATGTTTTTATGGTTAATGTGTCTAGAAATGAATTAATAAGTTCAGTTAGAAAGGAAATTTCATCCAGATGGCTCTCAACAATCATGCTATAGACTGAAAAGAGATAGTATTCAAGATATCTAAACCATCATTGAAGATAAAACAAAAGAATATACTATACGTATATTGTTCATACAAAATAATATGACTTAGCACTAATGACTTTTAAATTTTCTATCTTATAAGGACACTATGCAAGATAAGATTGAAAATAGGTGATGCAAATTATTTTTAAACTTGCCTGACAAGATAATGAGTTTGAATTTCAGACTGTATCACAGGAGAAATTCTCTCAAATGTTTGACCAGCAAAGGAAAAGTGCATGATAAGGTGTGAGGTTGGTTGTCACTTTGAAAGGTTAATCCCATGTTCAATCATTCATTTAAAACAGATGTATTTTAATATCTCCTACATACTAGACAAAATTTCAAAAAGTGAGTCATGGGCCAAATGCCTGAAACACTGCTGTTTGAAAGCTTAAAGTTCAAGTCCTCTGCATTCTGATTTCTCTATCCAAAAAGAAATGTTGTATGTATTTCTTGTTAATATCCTATTGCGACTAAAATTTAACTAAAGCCAAACCAACAAAGAATGGATTGGATATAGCACACTCACAAACTAACACACAGCAATTACTTGCCTGTGGTCAACAGGTCTGACCAATATGGAATGTCCTTCGTGTATTCTCCCACTGATTGGCCAATGCCAAATGCTAGAGGTACAACTGAATATTTGATGAAAGACATAAGAATCAGGACCCATGACTTAATGTGCCTCATATTCTAACAAGTAAAGAATTTGTCTTTGAAAACATCAATTAAGGAATAATAATAAACTCATAGAAAAAGATAAACTTCAAGATTCGCCAAAGCAAAAGGTGATTGAGAAATTCTGTCTACCGAAACTACAATGTGGCCTCAAAGCCAAGGTAAGTCCCAGAAAGTTTAAAGTTTGGGACCAGAAGGAACAGAGAAAATTCACCTTTTTTCAGGTCTAAGGATTTCTCTGAAATGGAACTGAGATAAATCCAAATTTGAAGAATACAGTTGGGCTTAGAGAAGGAATGTAAATAGTTTTTAAACTGTATGGAAATATGCAGCTAAGGAGAAACTTAACCAAGACCCTGAAATAACTCACACATAAAATATTCACTTAATGGGATATATTCTTCCAAGTCTGAACTCAGGCTTGCACACAGAGTGGTAGAGAGAGATTATCATTATATGTCACAGTGAAAATTTTCATGGCCTTCCAAGTATTTTGGGAATATTTCTGAAGGATTGAACTGCTTGTCACAGTATTGACATAGAGTCATTCAAATGTTCTTCTGTAATAATGAACACTGGCAAAAGTTAAGCACAAAACAATGAACTGACAGCACTGATATTTCTCCATACATGCTCTGTTAATCATTACCTACCAGTTATATATTTTTAAATAATTCACCAGTCCTCCCCCACCAAAAAAATGCTAGCATTCCCACAGACAGTGATGATTAACAATAAGTTCAGATATGTGTAAAGCTAGAGAACAAATAATTAACCACTTCTTTATTGCCTCACTGATTTCTAGAACCATGTAATTGTGCAGGATTCTCTGAAAACGAATAGGCTTACGTATCAATTGGTTCAGGCTAGCTGAGGTCTTGATTGTTGATCTATTTTTAAAGGTATCAGCTTTTACAAGTGACCTCAGAGGATTCAGTTACAGAGAGCTGCAGCCTAATTCCTAGAGTAACCAGAATCAGGGATGTGTTAAACTTTGGGTAGTGGCCAGTGATGAGTTTATTCTAAAGTCCGTGCAGAATACCTGACCTCAGTCAATGATTCTTGTTTATTATCTAAGCCACGAAGTTATGACAGCCTCTGATGTTGGTGTGTAAGCAAAAAGGGAAATGGAGCTTGTTTTGAATGTGCTGAGGTCTAAAGAGGGAAAAGAATGTTTTATGTTATGGAATTTTAATATTTCAATTGCACTCTATGAGAAGTTTATCATTTTTCCATATTCAGCATTCATTTGTCTTGGAAATAATCATATATAGTCATGATAGCTTAATACACACAAGACTTTTGTGCTGTATGCTGTATATTTTTTTAACTGATTTTCCTCTTTAGCTTTTTGCATTGAGAATTAAGACAAATTTTTAAAATAATTGCTACAAACATAAACCCTAGTCATTTTCATTAGTTATTCAAACTTTACTGAAAAAAATAAAAAACATGCAGTTAATCATATTCCTTGGCTAAGATCTAATCTTTAAAAATACTCTACATGTTAAGTGACTAGTTACTTAGACCAAGTTAGTAATATTCTTGGTTAAAATATGGCTGGATGTTTATTAAACATTTCCTCCAAATACATAATATCTACATAATATTCCAATTTCTCCTAAGGCTCTTTCTGCCTAAAATGTCAGAATTCATATGCCGCTTAGTTGTTTTTAAAGCTTAAAACTCCTAATCTTCCAAATATTTCATCCTAATGTCTGCTATCCTCCCAGGCTTAAGGGTACTTGTGAAATTCTAGGGATTAACAACGATTGCTTCAGACAATGGGCAGAGTGGAGAGAGATAAGAATTACTTTTATTTATGTTTATATTGCTTATGTACGGCCACCTGGGAGCTCTGGCAGAAGAAAGGTGTTACTGAAATATAATTTATTAATAATAGTTTCATAACAGTTTACAGAATAAAGGAAAAGGAAATGACTTGTGAAAAGCCATAAAATTCCCTGAGAAGGCAACACACAACAAGACTAAAAGAATAGCTCTTATCATTGTTCTCATGACCAAAGGCCCACAGTGGAAATTCACAGCCAGGATTGACAGCTTCTTTGGGGAAGACTACACAGTTTTCCATTGCCCAAGTTTACCAGGCAAATGTTTCTGCTTCACCAAACAAACAACTGCAGATTTCCACAAGCCCTTATCTCCTAAATATTTTACTGCCCCCACCCACTCACCTACTCCTTACTCAGACAATTCCTTTTGGGGGAAAAAAAAAGAGGTTGCATGCCAGGTCTCCAGCCAGGTCTGTAGCTAGAGGCAGGTGAAAAGCAGCCATACATTGATGTTTCTCTTCTTCTCTACTTCTTTCCCTTCCTCTCTATTAAAAAAAAAAAAAAAAAAGGCTGTGGCTGATGGCTCACTGGATAGGCATTGGCCTGTGAACCCAAAGCTTGCTGGTTCGATTCCCAGCCAGGGCATATAACTAGATTGCAAGCCAGGTCTGTAGCTGGAGGCAGGTGAAAGGCCTCCATACATTGATATTTCTCTCCCTCTGTGCTTCTCTCCCTTCTCCTCTCTCTGAAATAATTTTTTTAATCTTTAAAAAATCTATAAACTGCTTTGGGTAGTATAGACATTTTAATGATGTTAATTCTTCGCATCCATGAACATGGTATATGCTTCCATTTATTTGTATCTTCTTTAATTTCTTTCTTCAATGTTCTATAGTTTTCTGAGTACAGATCTTTTACCTCCTGGGTTAAGTTTATTCGTAATTTATTTTTCTTGTTGCTATGGTAAATGGGATTTGTTTTTAGCTTTTATCTCTGATGTTTCATTATTGGCATACAAAAATGCTTTTGATTTCTTGATATTGACTTTATATCCAACTATTTTGCTAAATTTGCTTATTAGATCAAGTAAGTTTTTGGTGGAGCCCATCAGGTTTTGTATGTACACTATCATATCATCTGCAAATAATGACAGTTTTACTTCCAATCTATAGATTCAATGCAATCCCAATTAAATACCAATGACATACTTAACAGAAATAGAAAATAGAAAATTCAAAATTTATATGGAGCCAAAAATGTCCATGAATAGCCACAGCAATCTTGAGAAAGAAGAACAAAGTAGGAGGAATCACAATACCAGACATCAAACCTATACTACAAGGCCACTGTAATCAAAACAGTCTGGTACTGGCATAAGAATAGATATAGAGATCAATGGAACAGAATAGAGAGCTCAGAAATAAATCCAGGACTCTATTAATGTTCAAAAAAGGGGGAAGGAACATAAAATGGAGTAAAAACAGTCTCTTCAACAAGTGGTGTTGGGAGAACTGGACAACGACATGTAAAAAGATAAAACTAGACCACCAACTTATACCATACACCAAAATAAACTCAAGATGGATAAAAGACTTCAATATAACAGTACCACCATAAAGGTCCTGGAAAAAAATATAGGCAGTAAAACTTTTGGTATCCTATGCAGAAATATGTTTACTGATACTTCACCGAGGGCAAAGGAAATCAAAGAACAAATCAACAAATGGGACTATATCAAATTGAAAATTTCTGTTCAGCTAAAGAAAATACCAGCAAAATTCAGAGAGAACCAACTGTATGGGAAAACATATTTGCCAATGGTACCTCAGACAAAGGTTTGATCTCCAAAATATATAAAGAACTAATGTGACTCAACACCAGGGAGACAGACAGCCCATTTAAAAAATGGGCAAAGGACCTGAACAGACAACTCACTGAGGAACACATACAAAAGGCCCAAAGGCATATGAAAGAATGTTTAACATCACTAGCCATCAAAGAGATGCAAATTAAAACCACAATAAGATACCATCTCACACCTGTCAGAATGGCAATCATCAACAAATCAACAAACAACAGGTGTTGGCGAGGATGTGGGAAAAAGGGAACCCGGGTGCACTGTTGATGGTAATGTAGGCTGGTGCAGCCACTATGGAAAACAGTATGGGGTTTCCTTAAAAAACTAAAAATGGAACTGCCTTTCGATCCAGCATTTCCACTACTAAGACTGAAGAACCCTGAAATACCAATTCAGAAGAACCTATGCACCCCTATGTTCATAGCAGTGCTATTTACAATAACCAAGTGTTAGAAACAGCCTAAGTGCCCATCAGTGGATTATTGGATAATCCATTGTACACAATGGAATACTACTCAGCAGAAAGAAAGAAGGAACGCCTACCCTCTGTAACAACATGGATGGAACTGGAGAGTATTATGCTTAGTGAAATAAGCCAGTCAGTGAAAGACAAATACCATATGATCTCACCCATTTCAGGACAATAATGAACAAGACAAACAAATAAGCAAAACAGAATCAGATACATGAATACAATGAATAGATCTCCAGTGGGCAGAGAGGGGTTGGGGGAGAAGTGGGAGGGGAGATGAGGAGACAAAGAAGGGGAGCAGTTTAGTCAAGGAACTAGTGTGGAAGAACCATGGGCATGGACAACAAGTGGGATTGACTTTGGGGGGAGTGGGTGGATGGGGGAAGGGACAGAGAGAAGAAAAAAGGAGATGGATGTAATAAAATAACAATAAAATTAATTTTTTTAAAGATTTTATTTAATTATTTTTAGAAAGAAGGGAAGAGAGAGAGTCAGAGAGGGAGAGAGACATCCATGTATGGTTGCTTTTCACCTGCCTCCAGCCACAGACCTGACTGGGGACCTGGCTTGCATCCTGGTTATGTGCCCTGGCTGGGGAATCGAACCTGCGACCTTTGGGTTCGCAGGCCAGCGCCTTATCCACTGTGCTACCAGCCAGGGCCAACAATAAAATTAATTCTAAAAAAGATAATTGACAAATACAGTAAACTTGAAAAATCAATAAATAATAAATCTTTTTTAAAAAGGCAATCTGATTCAAGGATGATTTAGAAATAGTAATTTGAACTTCAGCAACTCATTTCTTTGGATAAATCATGCAAGGACCAGGAAATATTTGCTTTTACTGTATCAGAAATAAGTCAGACCTTTGTTAATGTAGGGCATCCAGGCTAAAAATGATGTGAGGACACACATCGGTCCATAGCTGACTCTCAATAGTGTTTCCTATAAGAAAAAACATGCAAGAAAATTGTGGTTATTTAGCTGAGAGAAGAAAATGTAAGTATAAAAATCATTTTAATTTCTGGGGGAGACAAGGGCCATTGTTGATTGTATTTCTTAAATTTAGTGTGTTAGAGACATGACTGTCAGCCCTAGCTGCACATCAGATTACCGGGGTAGATTGTGAAAACACTGCTGTCTTAAATGCACCCACAAAGACAGCAAGTCAAGCATCTGTGTATTTAAAAGCTGAGCTTTTCGGGGATTGAAGGAGGACATGGTAGGCCAATTTTTCTCAATTCAGAGCATCTATCAAGACTGAGATCATCTGAAGAGCTGTTCTAAAATACCCAAGGCTCACTTTTCCCATGCCTCTTATCCAAACCCAACACATATTCTGAGAAGGATTTCCTTCTAATTCAAACATTAGCCAGGCTCCTCTGAGCTGTCTTCATCACTAAGCCTTGACTTGAACATTGCTGGGGCTGAGTGGCCCAGTTTTAGCAAGAATCCCTATTAAACCAATTGAAGGAAAATCCTCCCATCTGGGAGATCTGATCACCCTTGATATCTGATCAAATTTCTTATCCCCTACCCGCCACTCTTGCTGCCTGACCACCCTGGCCTGCCTTTAGCAAGAATTCTGTCAGGTGAGTTAAATAAGAATTCCCCTGCTCTTGATTTCTTCTCCTGGTAATTGTCCATCCACCAACTACGTCACCACCTCCACCACTACATACACACGTACCCCCTTAAGTAAAACTGTCCACTTGTTCTCCACTACTGCAATAGTTTTAACATCCTCTTTAGTGATAATGGAATAGGTGTCAAGAAGTTAAGTGTCTGAATAAATTTTTTCATTAACATATGACCTTCTGAGCAGATAATATTAGTAGGCTTCCTCCTTCTATGCCTAAATTGGGAACCACTCCAGTAGGCCACCCAAGTGACACCAAACTAAAAAGCACTGTCCCTTCAGTATTATAAACTTCAGCTCCATCAGAATCTCAAGGGAAGAGTGCAGTAGAAAATATACATAAAGGCAACATACATGATTTTTTTGCCCCCCAAAGATAAGATGGATAAATGTGGTCCAGGAGAAAATATTGTAAGGATAAAATCCCTTTGAGATAACAGAAATGAAGAACTGTAAAAAGGCTTTGATTAATGGCTTTCTTAGTAACAAGGTATCTGTTAAAGAGAGAGAGAAAGAAAAGAGGCAACAGAATAAGAATAAGCCAGCACTTTTAAGAGGATATGATTTCAGAAAGAAAAATGAATATTAAAGCTCAGTTCCAAATCCAGAATGGGATCTATGGAGAAGAGGCTAGGCAGCAGATGGATGAGACAGGACCTGCAGGTACTAACAGTTTTAATGACAGTGGATTACCTTAGTTTAAATATGTTCATGATTGGCCCTAAATTTAAGGCGACACCAAGCTGCTGCTAGTAAATATATTCACATCTGTAGCTAGAGTTTTGCTTCCATACGATACACACTTGTAATAATGCATGGATATTACTTGGTAATGTTTTTCTGTAATGTCCTATAAAAATAACATTTAAAACACATTAAATATTTTAAACTTTTCAAAACTCAAATAGAGAAGGTGACTTTCTATCCTTGTTATATTAATGTGCCTGAAAGCTGGGGAGTTAACCAGATAACTTTGCAAAGTCTCTTCCATTCATAAACCCATCTCTCTTTAGTTCCCGAGAAGTTTATGGAGAGTCTATTTTTAAATTTATTTTATAGATGGGAAAATAGAGGAAGAAGTGGTAAATGGACTTCCCAAGGTGCTAGAGAGGGTGTCTGTCTGAGTTAGAATTATAATTTATGGTCCCTTAATTGCTCAACTAATTAGCAAGCCTGCTGTTAAAAGCACTAAGTTATACTTTATGAATATAAAGTTTTATGTACATTTCCTTTGATATCAAGAGAATTACATCAACTAGAAAGCCTGCTCTACTTTTTTATGAGCATTTAGAATTGAATGTTGCATCAGTTATATGTGGTTTTTGAGAAATATGCTGCCCAAAATATGTAGGCTAACTGATACAGGATTAATACACATAGTTGTGAATTCTTCAACTTTGACCTTTCTGTGCCTTTGAAATTCTCATTAAGATGCATTAAATATATAGAATATACTTGTATCAAGGTGAACCATGAGCTTGGGACACTAAAGCACAAAGTTATTATATTTATTATATGGAAAAAGTAGACAGATCTACATTTTATTAAACAGGTGTTATACCAATTTGAAGTTTGAAAAGCATGCTTAAAACATACATACATATATATATGAATTGAATGCTTTCTTTGTGGAAGGTACCAGATGGGGGTGTTCAAGAATGCTCTGGCATCTCATTGTGGTTTTAATTTACATCTCTCTGATAGCTAGTGATGTTGAGCATTCTTTCATAAAACAGTATGGAAAAAACTAAAAATGGAACTTTTGATCTAGCTATTCCATTGCTAGGATTATACCTGAAGAACCCTGAAACACCAATTCAGAAGAATCTATGCATCCCTATGTTCATAACAGCGCTATTTACAATAGCCAAGTGCTGGAAATAGCCTAAGTGCCCATCAGTGGATGATTGGATCAAAAAACTTTGGTACATTTACACAATGGAATACTACACAGCAGAAAGAAAGAAGGAACTCCTACCCTTTGCAACAACATGGATGGAACTGGAAAATATTATGCTTAGTGAAATGAACCAGTCAGTGAAAGACAAATACCATATGATCTCACCCATTTCAGGACAATAATGAACAACACAAACAAATAAGCAAAACAGAACCAGATACATGAATACAATAAATAGATCTCCAGTGGACAGAGAGATGTGGGGGGAGAAGTGGGAGGGGAGATGAGGAGGCAAAGAAGGGGAGCAGTTAAATCAAGGAACTAGTAGTATAAATGACCCATGGACATGGACAACATGTGGGATTGACTATGGGAGAGGGCATGGGGAGGGTGGAGCAGGGAAGAGCATTATGAAAAAAATGGGATAAATGTAATACAATAATAATTAATTAATTTAAAAATAAAAAAGAACACACTGGCAACTGAGAAGTGACCCAATCTGACCTGTGTCCATTTAAGGTCACTCTGTTTATTGGCTTGTGAATAGATTTTAGGCAGCATATGAGCTGAACTAAGTCACCCTAAAATTTGTAAGTTTAAGTCCCAATTCCCTGAAGGGAAGCAAAATACGCCTTTTTAGTATATTAATTTCTGTTTGTCAGGAATGTACAAATGTATTTTTATTTAAAAATGCAAAATAAATTATCTGTAAGCATGGACAATAAAATCAGTAAACCATTGTATGTTGTCAGCTGAAACCAGTAACTGATGGTTATAGCGATTTTCTTAAACATCAGCCAGCCTTTTCCCAGTCATGTCCTTCAACTGACTTCTCTGAAATTCCAGGTGAGAAGCATTGCCTTGCACTTCCCCTCACAGTCTCATTAACAACGGTAAAGCACTATTCCAGGACTAGAACATGCCACTTCCTATAGCACCTCCCATTCTAGCCATCCCACCCGTCCCAGGGTTTTTCTCTTCTTTAGGAATTTCTGTAACTATAACTTCTGCTATTGTTAACAGAGAGGCTACTCCAGCAGCATCGAATAAAGCAGTTCTTACAACCTTAGTTGGATCGATGATTCCTTTTTCCATCATGTTCCCAAAATCCCAAGCATAGCATCATAACCAACTTCTGAAGAACTGTGCATAATTTTCTCAACTATCAATGATCCCTCAACACCTGCATTTTTAGTAATGGTCATTGCAGGAATTCTGAGTGCTTTTATAATAATTTCTATATCAATTCTTTGATCTTCATTAGCTGGAGTTAAAGAGTCCAGAGCCGGAATGCACCAAAGCAGGGCACAGCCCCCTCCCAAAATGATGCTTTCTCAACAGCAGCTCATGTAGCACTGAGGGTGACTGTTACTCTCTTTCTTTTCATTCACTTCAATATCACTTGTCCCACCAACCTTCAGCACAGCTTCTCCATCTGAGAGTTTTGCTAGATGTTCAGTTACTTTTTCCTTTTCATATTCACTAGTTGTGATGTCTAACTGCTGGATGATTTCTTGAATATGATTTTCAATTTGAGCCTTGTTGCCTTTCCCTTGCAAGAGCATGGCATCATCTTTGGTCCCAGTGACCTCTCCAACATTTCCTAAGTCATGAGACCGAACATTTTTAAGATTTAGAGTCAATCCTTCTTCTCCAAACACTGCACCACCAGTAGCAATAGCCATGTCTTTAAGCTTGTTTTTCTATTGTCACCAAAACCTGAAGCTTTGACTGCTACAACCTGAAGACCAACTTTTAGCCTATTCAAAACAAGTGTACTTAGAGCTTCTCCATCAACATCTTCAGTAGTTTTATGACCAAGGGCTTATGGTGAGTGTTGGCAATTTCAAGAGCAGGTACCATGGACTGAACACTAGAAATTTTCTTTTCACTTAATAGAATGTAAGCATCTTGGAATTCACATTTCTGACCTTTTGCTGTATTAATAAAGTATGGAGAAATATAACCTTGATCAAATTTCATGTCTTCAATAATTTCTAATTCATTGTTCAATGTTTTCCCAGCCTTCACTGTAATGACACCCTTTCATGCAACTTTCTTCATAAAATTGGAAATTATGTTGCCAATTTCTTTGTCTCCTTTTGCAGAAATTGTAGCAACCTGTGTTATTTCTTCAGGGGTTGTCACAGGTTTAGACTGCTTTTTAAATTCAGAAATTATAGCATCACCAGCTAAAATCACACCTCTCTTGATTTCCACTAGATTAGCACCTTCACTGATCTTCTCAAAGCCTTCCTTGACAATAGCACGTGCCAGTACAGTAGCAGTGGTCATACCATCACCAGCCTCTTCATTTGTATTATTGGCAGCATCTTGAACAAGTTTAGCACCAATATTTTTATATTTATCTTTTAAGTCAATGGACTTTGCAATGGTCACATCATCTTTTGTTACTTTGGGACATCCCCAGCTCTATTCCATAATCACTGTTCTTCCCTTTGGTCCCACAGTAACAGCTACAGCATTGGCTAAAAGGTCTACCCCTTGAAGGATTAAGGCTCAAGCATCTACACCAAATTTTACATCTTTGGCATAAGCTTGAGTGAGATGAGGAGCCAGTGTCTTGGACACTGGCCTGATCTGCTAAAGGACTGTGTAATTAAAGCATTTCTGCAGGGCAGTGGCAGGACAAGTGAGCAGCAAGGCAGGCCGTCCGCAGCGAGTGAGTGGTATATTGATTCTTTTTAATAAACAGCAGACACAAGAGAAGCACTGAAATCCCAGTGGAAGTTAGCCTTGTGTGAGAGAAATTTACATTTATAAGGGAACCTCCCATTTATAAGGGTGTATCCCTCTCCATACCAGGAAGGGAAGGACTACATCTTCCTTCTTATCAATGAAAAAGAGGGTGACTTAAATCAGGATAATAACCATACCTTTGTTCCTTGTCTAGTGTGCTTATCCTGAGAACCACTCCCAACATCTTTCTTTTGTCTTCAGTGGAGGATGTGTTAAAGAGAAAACACAGACCCAAAACAGAGTCACTTGTGCAGAAGCTCATGACACTAAACCAAGATTTAATACTTGACCAAATGGCAGTTTCAACCTTCTCCAGAAATGTAATCTTGCTAAAAACAGTCTGGAATTTTCTGGTCGGCATAAACGAGTTTACCTGTCATGTGTATGTTCTTCATGCCCCCTCCAAAGGAAACTGAGGCCACCTGGCTGGTAAGATCCCTGACTTCCCCTAAGGGAAGTTACCTTGCCTGAAACAATCCTATCTGTTCTTTTGCTAATAATTCATGTCCTGTCCAGTTTCTGCCTATCGAAGTCTTAGATATTACACAGCTTCTCAGGGCACCTCTCTGCTTGCCATATGGGGTGCTGCCCAGATTCAAAAATTACCCCAAAGAGTCCACGGGATCTTCGACTTTACTTGATTGACTTTTAGTTGTTTAACTTACGTATGTAAGGTGAGGCTTGCCATTTCAGAGAGGCACTCAGTTTTCCTGGAAATCCCCATGCCTACTGGAGATATCTAATTCATTAAACTTCTGTTTGTTTTCCTATTAATCTGCCTTACATTATGGAGGGAAGAGGAGAGGGTCCCAGCCAAGAACCCAGAGAAGTAAAAGGGAAATTACTTTTTTCCCCCCTACACCCAATAATTTAGAGTGTAACTGTCTTTGTAGACAAGATCATTGAAGAGGTCATTAAGGTAGAATAGGGTCCTGTGGGTGTCTCTTGATCCTAGGAGATTGGGGCACAGGCAAACACAAAGAAGAGACTGTGTGAAGAAACAGGGAAAAGACCGGCCACTACAAACCAAAGACAGAGGACTCAGAAGGAACCAACTCTGCTGACAGTCAGCCTCCATAACTTAAAAAAAAACTATGCCTATTTTTTTAAGCCACCCAGTCTGTTGTACTTTGTTATGGCAGCTCTAAAATAATCAGGGAGAAGGCCAGGGAGGTCACAGGAAAAAGTAAAACTATCCGAGAACCATTTTAAATATTCTCAGATTTAAAAGGTGAATGGGAATTCAGAAAATACTTTTCTTTCCATCATTTTCCTCAGTTAAAATTCTCTAAATCCAACTGATTTCACCGTAGTGACACCGCATACTGCAAAAGACCAGCAAAGGACTTTATCACAATTATTTTCTTGATTTCAGTGTGCTTTGTTCATGGGATTAAATTTTTCTGTACAATAAACATCACATAAATGTTTTAAGTAAAAATTTCAAGTTAGAAAAAAAACAAGAGGACTCCAAAAAGTCCCAGGTGAGAAGAGTGCACAAAGTTTCAAAGAAAAGGTTGGGAAAGTAATTTCTGAGTCGGCCTTTAAAGTACTATGTTCCCAATACTGCCTGTACAGGAGTAGCTGACACGGTTAGGTTAGCATTACTCTCATCTTGCTGCTTTTGTATCTGCCCCACACCCAGAGCCATGGACTTTATTTTTATTTATTTATTTTTAAGATTTTATTTATTATTTTTAGAGAGAGGGGAAGGGAGAGACACAGACAGGGAGCGAGAGATCAATGTATGGTTGTCTTTCACCTGCCTCCAACTACATACCTGGCTGGAGACCTGCCTTCCAACTTGATTATGTGCCCTGACTGGGAATCAAACCAGTGACCTTTGGGTTCACAGGCCAGCACCTTACCCACTGTGCCACCAAACAGGGCATAATGGACTTTATTAATTCACAAGGGCAGTGGGCTGCTGGAATAATGGTCCCAGCAGCTGATGTGGTTCATAGTTTTCTCTCCCTCCTTGACTTTGGCTTAGCTTTTACCACGATCTTCTGAATTAGGAATTTGAAAATTGGGATTATAAGGGACAGGATTGGGAAAGTTCATCCCAGAAGGACTCTTCTCTTTGAAAAAACGAAACCTCAAAATGTGTGTCTTCTTTCTCATTATTCACATTCTTCCTAAATCAACTAACTAACAAGGAAAAAGGGAGGGAGAGGAAAGAAGGTATCTCCCACACAGCTGGTTATATATTGATAAATAAATCCAATTTTTCTCACATGCCAGAATGTGACCACAGGGGATCATCCTAGTAAAACATTAACCAACTCCATCCTTATTGAAACAAAGCAATGAATAACAAGGGAGGGCTTTAGCTCTAATCTGAAGCCATAAAATGAAGTGTATGAGGCATGATAATTCAACAGGAAGGAGACTACTGACCCTTCCTCGAGGGGCAGCTCTTCAAATTAGGGTGGCTCCCAGGAGAGAAGGGGAGGCTGTCACAGGTCAGACAGAGGCTGTCTCGTTAGTATTACAGTTGAATATTAGTCTACTGAGTTTGGAAGGAAAACAAAGCAATTTAAATAAGAAAGAACAGAATTCTCAGAGTAGCGGACTAGAGTATCACAAAATCAGATGGGTTTACTATGTATAAGGCTGAGCTCTCCCACTCTTCAATTGTCCACATGTGGAAAATGAACTTTTTTGAGCCTCTGTTCCCTCTTATATGAATGAGCTAATAATATTCACCTCTCAGAGATAGTGAAGATAAAATAATGTGTAAAAAGTTTATTACAATACCTTGCACATAGAAGATAGAGCATGTATCACATTTTTACTTCTTCCTTTCTGCCTTTACCAAGATTCTATTTATACTATAGTCTACTATCAAGTAATATGTATTGAAGAATGTGAAAGCCAGACACACTCTTTAGTTTATCAAAGTATTCTCCAAACTCTGTCTTAGCAGACAAGAGTAATTTACCAAAGATTTTTAACACACTTTTTCTTTCCTGCTTCATCTTCATTCCTATTTGCTATTGTAGTTTTCTAGAATAAGCAGTCTGGGCCATTCTAGTGGCTTACTGAGAAAATGTGGGAGGAAAAAATATTAATGGCAATATTTAAAACATTGGGTTTTTTTGTTTGTTTTAAATTTAATTTTATTGTTGTTTTATTACATCCATCCCCTTTTTCTTTCCCTCTGCTAAAACATTGTTTTTAATTTCATAAGAAATATGCCCAATAGTGAACTGGGCATCAGAATAAAATATAAACTGGATGAAAATTATTTGTAGTTTATCTATTTTTCTTCTATTTCAAATAGAACCAGCTCTTCTGAAACAACTCTAAGGGGAGAGTTTTATGTGCAAGTTGCCATCCTCTGGTATTGGGTCATATAGACTGGAGGTACTCAGAAACTATTTCAAATGAAACCCAAATAAATATCTGCAGGAATAGACTTAATTAAAAGCATAGATATACTCCCATATTTCAAGGGAACTATACTTTGATTTAGATAAAGCATCCGACATAACTTCAAAGAACAAATAGCAGCCTGTTGAAATGAATGATGACTTGGTAAAAAATAAATACTCTTAAGAATGTAAATCCCATCTAGCTGTAGGAATTGTAGGAGATAAATTAAATCTTACCACTGGGTTAGGAACAAGGAAGAAGAGACTACATGAGTAAAAAGAACAAAGGAATGGAACTTGGAGATAGAAGAGGACAAATGTGAGCGAACTGTAGTGGAAGGCATGGAAATAAGTGTCAAAAGAGATTAGCTCAGTAAGAACAAATCTACAAGGTGACTTGAAATTGTAACTTGTGACAAAGTAAGTGGATGACTTTTTGAAGCCTGCAGTAGCCCTTGTCGCTATTCTAAGAGAAGAAAATCCTACCAAGAGGGAGAAGGAAGGATTAACCTCAGGAAGTGGCTGTGGTTGTGCCAGGGGTCCTAACATGAAAATTGACAAGAATGCCTGACATGTCATATCTTCTGGCAACAAGGAGACAGCATTGTTACCCCAAAGGAAATGGCAGGATAGGACCTAAGGATGTTTTGGTCTTTGTCTTACATAAAATTGACTTCTAGGAATGACTACAGAATTTGCAGGACCTCGGGCAAAATGAAAGTTTGTTGTCTAGGTTGGAAGCCATGAAGTCAATCTTTCCTTTCCACAGTCTGTGGCCCCATCCCCCAGCAGAAATGCATTCCCTACTGTCCATGTAGGAATGAGCTCTGTCCCTGGACAGGGAACGAGAAAAGCTCTGTCTTATTTCAGGTTGCTCTAAGATATTATCATAGTCTTTGTGGCTCCAAAACCATTTTTTTCTCACAGTTTTGGAGGTAGGAAGGCTGAGATCAGGGAGCCTGTATAGTCAAGTTCTTGGTGGGAGTCTTCTTTCTGGCTTATAGAGAGCTATCTTCTTACTGAATCCTCCAATGGTAGGAAAAGACCTAGTTCTCAGTTTTCTTCTTATAAGGGCATTAATCTCATTTAGAGGGCTCTGCCCTCAGGACCTGATAACCTCCCTAAGGCCCCACCTCCAAATACCATCACATTAGGACTCAACATGGGACTCTCAAGAGGCAGAAATGTTCAGCCCATTGCAGGCGCCCTGCCAAGTGGCCTGCAGAATGCACCACAGCACAGCCAGGCCATCTGAAAAGGATCACAGCTTCCTACCACCCTGAGTCACCAGAAGACATTGGCCTGGCCCGCCCCCACTCTCTCTGTACCGATGCCCGAGTTCCCACCAGAAGCAGAAGAGAGAGGCAGAGTGCAAACATCTCTCATCCACGTAACCCAGAGGGCGACAGCCAAGCTGAAGGGGGATTGGGAAGCCAAGCCGAGCCCAGAGCACCAACAGCAAACACCAGGAGCCAGATAATGGGAGTCAGGGAGATGAGGGGGTAGGGAAGAGGGCTCCCACTTGACTGAACCAAGGCAATGAACCTCCAGCTCTTGCTCTAGCATTACCTTAGACGTCCCTTACAAAAAACAGATTCGGAGACAAAATGATGGTTAATTTCAAGACTGCAAACTGCAGAGCGTGTAACCCAAGCCAGAGACGGCCTGAGCACGGAACGCTGTGGGACGCACAGATCACACACGATGAAGCCTGCCCACCTTGACAGTTACATTTGCCCTGGTGCAGGAGCTGAGTGGCTGAACATAATCCATTTGCTCCAAAATCCTCCTAAACTACAGTCATTGTTTCCACCTCTAGTCCTTCTGCCCTCACCTATTGCCTCTGCCCACCAGTCGCCTTGATTCTTTTCAATTTTTTAAACAAAAATAATTTTAAAGATGTTTGAAGAAATTTTAAGATCATTTTATGTGTTTTCTTTGACCGTCTGTCAAAGATTATGGGACTTTTCCCTTCAAAACTAGTTATTTTTATTATTATAAAAATCATATACTTACATAGCAAAATACACTTCAAGAAACACAGAAAGATAGAAAAGTAAAATTCTTTCAAAATTCCCATCCCTAGAATCACTTCCAAGGAGAGAGTTAGTTCTTCTTTGTTGTTTTACTGGTGGTTATTGATGTAGCTTTAAAAATCCTCATATCTTTGCCCTGGTTGGTGGCTCAGTGGATTGGCACTGGCCTATGAAATCAAAGGTCACTGATTTGATTCCCAGACAGGGAACGTAACCAGGTTGCAAGCCAGGTCTCCAGCCAGATCCTTAGCTGGAGGCAGGTGAAAGGCAACCATACACTGATGTTTCTCTCCCTCTCTACCTGTCTCCCTGCCCTTCTCTCTAAAAATAG
The DNA here is from genome assembly GCA_004026585.1 of Noctilio leporinus. Lineage (NCBI taxonomy): Eukaryota > Metazoa > Chordata > Mammalia > Chiroptera > Noctilionidae > Noctilio > Noctilio leporinus. The sequence continues at coordinate 288,807 of PVIW01000573.1, forward strand.
TGATTAAAATCTTAAAAAAAAAAAGAAAAGAAAAAGAAAAAAAAAGAAATACTCATATCTTTAATCCGCTTTGCCAACAATAATAAGAGTCCCAACTCCTTTTCAACGTTCCTCCAGCCATGTTGGCCTATGACCTTGTCATGTCAATTCAGCCTCTTTTTCTTTCATCCTGAGGGTCTATCTGCTGGGAAATTTTTTTCATATAGGGTATTATGTACAATGCTGAGTTTTTTATATGAAAAATGTAATCTTTGAATAATGCTTTACAGACAGTTTGAATTATTATTGAGAATTACAGGTCGGCTGCCATCCTTGCTGTAATTTTTAAGCCATTGTCTCATTGCTCTCAACTCAAGAGTTGCCACAAAGATTGCTATTTCCTCTTATAGATGAATTGCCTCCTGTCCCCAGAAGCTTTGAAGAATTTTTCTTTCAGTGTTTTGAAATTGAAACATGATATTTCTACACTTTCTTTGCCAAATAGTGAGTTGATCCTCAAAGTCTCCTGAAATGTGAACTTTCTACCATTTAGGGAAATTTTCTTGTAACGTTTGTGGTTATTTTCTCTTCTTATGGAGCTGATATGAAGAGCTGTTCAACTTACTTTTCATCCTTGAATTTTAGCCATCATTCTGGGAGATATTATCAACTTTGTCTTCTGTGTGACCAATATTGCTTTCAGGCATGTTCTTTTCATTATTCATCCTGTGTGATTAAATTTTGCACTTTGGTACTCATACTGTTTAATTATTCAAACTGTTTTCCATTCTATGTTTACCTTTCTCTCTTTTTCTTTTTTCCTGAAAGTGTTATCTTCTGATCTCTCTTTGACATGACCAATTAATTAGCATTTTTTAAACCTTTGTGCTCAGTGTTATCTCTATTTCCTCTGAGACCCAGCGTTACAGTTTGCATCTTTGTGCTTCTCTTTATGCTATTTGTTTTCCTGAAAAACCTGGTGCCTGTGATATCTTTGCATGTCTGAAATTCCAATTGATTAAGTTAAATGGTTGGCAAGAGTTTCCTCTGGATTTCTGTAAGTTCTTTCCACCCCTACCCTCAACAACCTTTTTAGTAAGTCTTGATTGCCTGTTCTGTAGAAGTGGGCAGAATATGTTGCTGGTGGGAAATGAGGGCAATGAACAAGCATTCGTGTAAGAAATTTCCACAACTGTGGGTACAACAGCAAAACATCAGCAAGCTTCAGGATGATGAAGGGGGCGGGGGGTGGAATATGGAGGAATGTGGTCATGTATGCTACCTGAGGGAGTTCCAGAGTTACCTGGAACTTGACCTTGCTTCTGTCTCAGATCCTCACACTAGGAGTTCATGCTAGTAAGATTGAGAGGTGCCTTATTTTAGAGAAAGCAGTAAAGTCAAGAATGGGAGACTTCCTGAATATGTAGAATTTTTCAAAGCACTGGCTTATTGATTTCCCTGACAATTGTCCTCAGCCAGGCCCATTCATACATGCCACTCTTTATTGGGTAGCTCTGTTCTTACAGCTTCGCAGGCTCTTTTGGAGGAAAATTAGGTGTGCCCTTGGGTCCCTTTGGCTACATTTCTCTTGGTTCTGATTTTTCCATCACTCAAATTCCATCTGCTTTCTATCTTCATGAAATACCTCAAAACGAGGTGTTGTTTTTCAATATAATCTTGATTGCATTCTTTTAAAGATATAATTTCTATCACTTCAATGAGGTTTTTAGCAGAAAGAAAAATGGATGGACATCTCCAACCTGTTGATCATTTTTTCATTGAATTGACTGAATTGGCATTAGTTAATAAAATCATACAGATTTCAGGTATACAACTCTATAATGCATTATCTATATATTATATTGTATGTTCACTAGTCCGAGTCAAATCTCCCTCCATCACCATTTATCTCAATTCCCTCTCTCTTAATTAATCTTAATGTTAAACGACATACTACCTGATCTTAAATCCATCTCAATTTAACATTTAAGTAATGTAACTGTTACAAAACCCCTATAAAAATCATCTCCATTTCAATCAGAAAATAGGGTCCAGTTATGGCTGTGATTGAAATAGTCTAGTTATCATCACATTGAAAAAGTGTATAAATAAGTATGGACAGACTCAAAAAACAATTGAGATATTTCATTTTTGGAAATAAGCAGGAGAAAAGATGTGGCCAATAAAACACAGCCACAGATGTTGAACTGACTTGGGGAAGAAAATAAGCTGTATCTTTCCTAAGGGTAAGAACATTCGAATAAAGTAGTTATTGTATGAGAGAAAAGACACTTGATCGACTCTAGATCTAGAGAGAGCTAAACAGAAAGGGTGGATTAAGAATAAATTATAAAGAGATGGTGATTAGAACTTCATATATTATCTCATTATCTCATATAATGTGAGCGTACATTAACATCTGATTACTGTTCAAAATGCCAGACACTGGTATAAAGCAGCTACAATTAGCTATAGCATTATTAACAGCTTACATTTTTAAGGTGCCCCATTACTGCAATTGCAACAGAACAGGAAAAACTGTCCTCACATCTGATAGTGAATCAGCATTAGAAAGAGACATTTGAATTCTCAATTCTGTATTTAGTACTTTGAACATTTGATTTCATTTTCCTTTAAGATATTTCCTAAAAAGAAAAAATTAACGTATTTCTACTTAAGCCACAGAGACTAATAATTTTGAACATAGGTCATATAATGCAATTTAGTATTATGAACTAATACAACATATGTGAAAGAACATAAGTTAATAGCTAACATGTTTAAAATCAAAATTCTTAAGAAACCTGTCATAGGCTGTAGCATTTACTCAGGTGCTGTAAAGCAATGAAATGACAAATATCATGCTATTTGCATGGGAAAGCTAATACCTTCTATTACACCATCATGGAAATTGAGTCAGTCAAAGTGTCTGTGGATTCACAAAATTGCTATCTGGTTTTGGTGGTTGTTTTTTGTTTTTAATTTAGAGCTGTTCAGGGATCTTTTAAAAGAGAGTGTCCCTTAATAATGAGTCTGGTCAGCATGTGATTTCTAACAAGAGAACCGTGACTGGTAGGGGGTGAGCACAGTAAAGCTGCCGAGTACTTCTATCTGAGAGAGTTTGATCTCATTATTTTCTTTAAATTGCTAAACTCATACTTTCATCTTTATTTGTTCACATTCCTAGAACATACTGATGTATTTAAGCAAATAAATAATTTGTATTGGTTGTTTCAGAGGAAAGAGAAGGCAACAAAGTTAGTCTTTTCTTTGGGTCAACTTGTAGACTATGAAAAGGGAATGAAGGGCTGATGCCCTGAACAATATGGGAAGCTGAGCAATGGAAAAAGAAAATAAAAGTCTTCTCTTTGCTGAATCTGAACACCATTAAAGAGGGGCGGGGGACTGAAAATTAACTCACTGTACTTCTTCAATACCAAGTTTCATGAGGAAGAGATGAATTCTTCAATAAAGAAAATGATGATGCTTCCCATTCCTGAAACATGAAAGTTTCAAAGATATTCAAGACTTTAAGAAAACCCATTCTAATTTAGTACTAAAATGTTCTTTTCCTCACCCATACTCATACATTTTTAACATTGTATTAACGCCTCAGAAAGTCCAACTAAGTAAAAGGTGCCATTTTTAAAAGCTTACAACACTTCTGTTGGTCTGAATTTATTGTGATAGCATAAGTAAAATGGATTTTGTATTTTTTGAGCTTGTTCTATGTTATGTATATTATTAAAATGATTATAGTTGTCTTATTGGTAGTTGCTTACTTCCTTTAACATGGTAAAATAGAAATTATGCTTCCAAAAATAGAGGTAAAATTATTTTAAAGGGTTCTGTTTAGTAATCAAAATCATTTTTTTGTTTTGTTTTGTTTTACCTAACAACTACTATAAGTTGTTGAATACAAACTTGCAAGTGCTAAAGAATAAGGGGAAAATTCAATAATAGTAGATAGTTCAACTAATCCTTGTATACCCACAGCAAGAATGATTCGAGATGATGCACCAGAATGTAACCTGTTATTTTTACACATGAAGAAAGCTGAAAACCAGAGAGATTAAGAAATGCAGCTTAATGTCATGTAGCTGTTTTATTTAGTTATAGAACTGAAACTAACTTTCAAGCCTCTGATGTTTGGTTGTTTAGCCTTTCATAACATCATATTTAATCCCCTTAATTTATACAACTTTAAAATATATTAAATGAAGTGGGAAATCAAATTCAAAGTAACTAAGAAAAAGCAATTTCTGAGTGCATTTTCCCACTATATTTCCTATAACACCATGTTTGAGATTTTAGGTTGTGTAATTGTGTTTCTATCTATAAAGGGGCATGATCAGATTGCTAGACATGTGTGGGTTAAGCACTGAAAGTCAGATTCCTTTGTTTTTGTTCACAGAATGGCTGCTCATACTCTATTTTTTTGTAGTGTAACCCACTTTCCAAATGGATGTCACTACCATAAATAGATCAATGAAGACATCGTAATAAATCATTGCCAGATTTTCAAAAATAAATCCCCAAAAAGACCACAGGTAGGATGTAGCTCTTAAAGAATATAAGGGCAGCAAGTAAAAGACAAGCTCTTCTTTGGGGACATTAAAGTGGCCTAGCCTGTGGCAGAGCTGCTACTTGATAAGTGATAGCACACCTTCAAGACAAAGTAAGATCCTGATGGAAACATGAGATATTACCAGGATCCAAGTTAGTCGTTCAGTTACAGTTAGAAATAGGGAGCTTACTAGGATTCTGAGCAGAAGAGGTTCTTTGGATAAACAATGGAAATCTAAAAGGCAATTCACAGAAAGAGAGGTTACTGTAAAAGGGGATAAGAATGAGAATACGGCCTGTGATACCTGGTACACCTGCTTTCCTCTGTAGAACCTGTTTTAAATTTCACACTTGAGCATCCTTGTTTCAGTTTACTTACTCTCTGCCATGAGATATTTGGAGAAGGAGGTTCTGATAAGTAAATACTGCAGTGAATCCAATAGTCAAAGATGAGTGTGGGGATAAGGAAGCCAAGGACTCGTTGGAGAAAATCCTAACGGGGTCAGAGACCCTTTCCAACTCAGAAAATGATTAGCTCAATTTCCGAAGCTAAGGGGAGATTTTACAAAATCCAGCAGAATTTAAACCATGAGGAAAGAGAGAATAATGGTAATAAAGGTATTTAATCTAGTTTGCCTTTGTTGAAATAATAGCAAGTAAAAACAATAGAAATATAATGATGGATTTAACTTAGTAGGTCTGTATAAGAACTATGACAAATAAGAATATCACAGAAAAATAAGTCTTAAAATAAGGTTTTTCTCTTATATACCTATGATCTGATGAAAGAAGTATAATTTGTAGCTATTTACCAAGTTTTTCCTTTAACTTTTAGCCATTGATTTATGGTAGAAATAAGTATTGAGAAAGAATGTCGAATAGTATCTTTGGCTCCAGGTTTCATTTGAGTAGAGAACAGTGATTTCATTCCTCCCCCTGTATGTTTTTAATATGTAACTCAATAGAACTAAAATTAAAATTGCTTTAAATAACTGTCTGAACTATCTAAAGCCATGTTCACATACAAAGTGTTCAGCCAAAATGTAAAATTAAAGCAAGTTAATATCATTTTTATTTTTACTTTGACTTTTTAATTTTTGTTATATTACAGTTGTCCCAATTTTCCCCAGTTGCTTTCCTCTGCCCCACCCATTGCATAAATGTCTCCTCAGTATGGTGTCAACCTGAAACTAATGTAATATTGCATGTTCAACTATAATTGAAAAATGCATTATTAAAAATTTTTAAGACCCTGGCTGGTGGCTCAGTGGATGGGCCCTGGCCTGTGAACCCAAAGGTCACTTGTTTAATTCCCAACCAGAGCACATAACCAGGTAGCAAGCCAGGTCTCCAGCCAGGTCTGTAGCTAGAGGCAGGTGAAAGGCAACCATACATTGACCTCTCTCTGCCTCTCTTCCTGCCTCTCTCTCTGGAAATAATAAAATCTTTTTAAAAATTTTTAATCAAAAATTTTAAAATCCCTATGAAGTAATTTCCTTATGAGTCACTGTAAGCAGATAAAAAAGAATTTGCAAAATAAATGAACAAATTTAAAAATTAGAAAATGATTGTTTTCCTTGAAATAAATTTATTTTAAGCATATAAAAAGCAGCAATTTCCAATGCACACACAAACTTTCATTACATAAGACTGTATATAAAATAATGTTCAATGATATAAAAATAAAATAAACACAAGAAATAACTTATAAAAACAATAAAGCAGATACAAAACTATAAAAATATATTAAATTAACAGTATGAAGAAAACCATTCAAGAATTAGAAAGAGAAAACTAAGTTGAATTTAAAAATGAGAGGGACGATACCTTCTCAGAACAGAAAGCAGAATTGCAAACTGAAAATCATACACTTCCTTGGAGTAGTGACAAGAGTAAATAATTCAGAAGTGATAAAAAAGATATAGACAGAAACATTCTAGATCAGAACAAAATTTAAAAACCTGAAGTTCTGCCCCAGAAGATTTTAAAACAAATCAACAATAAGAAATAGCCCAATAATCAGCCCTGGCTGGTGGCACTGGATAAGGTGCTGACCTGCAAACCCAAAGGTTGCCGGTTCAGTTTCCAGCTAGGGCAACATAGCCAGGTTGCAAGCCAGGTCTCCAGCCAGGTCTGTAGCTGGAGGCAGGTGAAAGGCAACCATACATTGATGTTTCTCTTCCTCTCTCCCTTCCCCTTTCTCTGAAAAATAATAAAATCTTAAAAAAAAAAAAAAAAAGAAATAGCACAATAAAAAGTTCAAATTTAAGGATAACTAAGCAATTCAAAATGTGTACTAGAAGGAAAACAATTAAAATAATGCTAGCCTCGACCTTCTCCTCTACAAAAACAAATGCCAGAATGTAATACTTCAAGGTGGGGCAAAAATAAATTTACAGTTGTCCAATAGAAAATAATACAATAATTCATAAATACTAATAAAGGAATAAACTCTGTATTTAGTGTACTCACAAATGTAAACCTACTTTTGTCCTACCCTGTATGTGTAAAACCTTTAACTTCAAAACAAATATTTCACTGAATTATTGTATGATGGCTTAACTACCCTTTATATCAAAAGGCATCTGGGAGAAATTCTAAAATCTAAAAGATTTTGAATATTTATCACCCTATTTTTTTGCTGCAGAAATCATAATATTTTAGTATAAGTACATTCTATACAATAGTCAAGACATACTTATACTGCAATAAAGTTCATTATTTATCTGAAACTCAAATTTTACTTGGTGCTCTGTATTTAATCTGGCAACCCAGAATAGGTATAATCTAATTGGTCTGGGTAAATCAAAACCAAACTGGTTATATTAAAGATACATACATACATACATACATAGCTTTAATTAGCTATGATTTTTTTAATGATATATATATTGTTTAAGATTTTTTATTTTGTTATTTTTAGAGAGAGGAGAGGGGGCAGAGGCAGAGAGGGAGAGAGACATCAATATATGGTTGCCTTTCACCTGCCTCCAGCTACAGGCCTGGTGGGAGACCTGCCTGGCTTGCAACCTGGTTATGTGCCCTGGCTGGGAAAAGAACCAGCAACTTTTGGGTTCACAGGCTGGCGCCTTATCCACTGTACAGCCAGCCAGGGCCTTAATTAGCTATGAATTTAGTTAGACTACTGTGTGGATACTACCATGTAGAGGCCACCATAGTGATAGCAAATAGTGACTTCCTCTTAAATAATTCTAAGATATCTAGATCTTCTCTACAGTTGTATCCTGACCGGAACTTCTGAGCATTTCAGGGTTTTTTCCAACACCTTATTATGTATAATAGCCAGCTATCTGGAGCCATGTCTGTCCATTTTTTCATCTTTAGGGGTCTCTCAGGCTATGTCATTGCCTTATTTCAAACAAAATTCCTGAAACAACCTTTTTTTAATCTACCACATAAGTCACCTTTATTCTAGTGGGGTCCAAAGTAGAGTTTATACACACCCTCTTCTTTTCAAATCAAATCTTCCTGAGATGTTAAGTCCTAGCTTATAATTGAAATGTATCTGTATCACCCAGGTATAACTTATTTTATCATTCTCAACTGCTTCCCCAAGGGACTGTTAGGCCTTTTCCTCTCTTTACTAATAATTCCCTACCCCGAAGCTCGAACTCACTTTGTTCCCAGCATACACTGCAACACATTCTCCTCACTGTCTGAACAGCAAACCATAGAAATAAATAAATAAGTACTCCAATGTACAACTAAGACAAGGCTCACGAGAGTTCATATTATAACAAAACAGCATCAAGCATGATGAAAGCAATGAGTGTACACAAAGCTAAGAAAGTAAACTAAAATATTCCCAAAATCCAAGTTAATTCATGTGAAATTGGCTATTACACTCATTTTTTTGTTGTGCCAAAAGGGAAATAAAGTTCTAATAATAAATACTTGCTATTTGTATCTTTTGTTCTAAGATTGCATTACAATTTTAACTTGCAGTTTTTTAAATTTATAACTTAACTGAATTAAGAAAATTCAAATCCAATGCTTTCAATGATATCATACACTGCTAGTTTATTAGATCATGATGATCCAGAAACTCTAAAATTTTGAAATTTAATTCACTCAGTATATACTGATCACTCAGGACTGAGATCTTTGCAGACATCAATGGCAATGCAACACAATCCTCCTTTGAATTACCCTTTGAATTAATTATCAAAAGAAGAAGATATTATGATATGAGTAAAAATGTCAAAATGCAAGGTATCTTCCATGACAACGCAATATTTTCTAAATTTTTCAACTCCTAAGAGCTCCTACACGTGCTTTAAAAAAAAAAAAAAGTGTGATATGAGAAAAATTAATTAAGGATGAAATAAGAATTCAGCAATGCAGTTGCACCCAGCCACGCTTTGCGAGATGAGCTCTTTCTAATCCTGCAAATGCTTTTCTTCCCACCCCTTTTGCATAACCAGGTGTGCTCAAGCCATAATTACTACGGTTTGCTGCATAGCTGCTGGATCCGGGTTTGTCATTTTCACATCTCTCACCCTTCTGCAGCTAATGAGTTTGTTTTCAAACGTCTACACTCTCAATTCTATTCTGCTGGTTTCAATTAACTACTGCAGGTGACAATATTGGATATCATGACCTAGTTGTTTCTCCTTCTCCTTAGTGACTGCCAAATGGAACAAATACACATAATCAGAAAATAAAGGTTATAAAAGCTATTTGAGTGAAGGTAAATTAAGGGATAATCTACTAGCAAACAGGGTGAGGAAAGCGTCAGCATGCAGAGAATGCAATGATTCTTTATTAGAACTCCCTTAACCTTTTGATGGCTCCCCTGCCCTCCATGGGCCCATGAGAACCTCCAACATTTTCATTATTAAAAAGCTGTTGTAAAAAAAAAAAAAAAAAAAAAAAAAAGGCTGACTCTTTTGCTTCTATAGAAAACTTTTAAACTCAAAGTCCTTCTAAAGAAAAAGGGCTATTGCAAACTGAGTAATTTACTTACTTGATTCTGGAAAATTTTTAATTTTGAGGACAAATGAAAATGTACATATTATGTTTCATGGTATGATAAGAGACATTTGTTTATGTCTTTCAAAAGCATGTGTTTCTCAATGCACAAAAAGAAAAAAGTTGTCGATTGGTCATTTTTATTGCACTATGCTCGAATTTCACATTAATTAGTCATTATGTAAGTATTCATAGCCAGAAACCCACCTGTGAAAGTGAACATCCCAAATCAATTAAACTGTGAGTAAAACTAAAGCTAAACCTTATCGTGAGGCAGGAAAACATAATTCCATGCAGTAAAAACTTCCTACTTAGCTACAAAATTACAGAATTTTAAAATGCTCTAATTGTTTAATAACTATAAATAACCAAACATAACTCAGGCCCAAGCTCCCTCCTTTTACTGAACAGTATGACTTTTATCTAAGTTATAGTATGACTGTCTCAATCCTCAATTTTAAAATGCTGAAATGTCCTGGCTGGTGGCTCAATGGATAGGCACTGGCCTGCGAACCCAAGGGTTGCTGGTTTGATTCCCAGTCAGGGCACATAACCAGGTTGCAAGCCAGGTCTCCAGCCAGATCTGTAGCTGGAGGTAGGTGAAAGCCAACCATACATTGATGTTTCTCTCCCTTTTCCTCTCTATCCCTGTCCTTCTCTCTAAAAATAATGAATAAAACCTTTGTTTAAAAAATGCTGAAATGTTGCCACCGAGTTGGATTTAGAAATCCAGTTTTCAGAGTAAGAAAACTTCTAAACTCCATTGACCATATTTCAAAGTAAAAAAATGCAAATCTTTGAGAATAGCAACTTCTTTTTAAAATTTCATACCATTCTTTTTTTTTAATAAAAACTTTTTTTAATTTTTGTTAATAATCTAAGCAAAAATTCTAGATATTTATTCATTTCAATTTGACTAATTTTTTTTCATTTTCTTTTCTTTTTTTTTAATTTTATTGTTGTTGTATTACATCCATCCCCTTTTTGCTCCCCTATGTCCCCCTCCCCACCCACCCATTCCCCCCAAAGTCAATCCCACCTGTTGTCTATGTCCATGGTTCCTTTATACTAGGTTCTTGTCTAAGCTGCTCCCCTTCTTTGCCTCTACCTCCCCCCTCCCCCCAACCCTGTTCCCCCTGACCACTGAAGGACTATTCCTTGTATTCATATACTTGGCTCTGTTTTGCTTGTTGTTAGTTTTGCTCATTATTGTCCCATAATGGGTGAGATCATATGATATTTGTCCTTCACTGACTGGTTTATTTCACTAAGCATAATACTCTCCAGTTCCATCCGTGTTGTTGCAAAGGGTACAAGTTCCATTCAAATAGCTAAAGAATCATTTAATTTACAGATACATCAATGGTATGCCACTATAGAGTCACAGTTTTGTAAAAGCAAACACAAAAAGAAGCCAAACAATTTGCACATTTAAAAAAAGTTTGAGGAGAAAACTTTGTTTCTAGACAGTGCCTAAGTTCTAGTGTCCAAGCTGGCACAAAACATTATTTCATGAGACTCTTTATAGTGTCAATAAATGCAAAATTTTCTACATAGGCCTTATGTTTATTATAGTAAAACCCAAGTGGTTTTAAAAGAAGCAAATTCAGAACTCTCAAGCAAGGAAGCATTTCTGTTTTGCAATCTGATCTTCCCTTGTTTTAAAAGGATGCAACATTGCAAAGCTCACAAGAAGGAGAGAATGGCATTTGAAACCTTGCCTCTTTGAAAGTCTCCCCAGTGACTGGGCAGATAGGCGCCTGCCAGCACTGGTCAGAGATGCCACCCTACTGTGATGTTAGTAAGATAAAGGATGCTAGGACAAAAAGCCATGGTAATTATAGGGGGAGGCAAATACTTTTTTAAATTTTATGAACTGTCTCTCCATGCAGCCTGCACTTTAAGACAAGAGCTTTGTTATACTAAATGCACACAGTAATTAAACATTTCTTTAGAATTGTCCCCCTCGCTAATAGGTCAGAGAAGAGCCACGGGAGGAACAAATCACTGTCAATGGTGTAAGACTTTAGAAGATGCTTGACCTCTAAACTTCCTATGTCTTTTGTTCTGCATTTCAAGGAAGTTTTTCTGTCACCAAATTTTCAAATACCTTTCACAAAGTCAGCACCAATTGGTTATCAGAAACAGCTAATAGACTAACTGGACCATTTTATGCACACCTGGAAGTAATAAGAAATATGGAAATAGAATTTGGCTATAGAATTCCTCTAAAATTTATTGGGCTCTTCACTGATTCTCTTCTGTAGGAAACTCATGTCAGAAAAGAGATGGAGATGACCCTGGCAATCAGCCAAGTGTGAAATTCTCCATGAAGCCATTATAAATTGTCACAATAATCACGATTATTTAGCTTAACTTGGTTTCCTCAATACCAAACTGAAAAGGAAAGAACTGAATTCCAATTTGATGACTCCAAGAATGTCTGAAATTCTAAAATGAAGTTCTTGGGCAGAAGCTTGGCATGAGTATATTTTCCTAAACGTATCAAGTGAGAAGCACGGGGATTGTCAGGAAGTAGGGGTTTTTAGCAAAAGAAGCAAGCCTGTATTTATATCCCTAGCTGGTTTAGCTAATTGGTGCGGAGCGAAGTAAATTAGTGGCCTTAATGCAGGCAGTTCAAAGCCTGACCATATGGGAGCATGCAGGGTATGATCTGATGCTTCCTAATAGCAGCTATGCCCTAGATGCACCGTCGGGAAAGAAGTTAGATAAAACGAGCATGTGTTCCTGACCTTAAGAAGCATCACTTGTAGGGCACTGTTTCAGCCCTCTGCCTATGTGGTTTACTTAACATTTGACTGCTTTACAGAGCTTAAGAAAGAGGATTTTTTTCCCTTCAATGATAGGAAAAGGTTGCGCAACAGATATGTAATTCGCTACAGATAATATTCAATAAATGAAAAGAAATGCTAAATATGCCATAGAATCTTTCCCCCGATTCTTCAGGGATGTGCTCTATGATTTAATTGCTTTGTAGAGTAAGGCTCAAGGAGAACAGGGGTGAAGGGGAGAAGAGGTCAAAGGGAATACCATTCTTATGGCAAGTTTCATAGTTCACTCATTATAAGGAAAGCACACCCAGACTGTAAAATTGTAGAGAATATCCTGAGTGACAATGTCAGAAACATTCAAACCTGTAGAGAATTCTTGTGAGTTTATTTAAGCCAAACTGGGGACACTTGCTGGGGAACAAAATCTCAACAGATTGCGAAATGCTCCAAAGAATGGCATTTTAGCAGCTTATTTTATACATTACAATCAGAAGAGGTGGCATAAGGAGGTTACAGAAATCCACTGGTGATGCCTGAGGAAGGAGGGAGAAAGTGAAATGGGAAACCTCTGGGATTGGATAAAAAGTAAATGACAGACACATACTTTTACACAGGTGGGTGCGGGGTAGTTGACAGTGAACAATTAACATGATAATAATGACAATGAGGGGATGTGACTATGCTTTGAGGGGTCTGGAAAAAGGGAGATTACTTTGTTATTGCAAAGGCATGTTTATTAGGTATGTTATCTTAGATGCAAAAAGACAACGGGCAGGCTCAGTGAAGTTGAAGATTGACCTTCATTAGTGAAAAATACTGGTTTATAGCATGACTACCTGCCAAAGGCAGGTTTCAGTTAAAACCTTTTAATATCAGACCAGCCTGTGCTGTCACTTCAGGTCTCCGAGGGTATAAGGCCACCACGCAGACCTCCCCTGAGCTTGTCAGGGTTAGCATGTGGCCCCTTCTCTTCCACATTAGAATAGAACATGTTAGAACTGGAAAAGAAAGCAGTGGTCACCTAATCCAGTCCCCACCACGAGCAGAAAATAACCCTAAAACAAGGCAGGATTTTATAGCACTCAACACTCCAGGGATAAAGGTCTCTCTCTCTGCTACTGTTGATAGGCCCAGACCATTTTTGGACAACTGTGACTGGAAGCCAGTGATACTTTTAACAGCACCAGTATCTGCCTCCCTGCGGCTTCCTTCTGTTGGTTTATTCCCTAGGACTTCACCCAAATCGCCAATGCAAAATAGTGAACAGGGCAGGGTCAGCACATGCAATGACCACTAAGTCTCCACCTAATGCTCACCTGATGGTGAGAAAACAGCTCCCTGAAACTCCTGAGCCGCAGGTGACAACGCAATCACACTCAAAAGCAGGATTTGAAGATCACTCTGAGTCATTTCACTTTGGTTGTGAATTATTAGCACTTTCTCTTTTAAGTGCCAGCAGACTGAACATCTTTTCCAGAATCTGGCTGGGGATGAAGGAAGACCGCCAAAACCGATTCATACACTTCTCAATGAAGCCACGGTTAACCCTGGGGCCTACAAAAAAAGTTCAAATCTCAGCATCCTTGTCAAGTTATAATTATGCCACTGCTTGCATTTCCACATAGGACAAAACCTCTTACGAGACCAATTCAACTTTTAGTGATGTCTTAGAACACCTCAAAACAATAGCAAATAACTAAAAATTGTGCTGGAGAACCAATGTTTTAAGATCTATTTCCACAGAATACACATATCGACCCCTTTTTTTCTTCAAGTGCTTTTCCTAGCTTCAGCATCCCTCCTCTGGCTTTTTTCCAAACTTCTCTAATGTCTCTTTGTCCCATTTACCACCTACTCTTTCTCCAACTATCTGTTATTATTGGGGTTTTCTCATTTTGTCTGAATTCTTTTCTTCAATAAGGGTCTCCCCTGGCTTCAGCAACTACCAAAAAGCCAGCAACTCTGCAATCTGTACTCCCTGCCTTGACGATCCTCTAACACCCTAGATTTGTTACTCTAAAATCTCATGCTCTCTCACCCCTGCCATGATGGTCAAGCTGGTCATTATGTTGGTCTGTTTATAGAGGCCCTTTCCCTCACCTTTCCCACTAACATAACTTACCCTTCATGCATAGCGCAGCATAAATGTCCATTCATATATGTATTAACCAGTACTTCTCTGGCTGCACTGTATCTGCTATGTGCTTGCTCCTTGAGAGCAAGAACTACATCACAGCTGTCATTATATTTCTAGGACTTGCCACAGTGAATGAATTATATCTGGGACAAATAAAAGATTACTTGAATGACATGAGTTTCTCATAAAGTGGTTGAGCTGCTGGTGCTCACACAACTCACTCACTGAATATATTAGGCAAGTTCTTTTTTCATACGAGCGTTTGCTGTGCGTGCCTACAAAGCAAGCATGGCGCATCCTGCCAATGACCTATGCTTAATGCTCCCTGGTCCCAGGAGGCCTGGTGATCTGCGGAAGCTCCCACCGAAGTTAAATCTAGCAAGCACGCACGGATAACAGCACTTAAACCAGACCTCGGCTTAGACTGCTGCCCTCTCACAGCAAAACAGCGTATTTGTCAAAGTGCCTATGATTTCTTAGTGAAATGTTCTGCAAGCTATGAAAGGTAGCCATCTCTAACTAAATGGTTGCGTAGTACCTTAAAGTAAAACTGAGAGGCAACTCGTATCTTTATAACGCATATCAGTATTGAGTCACTTACATCCTGCAGTTCTCCAGACTCCCTAGACTGAACGCTCCAAGTGTGGTGCTCAAGGGGTGAGTGACAGTGTTACAGCAAGGCGCATGATGACACACAGAGGACTCCAGGTCCTGAAGGGGCCACAAGGAAATGTGTGATGAGATGTGGCAGGGACAGGCAGTTAAGGACAGACACTAAAAAGTTAGATGGAGCCAATTTTCCAGGGAAAAGAATGAGAAGAGGTTTGTGGTGACAGGATGGGCAGTAAAATGAAGGAAACTCCTAGGATATCTGGGAGAGAAGGTCCCTCCTGGGGCGCATCAAAGGTAAGGGTGGAAAACACACTGAAGTAACCAGAACAGAGGGGTTAGGACCAAAAATGACTCCTCCCCAGACACATGCTGCATGTGGACTGGGTGCTCTGCACACAGGTTCCATTTTTTTAATGAAAACATTTATTTTGATAATAGCACTTTCTTCTAATAAAGTGTATTATAAACTGAATGTTGAATGCCAACCTACAATGTGACAGCATTTGAAGTGGGAGTGGGCTTTGGGAGGTGATTATGTTCAGATGAGGATGGAGACCCCATGATAGGACTTCTGCCCTTACTCAAAGAGAGAGACCAGAGCTCACTCTCTGTCCCCTATGTGGGGACAGAGTAAAAATGACCATCTGCAAAGCAAGAAAAGGATTTTCACCAAGAACTCACCCACGCTGGCACCTAATCTTGGATTTCCCAGCCTGCAGACAACAAGAAATAAATGTCTTGTTTTAGCAACATAGTCTGTATTTTGTTAAGCAGCTCAGGCTGATTAAGACAAATTTTACGTATCCCCCTGTAGGAATACCATTCTGCTATATATGAAAGAAGCCAAACTGTTACTATTGGTAGTTAACTGGTTGTTATTAACAGAGGATGCAAATGGAGTTAAACATGGAGCTTATAAACTGGGGAGCATGAGTCTATTTGTTCCATCATGAAGCTACAACTTCACACCCCAGGGAGTCATAGCCTTGCTCCACCTAAGGAATTAAATCTTCCCTTCCTCCCTCCAGTACAGGACTGTTGGGGGCCTCAGGGGGAGGTGCCTGACCACGGATGCCTGTCAGCCTAACTAGGGAGTGGACCTATCAAAAGCCTGTGAGAGCTTGGGAAGTTGATTGGCTATTTTTCCCAAACCTAAGCTAATGGAATCTCAGGGGAACAAAGAATCTCTCCCCTCCCCACCTCTCTCCCTCTCTCTCTCTCTCTCCCTATCCCCACTCCATTTGTTCACATGCTCCATCTCCTGGGAGCAGGCAACTATGTGAGTCTAGCAGACTGCATGGGCTGCAAAGGACTAAGATCCAATATGAAGCAGAAACTCTGGACACTGGCTTTTGTTTGGGTCTTGCTGAAGACAAGGTTGGACCTTTTTCATGATGGAATGGAGGGATATGGGAAATTGGTCACCCAGGAGTAGATTTCTACCTGAATAAATCACCATACCCTACCACGGTGTCCCCTGCATGGGTCCTTGGAATGCTTTCCTCGTGATCTGTGGAAGAGTCTGATTTCCACAGACAGCAACCCTAGTGTTTCTCAATGTCTCCCACTTCCAACACAGAGGTTCTTGAACATATTTTCTGAATTATATCATTTCTTGTGTTTTCCTTAAATTACGTATATTTGGATAAGAAGAATAGTAAATATGCTTAACATGGCAGAGGGTGAATCAGTTTAAATAGGAGTATAAAATACATTTATTAAAAAAGAGGTCTATCATATAAGATCAGCAATATTACATGGTTCAGTAACAAGAATATGCACTTACACATAAAATAGAGCAACTACACTTTTGTTTTTCTCCATTCCTTTGGTACTTAAGTCCACAGGAGAAATTCTTTGAAGTTGATGAGCCCTGTCTACCAGATTTAGAGGATGTGATGTTGAGAACAATTCAAGAGTTACATTTTCTAACACATAAATAAACATCTTTAGAATTTACACCACAATAGGGAAAAATGAACAACATAATAAAAAACTTGAATATGCCATTATATGGCCTTGGTGTTCGGATAGTCATGCATTTTCTCCGAACTTCCTTGGGGCTCAAGTATAATTAAAACAGCACTTACTGATAACAACAATGTTTTCCATAACAGGCATGTGAAATAGCAACAACATAGATGTGACTAAATGTAAAGAATGTATTTTTAATTTCACATAATGTTTCATAGAAGGATAGCTTTTTAACTTTTTAAATTTTATTTTTGGATGATAGTTTGCATTAATATTATTTTATATTAGTTTTAGCTGTAAAAGATAGCTTTTAAAATATTTTTTAAAAATATGAGATATATATATATATATATATCAGTTGTATGTTCCATTTGACATTAGCAACTGTCTCTAATATGGTATCAATGAATTTTTTTTAACTTTACTTTTCCAGCTTGTAGTGATCAGGATGGAAGGAAATTCACGCTGGGCCCCTCCTAGTTAGACCACAGCTCTCTGGGCACCCTACTGTCTCTGCCGTGAAGTGATGAATCTATCCCACTATATTCTCTCCCAACCCACCCATACCTTTTCCACTTGTGAACAGGAGAGTTAGGAATGTCGAAGACCAAAGTGAGCATTGGTGCCCGCTTCTAAACAATGGGTAGTGTTGCTTCCTGAAACATAGGCTAACCCTGGTTCCCCCTTCAAGGTGACACCTTTTCCAATTGGCTTGTCATCATTTAAGGCATACCAGCCTCCATTCCTCACATCTTTCCAGTACAGGTTGCTACCATATCATGGACAGTATAAACCCCTTGCGGAAGGGCAACAAACATTAAAGAAAATATTACCATGGCTGTAAGCATGGTGAGGAAATGCAGAAGCTAAATCTCCAGCCCATTGCCATTTGCTTTTATAGTAATTTTAATATAACTCCTGAATGCCTTGCAAGGAGCAGAGATGAGTTTAGTGGGAGTTGTGGCTCATTGACTATAGTGAGAGCGTATGACTTTAGTGGGTTTTATAAGGTGATGAGTTAGGTTAAGTTAAAGCAAACCTTGGAGCATAATTTGATTGGTATTCCCTCCATCAGTGATGGATGCTTAATAATCAATTTCTACCTATTATATCAATAAATCGAGTGCAATTCAATTTTAATCTGTAAATAAAGTTAAATCAGAGCAATGAGGATATTACACGCCTGCATTAGCTACTTAGAGGTGTCATTACTGCCTGTGATTATTGAGCTGAATGTAGTCATTTGAGGTGAGTTTTAATTTTAAAGAAACTGAGACAAATTTGCTGAATGTTCTTATAAGAAACACCATACACTGAGAAATTTATACCTGCCTGAAATTGCAAACATTAATTATATAACATCAGAACAAATAAGGATTTCTAGCTTCAAGCACGAAGTGATATTATTTTGAGAATGTCAGTAGGGATGCAAGGAACACAATATAGAATCAAGTCAGAACGCTCCTCGCAGAGAAGGGGGAAAAATGGGTCAATATTCCCATCTCCACCTGAGAAATTAAAGCTAGAACAAAATCCAGTCTATCAAACTGCCATGCTGTACTGTGCCCACAGTCGGACCCCATCAACACATGCAGCATTACAGCACTTAGCACATGATGGGTGCTCAATAAATATCACAGAATGCTATTACCCAATCTGTGCTGGGGGCGAGGCACCACAGGCTCTAAACCTCTGACATCATGGACATATCTGTATGAAGGTAGAACACAGGCAGCTAGATGAAAGTGAGTGTCAGCCCAAAAGAGTGAAAGGATGCTGTGAGAACAGTGAGAAAACAGAGGCAATGGGGACCCTTGCCTTTACCTCTGTGTTGCCAGGTCAATTCCTTCTGTGACCAAAAATCAACTGAAAAATGCCAGAGCGTAATTTTACAGCAGCTACCTTTGGTTCACCACACTCACATGTCAGGTTATCCAGCAGCATTTTCCATAAACTGGATTGTAGGAAATCACGCACGCACTCTCTGAATAGGACTATATATACATGTTTTGGTTGGTTTGGTTTGGTTTTTTTTTCACATGAATAAGAGAAACTCAAAGAAATCACCCATAACACCTTTTAAAAAGCTGAACTTAGAACATTTATGCCTCAAATTCAACTTGAACACTATTTCATAGGGATCTCAGGATAGTAATAAAAATGTTACGCTAATAAGAAAAACAGATTCAGATGAACTTCAGACTTGTAGAGTAAATGTAATTTCCTTGAACCCTATTTGTATTGCCAAAACCACTCCCCTTTGAATTAATTATTTAAATTAAATCATCAAGCCTGTACTCATTTGTTTGTTTATTTATTTATTTATTGCTTCCCTGGTTATATTATGGGGCAATGTTGAAGAAAATAGTTTAGCACCAGGATACCTTGCACCAAAGTCAACATAGTGAAAGTCTAATTCCACCATTAAAGCAGCAAAGAGGTTCTGGCTGGTGGCACAGTGGATAAGGCACCAGCCTTATCCACTCAAAGGTCGCTGGTTTGATTCCCAGCCAGGGCACATAATCAGGTTGCATGCCAGGTCTCCAGCCAGATCTGTAGCTGGGGGCAGGTGAAAGGCAACCACACATTGATATCTCTCTCCCTACCCTACTCTCTGAAAATAATAAATAAAGTCTTTAAAAAAAAAAAAAAAAGCAGCAAAGAAAGCAAACACTAACTTGAGCAGAACCCACAGAACAGGACAGAGGAGCTAAAGGAAATCAGGAGTACACTGAAAAGGGCTTCATATGCACATGGTTTGCATCTGACTTTCTGAATGACATGGTAATATGAGTTCATGAGTAAATCTTAAGTGCATCTACTGGACACAAGTGCTTTTATCTTCAGGACATGAAAAAAGTAATGGGAAGAAATTTAAAAATTATATGTATATGGAATATGTACATATGTAATTATATATGAAGATATACATGTGTATATGTGTATATATATATGTGTGTACATATGTATGTGTGTGAGAAGTATTCAGCCATGTAATATGAAAAATAGAGGCCCTGGCTGGTAGCACAGTGGGTAAGGTGCCGGCCTGCGAACCCAAAGGTCGCAGGTTCAATTCCCCAGCCAGGGCATATAACCAGGTTGCAAGCCAGGTCTCCAGTCAGATCTGTGACTGGAGGCAGGTGAAAAGCAACCATACATTGATGTCTCTCTCCCTCTCTGCTTCTCTCCCTTTCCCTCTTTCTAAAAATAATGAAATAAAATCTTTCAAAAAAAAATAGACATATTTATCAAAGAAGATACAAGATACAAGAAACATTGTACATAGGGTAATGACACCTCAGTCCCCTGCAAAGTAGGCACTTTGGGACTTCATACAGTTTTCCAATCTTCATTGATAGCAGCCCATACATGTTCAACATTCTTGGGTGTTTTGCTTGTTGCAGGTCTTCCAGAATGTGGGTCACTTTCAACAGATTTTCGATTATCCTTGCAGCATTTGTGCCACATTTTTATTTGTCCTGCACTCATTGCATTGTTCCTGAAAGCCTTTTGAATCATCTGAATAGTTTCCATGGAGGAATGTTCACAGTTAATGCAAAATTTGATGCAGGCTCATTGCTCTATTTGCTTAGTCATTTTGAATACAACAGCCACATAGTACACATGCTCACTCAATACATTTGACTGCCCCCACTCACTAGTACAGTGAAGTTGTCATTGTTCACACATGTGCATTCCAGTCCACTCCTTGGCTGCCAGGTTACATCAATGTCACTCAAACCATTCTCATTGTATTAACAATGGCTGACCTTTTTTCAGACAGAGAGAAAATGGGCACCTTGGATAGAATGAGTAAGCATATTTTAAGGTTTGAGTAGCACACTCCGCCGTGTTTAGGGCAGAGCATTAGAAATAGTTACATTCAAATTATTCCACAGAAATTCCTGGTGTTGATACCAGTCAGTTCATGTTCAAGTCTCAGTTATAAGCATGATCTCTTTCAAAATTTATTTAAAACAACCAAAGCCCCAAACAGTGTCTTAAAAATCAAATTGTAAATAAGAACATAAGAAGGGTTCTGAAGCTGTGCCTTCTAAATTGTCAAGATCATTATTAGGTTATGATTTGGTACTCTCTTAGTATCAGCTATGTTCAATTTCATAGACTGGAATATGCAGTGTAAAATCCAAGGCTTTACTAAGACAATAGCAGGGCATATCAAACTCCTTAGTTTTCCATTCATCAGTCAGAGGAAGGTGAAGTCAGACATAAGAACCACTCTCCAGGTTCTTACTCACTCCAGCAATAATCAACAACTTCATATTGTGTGATTTCTGTGCATCGAACTCATTGCACAGCACTGTTAACACCTCCTCCGCTCTTCTGCAGTCTTAGCCAGTGGTCTAACTCATCCCTTATATCCTCACCTGTCCACAATGATTCCAAGTCTTGGGAGAATATACCATTCTTCAAAATAAGATGGGGCCCCTTTCCACATTCAGCAATTTTCAATTAGCTAGCATTTTAACTTCGCCAGAAAACTCCATAGCTTTAACTAATTTTGGAAAACTGGTATTTAACAAATTCATTCCTATTCTGCTTATCTGGCATTCCTTATGCTCACGAGCAACCACAGCTTATATTCAAAATCTTCCATTCTCCTTCCTGGGAAAAATGCCATATAAAAAGAATCAATATACAATCTCCTTTCGGAGAAAAGAATATGATAATAGCCTCTGTTTTGTGACACTAGCCACCAATCTTTGTCAAGTGGGGAACATTAACGAAAGTGGAACTGTCATATTCCATCTACATGATAGAACAAAGAAGGTTATAATTTCTCTTTGCCATTAGACAAGTGGTTTCTACCCTGATATAAGAAATTTACTGAGTATAGGATATCGAAATCTTTCCACTGGAGATACTTCTGTTGCTCAGATGTTTTAGCACCACTAGAAATGATGATTGTTGCTTATAACTATGCTGGTATGCATCACACTTGTATTAATTTTTCCTTAAAATAACAATGGAAGTAATTCATATGCCAAGAAATGGCACAAAACCTTGTATTTACCAGAGTTGTGGAATTTAAGTGTTGGAAGAGGCTTAGAAGGCATCACGTCCACTACAATAACCTTGACAAGTTGTATTTCAACTGGTCTGTGGTAGGAAAATACTCCCAGAAAAGTCGATTGTATCATTGGGCAACTTTAATCATTAGAAGTTCTTTCCTTTAATCAAAATGTTAACTGTCATTACCCCTAGAGAGGTATGATGAAGAGAGAACTTTCACCTTCATACTAATTGAATTTTTCAGAATGACAACATATTATTTTGTTATTCAAAATAAGTGATTTAAAATCCAACTTTGCTTACTTTCCCACTCATTTATCCTTATTTTACCTAATAAGAGCTCTAAGGAGCACAGATGAAAGTCTTTCCATTTGGTTGCATGAAGGCAGATCAATTTTCCTCAGTCATTGCTTCTTTATAAAGAATGGTCTCAGTTCCTCCACAAGGCATTTTTCCAGTGGATACTACTAGGAGACAATTGTCCCAGAGTCTCTCACATTTCTGCACATCTTGTGAGAAGAGTCATGTACTGCCACTGTTCCAGACAATCTTTTCAACAACTTTAGTAAAATGAAGAGTCTTAGAAGAGAAAAACAATATCTAACTTAGGAGCAAAAGGCAGGCATCCCTCCTACCCACTATAATAATCTTCAGTTCCTTAAACTTAGGGTCCCTCTCCTGTAGAGCAACCTACCATGATTGCAAGTGTCACATGGCCCTCTATGTATTGCCTGGTGACAACTGGGGCTTCGGCAAGGCCCTAGAAAATCCAGTCTTCTGGGTGCTAATCTTGCTTTTATTCATGAAGTTCATTATCTATGGCCCAAGAGTCTCCTACCTTCTGCCAGCAGCCATAAAACTGTTGGGCCAACAGAGAAGTTTGCAAAGATGACAAACTCTCATCCTTGCCCAGTTCCTGACAGGTACTGTACACAGTGAAGTTGAAAAAATGTCCTTGTTCTTGAGGAGATTATATTCTAAAAATGTCAGACTTGTACTTTTTTTAATGAGATGTGATCAGAAAAGCTTAAAATGGTATTTGAGCACTAAAAATAAATAAAATATAAAGAAGAAACAGAGTTACACAGTCAGAAAGTCCACTGGCAAAAAATAAAACAGAATTGCCAGATATGGTAAGGAAAGATGGAGTGTCCTACAATTATGAAAGGAGTATTGTTTTCTTAATTTCATTTAGACATGACCATGATATTTTAACCCCATACCTACCCGTAACTCGAAAGCTCCTCAACCTCTTGCCTTTTTGTGTATGTTTATAGGGTGTTCATCACTCATATAGGTTCTTTTTCCCCTCCCCTTCAGCTCCAGAGTCCATTCACTTCACAAGCAAGCCCTCTGATCTCCCAGATTTGCTTACCTAGCTCCATCTGGAAGTGACTCCCTAGGGTTGGAGGGGCAAGGCAAAGGTAGGGCATTAGCTGCCTCGAACGACTTGGAAGACTTAAATTCCAATCATAATTTGCCTCTGCTGAGTCATTTCCCTTCTTCAGCCAGCACTTGGGGAGCTGAACTCCTTAAATTATCTGAGCACTTAATACACAGCCATAAATTAATCACATTGAAATAGTGCTAATTATTTCATTAACTCCAAACCAATCCAATCTAAAGTGTCACTTCTTTGAAGCTCAACTGCTAAATTCCTTCTTTCTTTAAACGATTGATTAAAAATATGCTATGAATTACATATCCGAATAAATAAAGATTAAATTCCTGCCTATCATTTTGGAAATTCAGGTATATTATGAAGGAGGTGTGTTATGTGTGTGTTTGTTTCCGATCAACATCTTTTCTCCTTTAGCATATACAGCAGTAACTGCAATTTGTGGCCATGTGGATAAAGTGAGGTCAGAACACATTTTCATCCTGCTGATCCCATGGCAGACAGATGAGTGAAAAAGGCTCTTTGCTTTCTTTTTTTCCCATTTCCCCTGAACATCTTGACTGGCAGGCTGGTAGATAATCCCGTTCAGAGTTAATGTGTAGTAACAGGATTGAGGAAAACTGACTTAAGGGGCTTTCATCTGGGTCAGGACATATCGATGCCATATTTAAAGATGTTCTCTCTGTTCACCTCTGTGAAGATAAATGTCCAAACATTGAGCTTAAAAGCAAAAAGGAGAGAGAGGCACTCAGAAATGGGTGATGAATTGTCAAACTATGGGAAGGAGCTCTCACCAAAGAAACACGTTTGCTTTGTAAAGAGGTGCAGTGTAAAGGAGAAATGGGAGAAATCGTCAACATGCATTCCCTTCTTAGGGCTGTGTTAGCTGGCAACCAAATTCTTAATGGATAGAGAGAAAGCTTAGCTATTCTAACTGATGGAGAGGGGCCCTCGTGGGCAACGAGGATGATAAAGTGTATCCTCCTATGCCCAATAAAATGGGCCAAAATCCTGGCTGGGCAATTCATTTGGCAATTCATCAGCAACTATCCTGTGAAAAAGCATTTAAAATCATCAAATGCTACTTCCATTTCTTTTTATCAGCATCTAACCTGATAGTCGCTTCTATCTCAGGAGGTAAAGTTCAGGGATCTCAGAAATAACAAGCTGTCTAATGCTTGCTTGCTTTCTTTTCCTTCAAAATCTACCTCAATGTCTTCTCATTAGAACAAGTCAACCAGTATATGAGGTCTGTCCCAAAAATGTAGGCCGGGCAAAGTATTTTAATTATATTGACGTTGGCTCAATACTTTCAGGACAGGCCTCATATGTTCCTGTGATTTGCTAAAAGCAATTGAGGAACTGTATGGTGGCTTCTAGTGAGATTTAAGCAGGCTACTTTCTAGGTGAAGCAATATTCTTTCCTTAAAAGCCTTAAAAGCCACAAATTATCTGTTTGGTCTGCCCATGGAATCTGAAAAGATGAGCAACAGAGTGGCATAGGGACTGTGAAAGTGAAAGTGGAGGGTACCAACATCAACACCCCCTGGTTTCCTTGAGGCCTGGCTCCCCAGCTCTTCCAACAATATATTATTCTACTTTACTGAATTGGGGTGAAATGTGGTTTGCAGCAGTAAGCAAATACATTAACAGTAATTGGAAGGTATTCCTCCATGCAATAATCTGACCTACTGCATATTAGGGTATGTGTGAACTTCACGAACTCTCTGAATAAACCAGCATTATCATTTTGCAGTTCTCTCACTACTAGCACTTGCTCTCAACTTTTGTGAGTTTTTTTCAACAAGATGCCACTCTCCATTTTAGAAGGTGCATCTAAACAGTGCTAATAAGCATCAAAGTAGCAACATGCTAATTCGCTGTGGATGACATGAGATAATATATCTTTTTCCATAGGATATGAATGGACTGCACCATAAGCTTCCTGAAAGAAGTCACTGTATGTGTCATTTCTTCTTAAAAATGAAGCACCTAGAATTGTACTTCACCTCTATAACACATAGTAAATATATACATGAATGAATAAATGAATGAGTTAAACCTATGTGACCATATCTATGATTTTTAAACCCTGAATTAGTCTCTTTTACTAGGTAGACCCTTGCTGCACCTAAATCATTTTGGGAGTGTTTCTGTAGAAGGCGTTCTCTTCCTGGACTTCCTCCAAAACTTGAGCTCTCTGATTCTGACAACTTCAAATATCTTTAATGATTCCTTTAAAGAGCAATAAAACATCAGGCTACTAAAAAGGAGATAACTGCACCACCTCTGCTCGTGAATGGACTTAGCCAGCATGTGAGAAGCCTTAACATCAATCTTCCACAGCTAGATTTATTGCACATGCATTTCGTGAATCGCTTTGACTTGGATCCTCAAGCCCCTAGGCACAATTTGCAGGGAGTTCCTATGACACACATACAAATATGCATTAAATGGAGAACCAGGAACTATGATGTTCCTATGGTTTTTGGTATTCACCTACTTTGATTATTCTGCATAGTGAGCTGGGTGAGGTTGGGTCGTCATTATCTGGTGGATGTTACCAATTATCAGAGAAAAACAGAGCAAGAAGGTCTTACATTGAATTGTCCTTACATCCAAGCCATGGGAAATATTAAACTAATGGCAAAAATTAGGGTTAGTGCCTTTAGCATTTATTCTAACCTAAAAGCTGAATATTCACTTGTGCCTTTTTAGTGTATTTAATCAATCCATTTTTTATGAGGAAAATAACACAGTAAAATGAGGTAATAGACTTTTTATTTTGCTTGTGAGGCTGCAGATTGATTTGTTGAGGTCCTTAGGTCTCCCTGAATAGATAACAATTTCTAAAGCACACAGATGTACTATCTAAATGTGAACTTAAATAAGCTACCTGTCACAGTTCATCTCTTAATAGTACACAAATCAAATATCTTTATCACACTTATACAAGTTTTAAAAGACTGTTTTGATACATACTCCTCGATATGCATATTTGGCCAACCCACTGGCACTCCCTCCAAACCACTTCATAGTGAAATGTGATTGCGAATGAAATCAAAGGGTCATGGAGGTTTGTAGTTGGGAGACACAGTGTAATCATCTTGCCAATCGTCCCTTCCACTGTATCTGTCATTATAGAATGTCTCTAACAATTTCCACTTTAATTTACCCATATATACATTGCTCAATGGCTAGCAAGATAACTTACTCCATTACTAAGCAGCAGGAGATGTGAAAAAGAATTTCTTATAAAAGAACTCCCACTTACTCTGCATTTTATGTAATTTACAAAGTGTTTGCATATGTCATCCCATTCTATCCTTACAATGTTAATAGCAAGTAAAAATTATAATCCCACTACCCAGATAAGAAAAATTGAAACTCAGCCCTGGCTGGTGGCTCACTGGCCTGAGAACCCAGAGGTCGCTGGTTCGATTCCCAGCCAGGGAACATAACCAGGTTGCAAGCCAGGTCTCCAGCCAGGTCCATAGCTGGAGGCAGGTGAAAGGCAACCATACATTGATGTCTCTCTCCCTCTCTGCCTCTCTCCTTTCCCCTCTCTCTAAAAATAAAACATAAATTTAAAAGAAAAAATAAAATTAAAACTCAAAAACATATAACTATAAAATAATAGAATGTTCTAACTCAAATGTTAAGCTATGTGAAACAAAGAGTTCACAGATCTGATAAATATATGCCCTTGGGATCTGCCTTCATTCCCTCCAAAAATCACCCTGACTTGAGGCAAATATTACTTATTTTGATCTTCATGAGGCTCCAGAATTAGCATAGGCCTCCACCTGCAGAAGCCAGGGAATATAATTGCTAACACTGGAACAAGCATGGTGCTGTTTCCACAGAGGCCAGTATAGATTTAGCATGTGTATTTAAGGTCCATAAAGGCATATTAGTGACTCCTCAGTCTTCCCTACCGAGGATGTTACTTGCAAGACAGAAAGCTGAGTAAAAGAAAATGCTCTTTGGGGAGACCCATCCTGATAACTTGTAAAGCGATGGGTAATATAGTTTATCTCAAGTGCAATCACCATCTTAAACTTCAAAGACTAGATTCTATATGGTATAGTATTTGCTGTCACAGCTATTCTTGAATATTTAAGTAGTATTCTACTATTCAGCCAGGAACTACCTAGATGGAGCCCAGTCACCAGTTTACTGATTTTCCACTTTAAGATACAAAAGAAGTCACTGCTTCAATTAGAGTACAATGACACTAATGAATGCACTCTGGTTGTTCCTTTTCTTACAAGACTTTCTTATCTGGCAGCTCCAGCAACATGATGAGAAGGTGATTTGCAAGTCTGATTTGGAAGTTTTTGATCGCAAAAGACTAGGGAGTATAAAGTTTCTGCTTACCGTCTTAGGGACATTACAGAAAATTAGTACTGAAATTATTCAAATAGAAACAGACTCAACTTTGTGATCCTTCCTTCTTAAAGTGCACAAGGGCTGTCGTGTAAATAAAAACTTTCATGGTTATTCCCTACAGACTTCTGGTTAGTAACTGAATCTCTTCAAATTTTGCATTCTTCAGTTCTCCAGTCAATGGGCAGAACTAGAAATAGATGTATTTTCAGTTTCTACTATTCTATTTTCCCTCCTGATGAACTTGAGTGAACAGTTCTAAATAAATGTTAATAATCAAATGCAAGATTTTTATGCAGATAAATAAGCCAACTAATTTCTTATTTTGTACACACACAGCAGTATCCATCATATTACTTATTCTCCCATATTATCTTGATTTTAAAACACTGAACATCTTGGAAGCAAAATAAACATTCATGTCATTAAAAGAAGAGTTGTTTCTGAACTACGTATATTAGCAGCTAAAAAATTCTACTTAAATGCTATATTAAGCAAGCTATTGCACTAAAGTAATATTCATGAGACCCGACAAAATGATAAAAGCCATCTACTGATAATATTATGGGTAAGTAAATGTGGGAACAGTCAGGAAAATATTTCTTTGCTTTATGGTGCAAAGCAAGAATATATGCAGCTTATTGGTCCCTGAAAGACAGATGCCTATAATGTAGACTGTTCCAGTATAGAGCACATTCTATTAGACCAGTGGTGAGGCTGAACCTCATCAGTTTTTGGAGGGGTCGCCTCAACTCCCTCTGCATCTGCGTGATGGAGCGCACTGCCAGGTGGAGGTTGGCCAGGTGCAGTGAGGGAGAATAAGATGTCAGAAAGGCAAGAAGTAATTTGTTTTCTCCTCTGGGGTAACCTGGAAATATTCCTTTCTCTCCAAGCTGTTAAGTTTCAAGGAACTATGTCTACACCAGGGTTTTAAATTATTAACAGGTTTAACATCCGTGTGCCACCTAACATGGGTGCATTTGGAGATGGGTGATGATCGATTTTCTGTTCCTAATTTTTAATTGCATCTAATGACCAGAAATCACCTAGAAGGCCTTCAGCCCCGGGAGGAAAAGCATTAAGCAGGTCCAGGGAATGAGAGGCTTCTGCTTGCATGACTATTTTTCATTTCAGACTCTTTCCCTGAAACTGCCAACATGACAATGCTCTTCAATAATAAAAAAGATGTCCCAGGCTTTTGCAAAGATGACACCTGCTTGACTGACAGCCTATTCCTGCACACCAGTTCTTCAGCTCCAGTCACAGCAATCTGTCAGCCACTTAGATGACATGAACTCTTAAACCCTTAAAGAGTTAATATATATTATTTTTCACCTCTCCATAATTCTTGAGGTGCAAAAGTTGCTCTCCCAAATAAATAACACTAATTACAGATTAATTAGTTGATTTCTAGGACACGTGCTCTTTATTTACACAGTCAGAAGAATCTTCCACTGTATCTTGTTTTAAATCTCTTCATTCACTTCCTTTGTTTGGTCCAAGAGATATTTTTCATGGGTTCTCAATGCAGAAACCAAGACATGTGGCCCACTTTCCTGTTATTGATGTTGTTTCAAAGATCTGCTTTTATTATTGACATGCAAAGAACTTGATTGAAAGTGGATGAGCCATTTTTCACTCCCCTCCAGGTGGGTAGAGCTATGGATTATTTCTCATCATTAAGTAAAAAACATTTTACTTTTGGTTGGCATGACAATGATATAAGAGCTCTCCTTGGCGCTTTCTAAGGCAGCTGAAAAGTGAAAACCTTTCAGGTGAAGACACGGAGTTGATCTTTTACACTCTCATTAACTAAATGAGGCCATGTAGGCACATCCACATCCACATCCACAAGAATAGGCTTCATGCAGAATCCAACTAATAATAGATATTGTATTGCTTTTCCAGAGCTAATATAAAAGCATAAAACAATGCCACCAACTCAGGTTGTCTGTTTAGAGAGCACTCTGGGCAGCAAGATATCACCTATTTATTCCCTCTGAGGATTTTCACATCCGTGGGAACTGTATAGAAGGATACAAGATTGACTGTTACCATGTAATCAAAAGAATCCTTAAGTAAAAATGGTCTCCCTTTGCCTTCTCCACCTCCAAAAATTCTGAAACTTCCTGAAGAAAAGAACACATAGGCAAGGAGAACTTCCACTTTATTCCATAAGAAAGTCTTCTATATTACTTGTACAAGAATAGGTCTTCAACTAACTCTAGGTGGTTAAATGGAATGTGGTGGACCATGGACAAGGGGAAAAATGGAAAGAACAAAGATAAGGAGGGTTATAGATGTGTTGTATTTCCACAGAAACCAACAAAATGTGGTCATTCATGATAGTGATGCTCTCTGTTTTCCTAAAACATTTACAAAGCTTTCTCTCTCAATCTCATAACTCCAATGATGAGATGCCTTTTTATTTGTCTAAA
The DNA here is from genome assembly GCA_004026585.1 of Noctilio leporinus. NCBI lineage: Eukaryota > Metazoa > Chordata > Mammalia > Chiroptera > Noctilionidae > Noctilio > Noctilio leporinus. The sequence continues at coordinate 319,119 of PVIW01000573.1, forward strand.
AATGTATTTGATATCCTTTTGCAATTCTTAAAATTGCATTTGATGTCCTTTTGCAATTCTTAAAACAATAAATAAAATATGTATAAATCAACAGTAAGAAAAAGGGGAGAGGGGATCCTGCCAGACGAGTAAAAATCAGAAGACACTCAGAACATCTTTTATAGATAAATATAGAGAAAATTGGGATAGGGAATTAACATTAGCAGGTATTTTGGGAATAGAACATGGGAAACTTTTTAAATGTATACACTAACATAATTTGCATCCATTCATCTTGAGTCACTCTATAGAAAGAAAAAAGTAGAAATAAAACCAAAAAATAGGTTCACTGATTCTGTTACATTAGTTTTCTATTGATGTGTAACCAATCACCCCATCTCATTAGCTTAAAACAACACACAATAGTCCATAAATTCTGTGTGTCGAGGGTCTGGGCATCACTCAACTGATTCCTCTCTCAGCGGCCCAAGGGATTGCAATCACCATGTCCACCAGACTGCATTCTCATCCAGAACTCAGGGTCTCTTCCCAGCTCATATGGTTGTTGACAAATTCAGGTCCTTTCAGGGCTAGGACTGAGGTCTTCTGCTTTTAGAAACCATCCATGTTTTTCTGCCACATGGCCCCTTTCAGTATGTTTAGGCTGCTATTTAAAAATGTCATGATCTGGGTGGCTTAAAAACAATAGCAATATATTACCCATAGTTTCAGAGTCTGGGAGGTCCAGAACAAGGTACCAGCAGATTTCGTGTCTGGTCACAGATAGCCATTTTCTTTTCCCTATGTCCTTATAGGGTAGAAGAGGCAAGGTACCTCTCTGGGGTCTCTTTTATAGAAGTATATCACCATCTAATCACCTACCAAAGGCCCCATCTCATAATATGATTACCTTGGGAATTAGGATTCCAAGATATGGATTTGAGGAAGACACAGTCTATGGCAAACCCTTTCTATGGGCAGCTTCTTGTTTCATAAAGGTCATGAAAAGAATCTCTCTAGCATATATTAACAAGACAGAGTTATTTATGTATGTGGATGAAGGGGAGGGGACAGGAAGAGAGTGAGAGAAAATAACCTCATTATAAGACTAATATCCCATTATCTTTTCCATATTCTGTTGGTTAGAAGCAAGTCACAGGTCCTGCCCACACCCAAGGGGAAGGGATTATATAGTGCATGTCTACTCAGGTCTACCTGAGCTACTCTATGGTTTATATGCCACACCTGGGCAAACAATTTTCTGTAAGATCATACTACTGATGTCAGTCCTACATGTCCAAGGAGTCTTTTCTTGGCAAGCAACCTCACATTTAAAAGCCAAGTTAGACCCACAAAAATACTTAATGTCTGGTTCTGATCATGTCTCAGAAACAAGATGAGGAATACTCTAGTGTCTAATGGGACATAGTTATCCATCAATGTATAATATTACCAAACAATGGCATGAACTTAGATGATGACTATGTTCCCAAATCACTGCTGTCTGCTGATATTCAGAGATATCCTCTAAATGCCTCCCTAATGTTTTCTTTCTCTGATAGGAATGGTTTATTATCTGAAGAAAGCTGTAACCATGCAATGAAATGGCCTTATGAGAAAGTTAATGTCTCTGTCCAAGGCCAATATGGTAAAAGCTAAGCCCAGTGGTGTGCTTGGGCAGTTATTAAAGAAGGCCCATACCTCTTGAATTGCTGACAAAGACTTCCTTAATATGTGCAGCTCTCAAGAAAAAACAGCAAAGGCTCTCCCATTCAACTCATTGAAACTATCCATGGATGAGTCATTCAAAAATAAAATTGGTGAAAGCAAGGATTTTTTAAATGATGCATCTTTCCATAGACATTTCATTTAATTATTTAATCTAAGAATCAATAAATGTATATATTTGCTATTATTTTGATGGAAGGCCAAGACCGTTTCTCATGTGTATAATACTACTGATTAGAGCTCCCTGTTGTCTTTCATCAATAAATTCATCCAGCCCTGGATGGTGGCACAGCGGATAAGGTGCCAGCCTGTGAACCCAGGGGTTGCTGGTTTGATTTCCCAGCTGGGGTGCATGGCCAGGCTGCAGGCCAGGTCTCCAGCCAGATCCATGGCTGGAGGCAGGTGAAGGGCAACCATGCATTGATGTCTGTCTCCCTCTCTCCCTATCCCTCTCTCTAAAAATAATAAATAAAATCTTTTTAAAAAATACATCCATAAGGAATCATAGAAATCTATCATTTCTAGTTTTCTTTAAAGTGGAATAAGAATATAAAAACACTAACAAAGTATAGATTTAAAAGTAAATCTAGATTTTACTGGTTACTTTACATATGTCTTATTCACAGCTCTTTAGATAGGAATTTTGATCAACTCACATCCACAGAATCTTTCAAAAACATTTGACACAGTTTTCAAAGAAATCATCTCTCTTGCATTTTATATTCACATTTTATTAGTACAATGTAATTAATTTTCAAGACCACCACAACCAGTTTAAATGACACCAATAGGTTTAGGATCTAGCCCAACTAAATTTTGGTAAGTGTCTCAGGTGAGTTGGTGGACTAGAGACTAGTCTATTGGCAACAGCACGTGGAATACTTTGAGAAAGTCAGTATGCTTTAAGAATGAATGAAGAGTGTCAGTTAATCTAGTAGAATAGTTAAGTAAAGGTCATTTAAAATATCATCTGCTATTGATTGTCAAAGTCATAATTAATAAGCACACATTCAAAAATATGTGGTGGGCCCCTGCAATGTGTGAAATAAAAGAGGTGCTACCTCCCCCAAAGAAAAGGAAAAACATGTGACTGTTGCCATTGAAGACTCCAATAAAATTATTTTGTGCTACTATTGGACTTAAGTAATGTTTATAGTATACAAAGGGTTGTTCCCTTCTTCAATTCTAAAAAGCTTTTGATATTAGCCTGAATTCTGACTGATGCTGAGGAATGGTGAGAAGTTCACCAGGGTCCTAAGGTTACTGTTTGATGATTTATATGATTCATCGGTCCTTAGCTGAAAGGGCCCTGTTAAATTCATTTTTTCACACCAACAAAAATGAGGTTGAATGGTAAAACAGGTTCCATTTAATCCAATTGATTTTATGTAGTTATGCTCAAGGATGCATGAAGAGGCCTATGTTACATAAGAAATCATTCCAAAGAGTAGCAGAAATGGAAATTTTCTCTAAAAAAACCACAAAGCTGTATTCAACTCTCTTTTCCTGCACCCTGTATATAATCAGTCCCTAAGTCATGTCACTCAAAACTATTTCTCCCGTGTCACTGCCTTAGTACAATTCCTCCTAATCTCCTGAAAAATTCTCTATCCTTTTTTCCTGACACCAATTTTCTTCCTCCAGCTTCCAAAGCTCATAAATCTGCTTACATGACTTATATGACTCTCATTTTTAAAGCCAACTATGGATCACCACACTCTAAACAATAGTTAATGCCTAACCTTCTTTAAGTGGAGTCAAACAAGATACAATCTAGACTTACTTACCATATTGTACCATCATCATCTATGACTATTCCCATTCATACAGACTAGGTTCCGGTGTCATAAGTCGAGCTCCATTCCTTCTCCGAGTACACAAAAATTATTGTATAAGTTTATATCATTGCAGTTCTGTTCTATGTTTCTAAAATACTCCCTTTTCCTTAAAAATATTGGCCAATTTTTTCCCATCCTTCAATATCACCTCTTTACACACTTACCCAAATATTCCATGCAGCGTTTGACCACCACAATACTTTGGGCAGCTCACTTTTATTGCATACATTTTGTTGCACAGATAATTACTAAATCCCAAATGTTGAGCTGAGTTCTACCGAAACAATGATAAACTAAACCATTATACTGTACTGTTATTGTTTTGTTCATTTACTTATTGTCCCCGTTGTCTGTGGGTTCCTTGAAAGCAGGCACTGTATCTCATTCATTTCCATGTCATTCCCAACTATCTAATAAGTGTACACATACCAGGCACTGTACATAAGTTTATTGAGTAAGTGGCTACATATCAATGTCCTTAAATATATCAATAGTTTAGTGTTAGAAATTGTACTAGAAAGTCTTTCATGCACAGTCTTCAGGGTCTTAGGAAATGAATGGAGGCAACATTCTAACCTGAAAAGTCTTCTCACTTCCTTGGACTTTTTGTTGTAACAAATTTTTGCTTATTATACAACTAAAATAATATGCCTTTGCTAACTTAAAATCTAACTGGATAAATATGCCTTTATGCTATCCCCACAATGTGTGAAAGAGTAAAGATTACAGTAATAAGTCCACCATTTGGTATCATACACACATGATAAATAATCAGGTTGGCATGAATTGGCTATTGGTGTATTAGCCAGTGGTCTTATGAGTCATTTACTCTTTCTAAACCTCTTGTTTGGTTTGGGGTAGAAGGTAGATTCACGAAACTTTTCATTTGCAAAGTTTAACTCAGGAGTACATGTAATTTCTTTACTATTTATGCTATCGACCACTTTTGCAATATTTACTGCAATGATGGTGCAGCTGACATGTAGTCAAAACACCTGTTTTTTCTCCCTTTTAGTCCATTGAGGTTTACATCAAAGTTTTGGAAGATAATTGAACATCATAACTTTGTTTACTCAATTTCTTGAAAATCTCATTTGCCTTTGATTGTTATCTGGCAAACCTTTAACAAAAGGTGTTAATTTAATTGTACATCTTAATATCTTGCCATGAGGGTATTCAGCAGTTTTAAGACAATCCTTTACCTTTCAAGAGAGATGAGAAGTGATAAAGAGCCAATACTGCTAAATGAATCTTTTATATAAATGAATTTTCTGTTACTTCTGGATATTTTGGCAGAGAAATGCAATGAAACTCTAGCTGTGAACACTAAGGTGTTTTATTGACTTGCAAACATAATAGTTCCTAAGGCCAATTCTGCTAAAAAATATGGAATTCTTCAGGACACACTGCCTAAATAACAATTTGTTATGTGTTTGGTTATTTGGTTAAGTTTCTGAAGATGTTGGAACATTTTGGTCACAAGAGCTTGCTTTGACTATTAATTTTTCAGCACTATTTTCACATACTTGAATCAGTGTCATATGAACACTAAAAAGCTGTATTGTTAGATCTAGGATTTTGTTGTGGGCAATGTAAGTAATTTGGGAGGCCAGAGTATATCATAATAGTTATTTGGTAACAAGGGACACCATGATCTTTCTAAAAGCTAATTTTATTCTGATATGAATAGTCTATTAGGTGTCTAGTACTGAAATGTATAAAATCATCCTATTGAAAAATCAAGAACTGATGAGTTGATGGTACCAGTTGGAAGGAACAGTAGAAATATTAGCCCTGGATTATCCCAGTGCAATAATACACATGTTGTAAAGGAACATGGAAGAAACTACATATGATGAAAGGATTGAGTGAAGTCTGATTGTTCAGTTGCATCCAGCATCTATCCTGATCTGCTCTCTGGTAGACATGCAAATATCTACAGTAGTTTTTTAATGACTAAATGAATAGCAGCACAAATTAAAAAAAAGCCTGCTGCAGACCCTTGAGCAGAATATTGACACACAACACAACCTACTTTCAATATTTACATTCTTTGCACTCTTGTGGCTTAGAATTCTTACATCTCAAGCTACTGATAAGTTTGCAGAGCGGATGAGCTAGGAGGTTATCTAAATTGGACCACAGTTAAGGTCTCTCTTCAAAACTTCTTTTTAATCAGAGATATTTATACATGATTCCTCAATCTGAAGAAGCAGAAATCACTAAGGCTGAAATGCCATTATGTATAATGAAGATATTAGAGGAGAGAATGGAGCTAAATAAAATCTCACTGATTCTCATCATCCAAGTTTGTGGGCCGTCTTGGGGTGTGAATTTGAATAATAAAACTATAATATTTTATTGTGTTCAAATTTATTTAATAACTTGATTTAGATTATTAATATATTTCCTGGATAAAGCTTGGAGATAATGCACAAATAATATTTCCTATGTAAAAGCACCATTTGAAGCATTGTTGACCACCATGTATCTGTCAATTACCTTATTTATAATACATCTATGCTTCCAAAGTACTTAAACATGTAGACCTTTTGGTTATTACATATACCAAGCATTAGTCAGGATTTCTTTGGTTACAACTAACTAGAAAGACAGGTTAAATGACCTGGAGTAGAGGACTTATTGGAATACCATTGGCATAACTTTCAGAATGAGGATGAGCAGACCAATAGGAATGCAGCCTTCACTTACAGTTACTTCAAATGATAACAGCACATCCACCCCTCACCCCCGTACCATTCCTTATGATTCTCGGAAGGACATTAAAACTGCTGTAAAGTGGAAAGCCACCCAGAATATGCCCATTATACTCCCCTTAACATCTCAGTCCCTCTGTTTCTGGACGACATTTTCCTTTGTTACCTCGAATTTTGGAAGGGTAGAAACTGAAAGTGTACATACATTCAGGAAAGAAATAAATAAAGAATCCTCCTCCTCCTCTCCATTCCCCTCCCCAACCCCATCATACATTGTACAAAGGTAACTACAAGAAGAAATTCTATCAGGTTTAACACACATACTGAAGAAGTGAAAATCAATTTCATAAGACAATTAAATGTGCTACTTAGGCTCTTCAAACGTCTTCGTAATTTCAGTCCCCTTTTTGCCCCTTCCATTTTAACTTCTTTCTTTAAACAATAGATACACTTACAATGAATAACCATATACGTGTTACACACATTTGTATTTGGCACCTTTTCATTGTTATCTAATTATTCTGCCTCACTTCTGCTGCATGTACTATACTCAGATGTTCAAATAAAACGTAGCTTCTCTTTCTTTCTTTCTTTCTTTCTTAAATATAGTTGGTCAATCTCACAAGCTGCGGGTTAGCTGAGTCTAGGGACAAACGTTAATTTGTGACTTTATGGTACCACAAAGCAAGTCCTTAGGAGACATGTTTAGGCTTTTCCATGCTGCCCCTTTTCTTTCCCTTGTTGCTGTTCAACACGGCGCCCAGACATGTCGGCAGGGGGCTGGTCAGAGGAGAGGACTGCAACTATCTGCATGGGTGCCTGTGGGAGAAGAACTGGTCAGGCCTATTCCAGGACTGATGTCCCACAGGACAGAGAGCGCGGCATAGCCACAGCCATTGTTAGCCCACGGCCCGGCTGTTAGCCTGTGCAAGTTGTCCACCTCTGTGCAATTTTAAGCCCTATTCAGGTCTTGTTAGTCCTGCCACTTCACCAGCTAGGGCTCATCCCTGTCTCCATCCCAAACCGCAGTACCAGCCCATCGCCTTCCTGAGAGGCAGGGAGCTGCTGCTGACGAAGCTTCTCCAACCCCAACGGCCTCAGCCTCCCTCACACATTTGGGAGGAGTGTCAGGGCCCCTGTAAGTGAATGACAGCGGGGCTCTGTGAGCTTGAGCTCCCTTTATATCTGGGTTTTTCCCCACAAGCCTCAGAGTTAGCAAATTCCGATGTAGGGCGAAGGCAGTTTCTGCTTCCTCCTTGGTATCATTGGTTCTTTCTACAACATAAAGCAAGGTCTGTAACATGAACACACTTCCGGAGAAAACATGTTTAGGATGCACAGACTCTTCTAAAATTGTCCTCATGTTAGTCATCATCTTCTAGTCCCCTCTGTGTCCCTAAGTTCCAGCCACCTTAAACCTTATCCTTCTGCTCATAGCTGCCCCTGCTTGGAACTCACCCGCCCCATTTCCTGGCCTCAGAAATTCTTCATTATTGTCTGAGAAACATCTGAAGGGGGGAAAGGGGACCTTCCTGGTACAACTCTTCTTGCTTCGTCCAGGCCAGGATAACTGCTCCCGTCAAAGCCTCCTGTGCTTTGCACTCATGGTGCTGGGGCAGCTGTCCTTGTCCAGGCTGAGCAGTAGAATACAATGTAAGCCACAGCACCAAGCTGCAGGTGGAATTTTACATCTTCTCATAGCCATGTTAAAAATTTTTAGCCCTGGCTGGTGGTTCAGTGGATAAGGTGCTGGCCAGTGAACCCAAAAGTCACAGGTTCGATTCCCCAGCCAGGGCACATAATGAGGTTGCAAACCAGGTCTCCAGCTAGGTCTATAGCTGGAGGCAGGTGAAAGGTAACCGTACATTGATGTCTGTCTCCCTCTCTGCCTCTCTCCCTTCCCCACTCTCTAAAAATAATAAATAAAATATTAAAAAAATTTTTTTTAGCCCTGGCAGGTGGCACAGTGGATAAGGTGCTGGCCTGTGAACCCAAAAGTTGTTGGCTCAATTCCCCAGCCAGGGCACATAATTAGTGCAAGCCAGGTCTCCAGCCAGGTCCGCGGCTGGAGGCAGGTGAAAGGCAACCACACATGGATGTCTCTCTCCCTCTCTGTCTCTCTCCCTCCCCCTCTCACTCTAAAAATAATAAATATTTTTTAATTTTCTTAAATACTTGAAATTAATTATAGTAACATTTTATTTAACCCAATATATCACATATATCACTTCAATATGGAATCAACATGAACATTATTACTGAGACTTTGAAGGGTTCCAAATCTGCAGAACCCCCTGGTATTTTTTAGGTTTATAGCACATCTCAGTTAAGAGTTGCTATATTTAAAATGCTAATAGCCACATGTGACTAGTGGCTACTATATTGGAGACCCCATCTCTATTCAGTAGAGTCTGTGCAAACTTGCCTAGCACTACCAGGCACTTAGGACATGTTTATTGCATGAAATTTTAGGAGAAGATCCTTTTAGCAAAGAGTATGAATCTAGGTGAATGCTAAATCCTTCTGGGAGTTTCGGTTCCAGAAAAGAAAGTTGATTCACTGTTAATTAAGTCATTCAAGGAAAAAGAAATGAGAGGGAAAAAAAAAAAAAACCAGCAAAGAAGAAAATGAGTCTAATATAGTATCTCTGCCACTCGAGAGATTTTTTTTTTTTTTTTTTTTTTTTTTGAAAAATATTCAAAATACTGAGAGGGTTGTTCTGCTCAAAAGAGATAGGAGGCTATATTGTTTTCCTTTGTCTTTCTGTTCTGACTTGGAAAAGGAAGAAAACGCAGTGATGTGGCTGGCAAAAAATAATAATAATAATAAATATGTGGGAAACTAGAAATCCTGCTGGAACTAGAAGACAGTTTTCCAGAAGGGTGTTGGGTTGTGGGTGGGGTAGGTTCCTAACTACAGGTCTGCTGCTGGAGGGAACAGACTGGAGCTAACAAAAGAACCTTTGCACACATGGGATTTTTCAAAAGATGCATCAAGGTTTCCCAAATTTAAAGCTGTTTGAAGCTACCTTCTGCCCAAGTCACATGAGTGAAACTCTGAATCTCTGGATTCAGGAATGAAAAAGATCCTAAATCTGAAATAGGTGTGTTTAGTTAAAATTATGTATGAATAAAACAGAAGGCAGATGTGATATTAGGGAAGGAGGCACATTTGTGTCTTGGTTTTTATTTGATTGTTCTTGTATTAAATGGTTAATGTCTAGAACATTTCCTTTGTAGTATTTTAAAATCTTTATGTGATCCAATAAAGTTATACCTTTATATGTGAAAGGCAAAAATTAGCAGCATGGAATGGTTTTATCTGGACAATTTTGAGTCTTTTATTTGAAATTCTTGGCATAAGTAAGAAAAGAGCCAACTACTGGTGAATACCCTACCACCTGCAGGTATAATATTTTAGGAGAGTTTGAGGGAAGCCTTAACAATTTAACCCATTTCATTTATGAATAACATCACAGAATCTTTTCTAGTAAATGTCCTGCTAATATTAGTAAAAGTGTTTGATTTGCTTTGTTTGCCAACGGTTAATGTTTATTCAATTAAAAAAAAAACAAAACAAAACAGGCTATTGTTTGGGTATTATACATTCATGGACAGTTTGATTCAAGTATCTTTATTTTCAAAATCCAGCAAGGCCCTTACCTCTTTAAGTATCCAACTTTCAGTTATTGAGGGAAAAAAGGGAAATAAAATAGCATAGTAATTGAAAGCTACAATTTAAATATCACTCTTGCAAAATGTTTGCCATCCCTACTAAGAAGCAGCAAAAATAAAAACCTGATTTAAATTCCACCATGGATATCTTATGGACTCCATTACCCTTGTTATCATTGTCCCCATTAGCACAGATAATTGAGAAGTATGTGCATTTCACCACTAAATGATGAAATCTCATTCTTTACCTCCCACCCAGCACAAATGGCTGCACATTCTTAGTAAATAACTATTTACAGAAATGATTTCCATGCTTATGTGCAAAGCTCCATGCCCTACATTAGGGTGACATTCTTTTTAAACTGATTTTTAAAACTGGTGATAGGGGAAACTGGAAGGATAAGAGTCTCCCTGAATTAGAAGGTTAATTGTTGAAGGAGATGTTCTCTTGGGAGCATGGCAAACATTTTTATTCCATAAGGCACAGTTGTGCCTGGGATGCAAGGTAATAAAGAATGCAGGGCAGGAGTAATATTTGTGTTCAAACATAGTCCAAGGTAGAACAGAGTAAGAGAAGGAAGCAGTTCATTAGAAAGGTCTCATCTTGCTCTTTTATGATTGCTCTTGTTCATAATTTTGCCCTAAAAACTGGCTGTCTTGAAGTGGTCCTGCCACTCTGCACTAGACATTAGACATGAGTTAGGAATAAGATTTTGTTGGAAGGTCAAGTAGAATTCCAGAAGAGTAATGCTAGAAGGCGGCCTTTGAGGAAGAGAGGCGCCATGCCAGAATGCAGCAGAGCGCTGGTGGCTGGTAACGACTTGATTATAAGTATGTTTCGAACAACCGGTAACAGATGGAGAATTGAGCACTTACATTCAGGCCTTTGGAGTAATAAATAGACCTAGGATGTTACTACAGAACATGGGGCTGAAGCAGAGGAAATAACTAAAGGAAAGTGTCCAAGAACCTAGAGAACTAAGGGTCTAACATGACATCATTTAATGAATTCTTTTTCCAGTTTAAATGATAGCTAGGGTCTGGCTATCATGAAAATGGCTCAAATTTTTTCAGTAATTTAGCCACGTTCTCTTTCCAATGACTATCTTCTTTGAGCCAGACAACTGTCCTGCCTGCCCGTTGCTGGGAAAGCTAGAAAGGTATGATAAAATAAGGTGAGGCTTTGGGGTTAAATCACCTTGATTCTTATCTCACCTTTGCCACTTCTCTGTTGAGACTCAGGACCTCAGTTACATCCTGTGTAAAGGGTGAATACTAATAACATCACCTGAATGCTATCAGGTAGGATGAAATGAGATCATGCTTATACACAATCTGCCCTATAGAAAAGGACCCGGGAACTTTTTATTCTCTCCTTTGCCTCCTTCATCTCTTTGGTGCCTCCATCCTGCTTCTGAATTGGTATTTTCTACCACTTCGGCATCCTTCCAAGACTTGATCTTACATATTTAAAACAATCCCCCGAAGTGTACTCATTTCAGGCCATAAATCTTTGCTCAGTAAAGTAGATCAGAACCTAGAACCACAGCTATTCCTTCCCCAGCAAAACCAGCCAGAACTCAGGAAACAACAGCTCCACCGGTCAATCAACATTGTGGGGGACGGTTCTTTTCTCTCTGACTCCTCCCCAGCCAAACATATCCCTCCAAACAAGTGAACCTGGGGAGAAGATGCTAAAGGCAGCAGTCAGAGTCTGGGTCAAGGCCAGGACTTTTTATTTTCCCCCTCTCCATCTGCTTTCAGTTGCTGCCAGGAAATACCCAGGGAAACGAGTTTCTGTAAGATTTAATCATGAAAACACACCTTCCCTCTAATAGAATTTTTTTTTTTAATTTAGAGGAGGGAAGGAGTGTTAACCCTTTTAGTAAGGTCTCTCTACTGTAAGAGTTTTAGTCCAAAACTACATATATTTTAGTAGAATTTCTTATGGCTTAGTTGACTGTCCTTAGAAAATGCCTGTGTAGGTTTTAAGAGTCACAATTTCCCATTCAGATGTTGTGCTAGTTTCTAACCTGTCAGGTTATAAATAGCCAAGTGAGCTCTTCTCTATTTTTAAATGACTTTTTTTCATTCAGTTGCCCTAAAAATATAGTCAAGATACAAAGCCAGCAAATCTAGTGAATTCTTCAAGTTGCAGTTTTCAGGATGACATTTCTTTAGAGCTTACATATGCTTTGTGGATCTGAAATAATCATAAATTCACATAAATGCTATAATTAATGGAGGGAAATTAGTTACATTCAGTTGACTTGTGTATTCAGTACCATATGAAGCAACTTTCTAATAACTAGTAATTGCCCTCAGAAGTATGCTAAGAGCAAATGGCATGGGTTTAGCTGAAAGTCACTAACACACACATTCTAATCCTTTCAATCCATGACTTCACTCCCCAGACCTGTAGCATCAATCACCTGGGCATCTGTCAGAAATGCAAATTCTGAAGACCCAGCTCAGACCTACTGAATCAAAAATACTCTAGGGGTAGGGTGGAGCATCTGTTTTAACAAAGGTGATTCAGATGCCACTAAATTTCAGGACCACTGCTCTATTTTTTTTTTTTTCCTTATTTAAAGTATTTTGCTCCTATTCTTAATAACCCTATATGTAGATGATAAATACATTTGTGCATTTATCAGAATTGAACTACATAATAGTTTACCTATTTCTCTGGCCCCAGGAAGAATCAGTGTGGCATGAAGCCCACTCTGCAAGGACAGCCGTGTCACATACCTAAATCCTGGCCATCTTCTGGACACTTCCAAAGAGGTGTCCACCAGAGGTATCCCTGGTAGGCTCCATGGGGTCCCCTGCCCCCTACATTCTCTAACCACTCCTGTATTAATCTCATCTTGGCAATCACTGCACTTTCTGGTAACTTCTCTGTGAGGCTACAAACTATCTATCATTCATTCCCCATTGGGTCTCCAGCATCTACCATAATGTTTAACATGCTGAAAGTGATGAATATGTACTTAATGAATAAATAATGCCATATACTATAAGCAAACAGATGTAGCCATGAGATTTATAATCAGGTACAATACAGATTACATAAACTGTTTTCGGGAAGTCTAAGATAAGAAAAAATAAAGGCTTAATTTGAGATAGAATTTTAATCTGTGATTATTTTCCTTCTATCAATTAGCTGTTTTGTTACATTTCAATGTGATCAGTATTCAAATACATGTATATTTGATTGTAAGATTTGATCCTGAAGAACTCAGTTTTTGTTGTGGATCTTCAATAATAATTTCAATCAGGACATGGTTTGATCTTATCAACATCAAAAAGGTAATGAAAGCAACAGGTATGTGACATGTTAAACAAACAAACAAATAAGCAAAAAAACCACTGAGCTTGCATCAAAAAATGTAGATTTCTGTACTTTGGGGAAGTCAACTAACCTTAACTATTTCATCTGCATCTGGGGTTTAATAATATTTACCCAATCCACAATAAAAGGTGTATGAATAATCAAAGTAATTGCTGAATATGAAATTGTTTTACAAATCTGAAAGCAACATACAAGCATGAGACATTATTATTTGTTACCATTTGGAAAATGATCTACTTGGGCAAAGATGAATTAGTTTAATCAGTGGAAGTGGAAAGCCAAGACTCTTTGAGGAAGCAGACACCATCTTTCTCTTGCAGAGATTACATCTAGAAGTAAGTACTTTTGAACTATTTATGTAGAAGATCCAGTACTTTCCATGACTAACATAACTAGCCTTCCACAAAAGGACATTTTTCCAAACCTCCAGGCATTAGAGTTGCCTAAACTGTTCTAACAGTTTCTGATTAGGAACCATAAACCCTTGCTGATATTTTTTATTGATTTTAGAGAGAGAAGAAGAGATAGAGAAGCATTGATTTAGTGTTCCACTTACTCATCTATTCATTGGTTGATTCTTGTACGTGCCCTGCAAGTGACTGACACATACCAAGTGCATAATAAATCAACTTCTGTTGAATTAATGAAAAAAATAAATGCTTCTGAGGTGATAAAAAGAAAGGGAAAAGTAGATTACAGAAATATTTATAAATAGAATCAGAAGTATATGGTGACTATAGACACAGAAATGATTACTAGAAGAAGGAAGAGGAGGAGATAGAGAAGAAAAAAGAAGGAGGGGGAGAGGGGAGAGAAAAGATATTTAATTTCACTAAGCCTCAGAATTCTTATGTATAAAATGGGTAAGTAATATTTCCTTTTAGCACAGTACATAAAATATTCCCATACTGAGGAAACAGCATTTGCAAAGAATATTATAAGTAAAATAGCTTAACTGTTTACTATAACTATGCATAATTTGTTACAGTTGGAACGTCAGACAGAGAGAATGACTAGACATAGAAGAGGCTGAACAGAAATCAGGGTTCAGATCTTTGAGCAATTTTAGGCCACATACTGGCACTGGTGGATTCCCAACTATAGGGACTAGAGGACCCTTAATAAACAGCAAAGTGCTGGACAACAACCAGGTGTTCCTGTGTGGATCATCCTGGGTACCGTGTGAATGATAAGATGTAGAGGAGAAACGTGATGAAATAAAGCTACGGCAGTAGCTCCATTAATTAAACTAATGCATTTGTAGAGGGTTTTGAGAAGAGGAGACATGTCAGGAAGGCTTAGGAAATAGGGTCAAAAGGACTTGGTTATCTGTTAGATATGGAGAGTAATCAGGGGCTATAAATAATGAAGGCCATTACACATGCTTCTGCTTTGGAGATGAAGCAGATCTGGACATCACCCAATAAGAATAGCAGCGAATGAAGAGGAGGTTGGATATAGACATTCCAAAGCTTATGTCTGAATTTGTTTAACTTCATGTTCTTATAGATATTTGAGTAGCAACTCCAGAAAGTTTAGCATCCTGAGGAAAGGTTAAGGTTGAAGTTCCTTTCAATAACAAGCCTCTTCTTTAAACTCTTCTATCTGAGTAAGCTTTTTACAGCCACTCAATAAAAAATATGTAAAATGATTAGCAAGAATGATTGAAAATGGACCTTGGTCATACTAAAATTCCAAAATACTATAAAGAGGGAAAAAATCGTAAATAAATATGTATTTCCTACTATTAAAGAAAAGAATGTTATCTAATAAAACTGGATGAAAAGTTCTAACATGTCTCTTCATTCTTATATTCTGTGATTCTAATCCTACCTAAGGGAGCCTTCCTATATGCGCCTTCTTCAATAAAACCAGGAACAGTTATAGAGATAATAATTTCCTGGGTAGCTGTTCAAAACCAGAAAGTGGGGCAGTGGAGATCCAAGAGGAATTTTTTTTAAGTATGCTTATTATAGCCCACCAGGGATGTTATTGGAATGGTAGAAAAAGTCTTTAGAAAGCAGAGAAATGTTCATTGCTTATTTTATAAATCTCCCCGAAAGTTCCTGAAGGCTAATTCTATTCTCACCCGGAGTTCAAAGTCTGACCACCAAACAGCATGGTTTGAAACAGAAACGCAGGATGGAACAATTTCGATACTTTGAAGTCCGGAGAACGGAGGATCACTTCGGGGGCTTGAAGCGCACATGCCGCTCTTTCTTTCCGTCACCACTGCTATCAAAGAGTAAGGTTGAATGGAATTAAAGAACTAAAACCTTACAGGAAAATTAGCTTCCTGCTTTCGTACCCAGATTTGCTTCCTCTCAAATTTTCAGTCTGTCCCAATGCATAAGGCCCATTTTCATTGCCCAAAACGGTAGTTAAGTCATGGCAATTGCTAAGTGCAAAACGTTGTTAGTCCGTATATCTGGAGAAGCCAAAATATTTTGTATTGTTTTGTGTCCAAAAGAAATATAAGTATTTGTATGTTAAACCCAAGAGATTCAGGAAGTTATAAATTATGGGTAATGTTATAAAAGGCCACAGCAATAGTTTTACCCTGCCATGGTCCTCTCCAGCAGACCGTGCATTGCAAACATGTGTCCCACCCACCATATAGTGCCAAGTTATTCAGATCTTCCCATTTCTCCTCTTGTACTCCCCAGCCCACCTCTTTAAAGACAGCCAGAAATACTTCAATGGCACATCTTTACAATTAATGGCTCTAAATTGGCTATCAAGAAATGCATGGCTTTCTAGAAACTGGGCAACCATGTTATGGTTTCAAAAGAATAACCTACATTGTAGTTGACTAACACGCCTGGTGGTCTCCATGTCACTTGTTGGCTAGGAGGGACTTGGTTGTAGTTTCTTGGATCCATGAGCTTATGAAGCCAAGTGCCCTGTACATCATTGACACCTAGCGTGTCTTTTAAAGGGTGTTGATACGACCACTCGAAACACAGTGCATTACTAGTCATTCTGCACCTTCAAGTGGTCTCTGCCTCATGTTTCAAAAAAAAAAAAAAAAAGGAACATGAGGAAAGTGACTTCTGGCATTGGCATATACCAGCTCCCAGACCAGAAAAAAAAGACTGGCAGTGACTGAGTTGGTAGCTAAACTAGGAGAAAGAGGAAGGTAACAGGAACTGTGAGATCAAGCGGACATTAGCACAAAGCTTTAAAAGGAGAATGCAACTTTTAAACATTACACAAGTGGGTGGTAAGTCTCTTGTGATGCATGTCGCCAGAAACCCCACTTCTCTCAGCATGATTGACATTCATGGGAATGACCTTAAGGTAGGAAAGAGGGGGTTGGTTTTTGTTGTTCTGGACCTTTCAGGAAGTGGGTAGAGGGGCTGAGGTGTCAGTGCTGCCCCACTGATGCCCAGGCCAGTGTAAACAGAGCGTGCAGCCTGAACTCCCACCTGTCTGTGACAGATGACCAAAATAGCTGGCTGCCCTCCCAACACTGGTGCTTTCGGCTGTAACTTACTCATTTGCTGTCCCCCATGTCCCTCCCCAGATCTGCCACATTTCTCATCACGACCAGTGCCAGAATGCTAGCATCAGATCTGCTTAATGTCACCTCCCGTAAATGGACCACAGTAAACATATTGGGCAGTCCACGAGAAGCCCTGGAGATGAACAGTTTAGGCTTACTATCCGTCAGTGAGAGCGGAGGCCATCTGGACAGGCAGCTAATGATCAGCAGTAGAGCAGTGCGCACTGCTAGGCGTGAATGGAATCTCGGGGCCCCAGTTTAGCAAATGTAGAGGAACTGAGAGGGGATTTGAGCAATGTAGCAAAAGATTCCCTGAGGTCCTAAAAAAAATGAGGTAAGGTTGAGTCTCACCTGAAAATAACTAAAATATCCACACACCGTCACTCTCAAATAACTTCAGATTTTAGGGCAGACACAGAATAGGATTGAGGGGTATTTAAATTTTAAATACTCCTCTGCTTCCCTGATTTCTGGGAGGGAGGGAAGGAGAGAGAGGGAGAAGAGAGAGAAAATTTTCACCTGAGTAACTCAAGACATACGAAATCTGCTCCTGACCACAGGGAATCCATAAACTCCTACAGAGTACCTGAGGAGTAGATTGGGAAAAAGAACCCCTACTTATTTATTAGCTCAGCCTTTGGATCAACTCTAGGAAGAGTGCAGGAAGACTTAGAAGCTTTAATCCAGACAGGGAGAAAAGGTTGAGATTCACTGTAAATAATTCTACAAGTTAAAATGGAAGCAGTCCCAAATCATAAAATCCTATGTTTAAAAAGTGTGCTTTGTATCTAAAATGAATGTGACAATGGTCTTTGTTAGTAGGTCATTCTAGTTATTATGTGGCAATGCTTTTTTAAAAGCATTATCTACTTAGTTATTTTAGATGAGGAACTAAAGAAGTGGAGAAAATGTGACAATGTATATTATTTATTAAAAACAGAGTTTATCCTATGATGGGCCATAACAACTCAAGGTGGGTTTCATATTTTGGTGGTTTTGTTTGTTTTCTTAGAACTTATAGTTATCAGAATCTTTCAACAACAACAAAAGTGCAATTTTATATACATGGTCAAAGTGCCACAATTTCAAAATTAGACAACTAGACTTGGGCTTTCGATTAGACCACACTCTTGTCGGTATGTATTTAATGGAGTATGGCCTCTGGACCATTCCAGGGACATGTGCTGAAACTGAACATCTATCTGCATCTACATGCATCAAGGATGGAATACGCACTGCTTGCCTGTGGCCCCCAGCAATGGCTGTGCCATGACAGACTTCATTAACCAAGCCCTCTTTTCCAGTGAGCTCAAACAGAGCTTCACGATCTTTTTAATGTAGCCACTTCTAACCACTGTCTTGGAGGTGAAGTGGAACCTATTTGATAGCCTGTAGAAGATTTTTGTCAGGGGGATTTTAAGTTCTGGGGGAAATAATTTAGGTGAAAGGAAAGGTGGAATAAAGGAAGGAGGGAGGGAAAGGGAAGAGGGAGGGAGAATGTATACTTTGTATATACTGAAAAAGATTTTTTCCTTGATCATATTTTAATCAGGCTTCTCAACCTTTTCCTTGGCCTATCTGTGCACATCCTTGTAAAATTCAATTTTAGCGAAAACCCCGCTGAGTCAGTTTAACTAGAGCCCCCCAACCCCAATATCTGATCAGGTTCCTTACCCTCTATCACCATCCTGGTGATGTCTAATGACCATTAGATCGATTTAGCCTAATCAGTAAAGGGGTAACCCTTTATCCCTAATGTTTCCTCTTAGTAATTTTCTACCCAATGACCCCCACCCTGCTTCTTAGGTATAAATTCCCATTTCCCTATGCTATATTCAAAATTATCTCTTTCCTTCACTCCAAAATTCCACTGCAGTGGTCCATATACTTATTGCAATAGCCAACCGCCCCCCAATCCCGTGTTGAATAGAGCTTTCCTTGCCAGGTTTAAGTACCACTGAATAATGTTTTCTTTAACAATGTTATCTTATTCAGCTCTCACAAATGTTTAATTCTCAATTTGCCAACCGGTCAAAGGCCACAAACCAATAGTAACTCCAAGTCATGTTTTCCCACTCCCTTTCCCTTATATGCATACACCTTAGCCACCCTCCACCATGGAGCTACAGAATTACAATATAAATTAGCTTTATTATTATATACAGAGTAGAAGAGATTATCTGAAACATGAGTTTTAGAAGCATGCCTGTCCTTTAGCAGTTATCTCAGATATCAAAAAGTTGGCAGAAAGGCAGGGGGCAGGGCAGGGGAGCTTTAGGGAAGGACTATGCTACTGTGCAATGTAGCCCTTATTCAACAAACAGCATTGTTGTGGTGTCTATGGGGATGTGGTCACCCTGGCCCATGAGCCAAGTGAAGAGCTAAGGGTGGTCAAAAAGTAAGAAAATAGCCCAGCTCATGTGACTGCCTCATTGGTCTTCCAAACCTTCCTGAAAACTGCCACTCACAGACCCTCAATGTTTTTATTGGAAGCACCACTGTTTGTTAGTACCGCACTGTTCCTGAGCCCAGCTTCAATAATGAATATACTGCTGCCTGAAACTGCTCCAAAATAAGAAACCCCAGCTTGAGGACCCCAGCTGAAAACACTTCCTTGAGATACCAAGGAAACTGAGTTTCTCCTTCATTCCTTATAGAGATATCAGCCTCCTTTTCTTTTAACTCTCCTTCCATTGTGCCATTGCAAAGGAGTGATGCCTCTCAGCACCAATGCCTTTCATGACAGGCTCATAGAAGACCTCAGCAGTGGATTATTTTTATAGGTGAGGAATGGAGTCTTACATAGGTAAGAGAGCTACAAGGCTGGCTCAGCATCTAAACCCAGACTTTCCCATCTCCAAAACCCATACATTTTCACTTAGGCAATGGTGGTAACTAGACCTCTATGAACTTAGAGGTGAACATTGTTCATTCACAGATTCAGAGTAGACTTCTCTCTTCCAATTATGCTTAAATCTACTCCTGGCCAGGTCAACCAAAGGTCATAATTTCAGTGTTTCTGTCCCATTGAACCTTCCAGCATAGGCTTAGAATCATAGCCATCTTCTGGTTCCTCAGATGCTAGCAGATCACATTTGGAGCACTTCATAAGTTAATATGGATATCTAGATAGCTGATCTCTTAAAAGTGAGAAATGGTATCTATTTCTTACAGATCAAGAAGGAATCACCAGGTCTCCAGCCAGGTCTGTAGCTGGAGGCAGGTGAAAGGCAACCATACATTGATGTTTCTCTCCCTCTCTGCCTCCCTCCTTTTCCTTCTCTCTAAAAATAATAAATAAAATCTTTAAAAAGAAAGAAAGAAAGAATCGAATATCTTGCTCAAGATCACAGATAAGGAAAAACTCAGACCTGAGCTTAATCTTGTTATGCCAATTTCAAACTTTCTTCTATTAAATTATGCTATCAGGCAGAATTTGATATGTTTCAGAAGAGAGGAGGAACTGAAGGGTAATGGGAGTTGAAAGGGCAAGATCAGAAATAAGCTGGTGATGTGGTGACATTTGAACTGGCTGAAAGGACAGAATTTTAACATGTGTAGAAAGGAATGTCAAGTAAAAAGTGGGGAAAGCAAAAAGGCTTAACAGAACAAAGTACTTGAGAAGGGACCAATAATAATGTTCAGTGGAAAATTAGTAAATATAGTAGTTTGGGTTCAGGTTATGTAGGAATATATAATCGATGCCAGGAAATTGAGAATTTTTTTTTTTTTTTTTTTTTTTTTTGCTTGGGTAAAAGATTTTGAAAGGACAGTATAATGAACAGATTTGTGTTTGGGGATGTGTTTACTTGAGGCAGTGCAAAGAATATATTGCAGACAGCAGAAAGGAGGAGATGTCTGTGGTATTCACTGGGTAAGAAAATACAGCCTGAGATGAACTAGAGAGTCCCAGTGAAAATGGAGAGCTGGGAAGGGTGAAAGATGGGGAAGAAGAGGGGATTGTGAATGAGTTTAAGGTTCTTAGTTTGAGCATCAGCCTGAATGGCAATTTAATGAGCTGAAGTAGAAGATTCAGGCAATTGGGGGGAAAATCAATCAGTTGGCTTTTGAATGTATTGACTTCGGGGCCTTCGCCCCAGTTGGTTGTTGGAAAGAGGGAAGTGAAACCTGCTGGACCAAATAAGAGCAGATAAATTCTGGAGTCATCACTTAGGGGTGTTGTTATGCGCAGGCAGGAAGGAGTAATCGATCAACTTGGCTCGGAAATTGGTGCTCAGAGGGGGAGCTTTGCTATATCTTGTTGAAAGCTTTGTTTAAACTTGAAGGGCTCTTTGTTGTTTTCCAGAGCTTGTATTTTTATTTCGGAATACGTATCTGGGCCCTGGCTGGTGGCAAAGAGGATAAGGCACTGGGCTGCGAACCCACAGGTCACTGGTTCGATTCCCAGCCAGGGCATGTAACCAGGTTGCAAGCCAGGTCTCCAGCCAGATATGTAGCTGCAGGCAGGTGAAAGACAACCACACATTGATGTCTCTCTCCCTCTCTGCCTCTCTTCTTTCCCCTCTCTAAAAATAATAAATAAAATATTTTTAAAAATACATGTTTGGTTGTGAGTGTTGGAGGGCAAGCAAACACTAGGAGCTGGAAGAAGGTAGACTTGGGAGTATTCTGGAAGTATGCATATTAAGATAAGTATAAGAGCCCCCATGGCAGCTGGCCTCGTGCACAACCATGGGTTCTGCTCTGTGATAATAACAGCACTCAGCCATGTGGCACATTTTCATTCTTGGAAAGACATTTATTTCCAAAGTTGGGTTTTTCACGAAAGGTTTGTGAGTCCTACAAGATAGTCAGGAAGCCATGTCTCAAAACAGAATCTGATTAACCCACTTTGTTTTTGCTTTCAAAGGGTGGGTTTTCAGAGTCTGTCATATTTTCAAACTGCAAGGGCAAAAAGTAATCTTCAAATTTCAGAGCTGGGACCACAAATGGTAGGGCATTTTATTTCTCACGTCACCTAATTCCCAACTATTTATGGATAAATTAAAGAAAGACATGACAACGTTTTGATAATGCCAAAATGATGCCTAACTGTGGGCTTCGATGAAGGATGGAGAAGCTAAGACACCACTGGACCTCAACAAGGAAACTACACCTACAGTAAAGGACTAGCTCTAACACAGGTTTTGTTGATACTGAAAAATTTCCAGTCGCTAGGTTGTATTTTTTCCACCATCTATTTGAAGCACATGCTAAGGGGAAGTGACAGGATGCTACGCCTTCCACGCTAAGCCTGTGCCTGCTGGAGAAGAGTCTGCTATTCTGGCCCAGACGCACTTCACCAGCTGAGGCTGGCACGGAAGAGGGAAAGCTGTGCCCCACCTGGAAATGAGGAGTGTGTTTCTCTTTGCCTCCCGGAGGAAGCATCATTTGGACCTGCCCTCCCATTCCATTATAAATGCACATTTTCAACCGCACAAATCCAGACTCCTCTCAGTCTCCAGGACATGACATGCTCATAATCACTGTTGACATCTCCTGGTGCCTTGGACTCCCTCCCCTCTCGTCTCTCCTCTTCACACATGTACATCCTCTCCATGTTTCAGAGTCTAACTTCATCCTATCTTATCTGGAAAGATCAGTGCCAACCTCTCCACCTAGCCCACTATCTTCTCTTGCTTCTCTCATTTCATCGTTCACCAGGTATAAAACCACACGTGTCTGTGCTTTATGAAGTAGCCTTTCCAAAGCATTTACATTTTCCCTCCCAGGATGGTCTGAAATTGCTTGAGGGAAATAATAAAATCCCTTCTTATTGCCTACAAAATTATCAGCCCTGTGAGCATTAAGGGTTCAACTTCTTAATCTCTTTCCTGAGAACACATCGATTTATAAAGACTCATCTGTAAAGGTTTTAAATTTAGCACCCCCAATGTAAAACAAATTACTTTGGGCAATACATCATTTTCTATGTTCTAAAATCAGGAAGCAAAGGGGAACAAATCAACCCCAGTGAGCAATAGGAGGAAGGACCACAAACAAAAACAAGGCACATATTGGAAGTTCCCCTAGAAAGGGGAACTTAATAAGAACTGAAACCAGCCGTGAGTGACCAGTACAATAAAGCCCCAAGAATCGCAGGCTGATTCTTCAAGGAGCAAGGGCTGTGCTTGGGGTCTGTGGGTCTTACCAGCAAGTGACAGAGCACTTTTGCAGGTTTAGTATTTAAATTCCTAGAGAATTCTAGGACTACTGTTTCCTTAAAAGTCTTCTGCAGCTGGACCCTGGCCAAGTCTGAAAAATGTTTGATTATAAAATGGAGTTTAATTCTCCCTTTTACAACTGAAGTTCACATGCCACTTGTGGAAAAAGAAGTGGTGGAGAACGTCTTTGTGTCCTGTCCTCACTTCCAATTCATTTACAACGGGAGATTTTTCATTTCCCTCGTGTTTTGACCTCTGGCCCCGCCTTGGGTCATGCGGATAAAATGGCCCTGGAAGAAAAGGGGGTTCTCTCTGTGCCTAATTGGAAGTGGACCCACTCCTTCTACAAGCTGAAGTAGCAGAACCTACTATAGGGCAGCCTCA
This sequence comes from Noctilio leporinus, assembly GCA_004026585.1. Lineage (NCBI taxonomy): Eukaryota > Metazoa > Chordata > Mammalia > Chiroptera > Noctilionidae > Noctilio > Noctilio leporinus. The sequence continues at coordinate 342,463 of PVIW01000573.1, forward strand.
TACAGCTCCATGGTGCTCCTTAAATTTCATGAAAAGCAAAAAGAAAATATAGTCACACCAGAAAAAAAAAAAAAAAAAAAAAAACATGAAGCAGTTGTAACCTTTGGATGACCAATTTAAAATCAATAACATTTCTAAGAACTCACTATTATCCCAAAAGGAAAAAAAAAAATGAAATGATAAATAATTTAAAATACATTTATATTTTACCAAAACATGTGTTCTGGTAATAAAGGAACAGAAGCTGATTTATTCTCCTGCAGGTGCTCATTGTGAAGTTCAAATTTGCTTACTTTCTTTGATAACCCAAAAAGGAAATAGCAGTGTCTTATTATCACTATGATGAATTTCCACACATAGTGACTTAAAACAGCACAGATGTAGTCTCTTACTATTCTGGAGATCAGAAGTTTAAATTTGAAAAATCAAGGCATTGGCAGGACCTGGTTCCTTCCTGGAGGCATTAGAGAAGAAGTGGTTTGCTGTCTTTCTCGGCTTGTTGAGGTTGCCTGCATTCCTTGGCTCAGGGTTTCTTCTTCCATCTTGAAAGTTCATCACAGCAAACTCTGGTCCACCTTCACCTCTTTGTCTCTCTGACTCTACCACACTGGATGCACCTGGCTAGCCCACTACATTCTCCTTATCTCAAGAGTTAAACTAATCACATCTACAAAGTCCCCTTTGCCAAGTAAAACAACATAGATGCAGGGATTTGCATGTGGCTATCTTTGAGGGTAATTATTCAGGCTACCACAGTAACCAAGTTCAATCTATGATCAAGCATATGGACAGAGAATCCATATATTGTACAAGTAGTCAAGATTTGGCTCAAAGATCTAGATTTTGAATGAACATTCTAGATCTTCAAGAAAGAAAATTAAATAATACTTTATTGATTTTAGAAAGAGGAAGGGGGAGGAAAAGGGAGCAAAGAGAGAAAGAGAGGGAGAAAGGCTGATTTGTTGCTTCCTTTATTTGTCTTATTTATGCATTCACTGGTTGATTTTTATATGTGCCCTGACTGAGGATTGAACCACAGAACCTTTGTGTATCAGTATGACACTCTAATTAACTGAGCTAGCCAGCCAGGGCCAAATGACACTTTAAATTGCAAGGTAACATGCAGCTGAAATGCAGATTTTTATAATCTTTTTAATAAGAAACATTTTTAAATGTTTTTTTCTTCTCCTTATACGTTAGGTAGAGAAACAGATTACAAATGTAAGGGGAAATGGCCATCTACTGATGATGGTTTGCATGTGGAAAAATTCTCTTTGGTATGACCTCAGCCAGAAAGAAAGGAAGGGAAATGAAAAGAGAGGAGAAGAGAGAGGAAAAAGGAAAGGAGAAAAGAGAAGGAAAGGAAAGAAAAAGAAAGGAAAGGAAAGGAAAGGAGAGGAGAGGAGAGAAGAGAAGAGAACTTTTAAAAAACTGATGAAAATGTTTCAAACCACAAGGGAAAACCCATCTTTTTTACAGAATTGAATTCTCATATCTTTATGTCCTGGATATTTCTTTTCCTAAACACACTGTTGCAGTAGAGATATAAGCTCAGGAAACATTAAGCAAATTCCAGTAGATTAGCAAAGGTGATTTAGATATATTATGTTGACTTAGATATCAATGTGTTATGAGAGATTACCTCCACTGATCACAGCAGCTGAGAACACTGAGTATTAATCAGCTAATGTTTGCAGCTCTTGGGGGGAAAAGAGGTAGTAGATAGAAACTAAGAATTATAAAGAGAACAAAAGGAGCATTAGTCAGAAAGGTAGAAATAAGTAAACATCATAAATTAGGTTAATAGCGGTACTCTACATCTTTCTTTTCCTCCTACCTTGAAAAGACCTTAAACTGAAGCTTAATACACTCTGTGTATATGTACATATTCCCATTAAATACCTGCTTTATTCATTATTCAGGAAAATCAGTCTCTACAGTCTTTTAATAAAGTCAGAGAAACCCTGAACTTGTTCTAATCCTTTGGACATCAGCATATAAAGAATATGCTAGGATGGGTAGGCACCAGGAGACCAGGGCTGCAGGCCTCGCTCTCCTGCAAACTGCCTCTGTGACTGCAGACAACCCTTTGCCTCAGTGCGCGTCCATCAATAGCCTTCTCTGATGAGTCAACTGAGTCAAAAATCAGGTTAGTTAGGGAGTCAAAAACTACACATGCATTCTTCTCACTGTATAGCAAATTATTTTTCCATGCATGTCAATTATACCACCTATACCACAAAGAGTTGGAACATGGTTAAAAAAAAAAAAGGGATTCACTTTTTAAAAAATATACTTAATTGGATCATGTGGGAAAATAAAAGTAATGCCAAGATAAGCACATTAGTTTTCATAAATATGTTGTTTAATAACAGGGGCTGACAAACTAGAGCCGCTAGGCCAAATTAGGCCAAACTCCCATTTTTGTAAGTAAAGTTCTATTGGAACACGGCCATGTCCATTTATTTACATACTGTTGATGGCTAATTTCAGGCTATAGTGACAATGTTGAGTCGTTGTGACAGAGATCATATGGCTTACAAACCCTAAAATATTTTCCGTCAGTCCATAAATAGAAAAAGTTTCTTGACCTCTATCTATAATGTAAATTGATAGAGGACCAGTGATAAATTCTATACTACACGTTCAAATTGAATAAAATTTTATAAAACCCAGTGTAACTCTTTAATTTTTTCACATGTTATAGAAAAAGTGGTGCTTCCTTAGCAAATAGATTATGATACTTTTGTTGTTGTTATTGGTTTTCTTTTCTGGGACAGTAACAAATTTACTGTCACTTCTATTACTGTTCAATTGAGTAAGGACAGGCAACACTGTGCTGCAGTATAAACGATTCCTCAAATCTTAATGACACAGCGACAAAGGCTCACTTCTCGTATCACCCGGGTCAAATGGCAGCTCCGTGTGCCCTCAGTCTGAGAGCCAAGCTGAGAGAGACTCCTCGTGCAAAGAAGTGCCCATCAGTGTGACGGACAAAAGGGGGAATATAGCAAATGGCACCCTGTCCTTCAAAACTCCCTCCCAGAAATGATACCTCTCCTCGAATCACATTTTAGTCTTCAAAGCAAGGCACATCATCTGGTCTAATTTTAAGAGGAGTGGAGCAGTGCAATTCTACCACAATCTCAGGAAAAAGCTAGACTATCTGAGACAGGCTCTTACAACAGTCATTGTAACTGCCAGCAACAATCCGAGAGATGGAGCTAAGTGCCTCCTGCCTGAGGAGACTGGGCATCAAACACAACACTGTAATTCCCCTGTGATTTACTGAACTCTAGATTCTCTGGCTCTCAGTTCGTAGCGTACTAGTAAAAGTGCTAGGCTACTTTTGCAAACCCTATGACAAAGATTTCTTTAGAATGTGAGCATATATTTTCAACTAAAATATTACTTTCAGTGTTCTGAACTCTTGGGCATTTCCAAATTTTATTTATTTATACACAAAATAATTTCTGGCTCCTTTCCAATATTTAAAAATAGCCATTGAAGCTTAGCTCTGAGTTCCCTTATTATCTATAGAGATTTCCTCATCACACAGAGTAAAATGTACCTTTTAAAAAGGCATTTTCCCACTATTAAAGAGTATTTAAATAATTGCCTTTTTTAGTTTCTAAAATTACTTTTCCATATTTTTTAAATAAAGTAAACAATCAAACTGGAACTTAAAAGTGGCATGTTACATTCTTTTCATTTAAAAATTTATCAGAAAGGAATGAACGCGGTTTTACTTAACATATTGCATTACATATTAGCTACTAAACATAATTTTACCTTATTGAAACACTCAGGCATAATCAAGGAATTTGGGTCAGTTCTTTTTATTTTTGAAAGTTACATCATTAAATCACATTGACTAGTAAAACTCCCAATGCTGTACATCAAAAAAGATACAAAAATTATAAACCATTTTTAATTGGAAAAAAAAGAGGCTCTTTATTTAAAGTTAGCCAGATGAGGCTCATAGAATCCATAGCAAATCCCTTATATTTAGTGAATGTTTTTAAACTCTTGTTACAATTAACGTTTAGCATGTAGGCATGGGCCTATTCCATATCGTCAGTACACAATATTTTTTTACAATAATTAAAGGAAAACATGTATACACAATATTTTTTTTACAATAATGGCTTAAAGGAAAATGTGTATCTATCAAATAAATACCACTTTCTTAGTCAAATACAAATTGATTCTGTTTAATGTAAGATTATTTTCAGTCTGGGTGTCTTCACTGTTGATAAAATAGACTCTGGGTAGGCTCCTCTAGCTGAAGGGACCATATGCATAAAAAAGTGCTTGCAGTGAAGGTGACATATGTCATACCATGTGCCAAATACCATTCTAGATCTGGAAGTGACAATTTTCTCATAAAAACTGGCACTTGAAGCTCTCTTGCTTTGGATTTAATTCTTCTCCATAAGAGCTCAAGTGATATTATGTATGTTTCTGAAAAGCTTGGTAGGAGAATTTCTGGCAATTAGCTACATTACATTTAATTTTGTTATCTGGTATCTTTTCATTAATATGCTTTGTGAACTATTTTTTGGTCCCCTTCAAATGTCAGACCTGAGCCTGAATCAGCTATTCTATAGTCTTCAGGTTTTGAAGAAGCAAGCAATCATACCTTTGTGTACACTAAACAGACATAAACTTTGCTCCTTTATCTGTGAAGCTAAATTTCTCTGGAAAATAGGAATCATTCTGCTATGCTATGTACCTTACCATTCTAGTCAAGGCACAAAAAATCAATATGCTGAATGTCCAATTGCCATATTTAGTAACAAATAAAATCAACTATTTATAAAAGAGTAATTTATAATAGGGTACAATAACTTCTGATATTGTGAGGGCTTCTGCAAAGCTAAATATTTAGTTGACCAATGTCTAAATCTCTTTCATGTTATTTTTGCTCTTCAAAAATTTTAAGATTCTTTTCCCAGTTTTTCAAGTAGTATATCAACATTAGTTTGTGATCTCTAGCAATTAATAGCCACAATTTAACAAGTGACATGGTTGTGCTTGCCTGTGCCTCATTCAGATTTGCCCATTGTTTACCATTTTAAGGATTTAGTATTTTTAAGATTTAACCAAATTTATTTTTATTCATTTTTCTCATTTATACTTACTTTCTCATCACTGTTGTTACAAGTAGTAGTGGGACCTTTCCTGCATTTTCAGTTCCTTTTCATTACTTTGAAGAATTTGCAGGTTTTGTGCTAAATACCTTTTCAAATCATTACCAGGTAAGTATATTCCACTAGTTAGAAACCAAAAGCTTTTGTGTCAGATAATTATTTTGCCCATAGCTTATTCCTATCACATGTGTTGAAAACTTATTTACTTTCTTTTTTTTTTTTTTTAATATTTCTGTGTCACATCCTTAAATTAGCACATAGGTCTTAATTTGTATTTCTAGCAATAAATTTTTAAATTTCGATGTGATCATTTTTACCCAGAGTATACAGCAGGGACTGTTTCCCCTCATCTGTTTCATTGGAGATCATCCACTGATGTGAATTACATGCATGCACCTTCCAAATTGTCCATGGACTTACTGTCAAAGTAAGAACTATCTAATTTACTTATCATCAAAGGCAAGAATCCTGTAAGTGCTCTTACTACAAAAGCTCAAGATAGACCCACAGTACATGTCTAATAAATAGTAGTTGACTGATTAACATTTAAATATTCTGATCAATTATTATCAGCAAAAGCCCACAATCAAATTCCTTAAGCAGTAAAATTTGAAAAATGGGCAAAAGACTAGATGCTGTCCAGCAACAAGTGACTCCTGTTAAGAGCCACTATCTTCCTAGGAGAGGCCAAGAATGCTCAGTCCCTCTGCCCACTTAGATCAGAACCATGATGGAGGAAGGGAAGCCCAAAACCCAGGGAGCCCAGAAACCAGCATGCCACCCCAAAGAAGACTGAACTAACAGCTCAGCTTAGGAAGAATATGCAGCAGATTGCCCTGAATTTAAATAAATTGGCTTCCTGAAGAGTGGGAACAGCACATGCTCACACATGGGCCTGCCAGCACAACAGGCTGCGCAGCCTAAGGGAAGAGATAAAGTAACGATGGTGAACAGACTGAGTCATATCCTTTTCGCTTAGTCAACGGGGCCAGGACACTTCTTTTCCACATACCGTGTTGTTAGGTCACTGCATACAGTTTAGATAATAACACAAGCCCAAGCCAACTCAAAGCCTCCTGGGAGTAAGGCTGGCCCTGATCTTATCTTGCATTATTGTTTTTTGGGGTTTTTTGTCTTTCATATACATACATATATATATATATTACTTATAATAATTAGAGTACTCAAAAATTTCCTATTTCTCTAGAGAATTATGGTGATTTTTCCCCCTAATATAGATGACTCCTGTCTATACATACTAGCAAGAAACAAAAGATTGGGTGTGCATTGGGTAGCCCTTCCTGCAAGGGGAATCTCACAGTGGAAAGCATGTTCACCTTTCTTTCTATGATAAATTGTGTTTTTGGTGTCCACATGGCATTAGCCTTGCACCCTAACTCCTAACTGGAGGAATAAGCAGAGCTAATGAGAGCTCAGATGGCGAAAGTAACTTATTTGAAATTGGCAATGCCACCTATCATTTACCAGGTTTTCAAATATTATCTATAGTTTGTTGAAAGTGGAGGGGCCAGGAGTCTTGTTCAATCAGGATATTGATCCAATGAATTGATTTTCTCTGTCAATGTTGGCCCTTGCCCTGTTTTGTCTAATGGAACAAACACGGCTCAGGTTGAAATTATTGGTGAATGACATAATAGAACTAGAGAAATTCTGATCACTTAGCTGCAACAATATAGGAGCCCCAAGTGGGATGGAAGTTGACAGCTCTCTAGAACATCATTCTGGCTCGATCTACTCTTCTTAAGTTCACTTCTTAAGAGTGAAAAAGAACAAGATAACATAAAGTGGTATACTTTCCCAACCTGAAACAGCTCAGGATGAAGGAAGAAGTCAGATTGGACCTGCACCTGCCCAGGCATGAGAGATGCCCGGAAGGTGGAAGCAGCCCCACAAGATAGGAGCTACTAAGATTGACTCAAATACTCATGGATACTGTTTGATTCCACAAATGTCTAAAATTAACATCATAGTGTACATCCTCTATAATTTTAAAAGATAATAATAAATGATTTTTAAATGCACTATTACATGAGCTAAATTTTATGCTTCCTAATGCTTAAAATTATTGGATGTGATTTTACAGAAAACCCTTCCCTATTGTTATACAAAAAAATGAGCCGAAGACAAAGGTGGAAGAGAGTACAGTCCAATTCCTGGTGCAATTATCAGGAATGTGTGGGTGTGATTCCAGTTTCATTAGCAGGAAGAGCCCATCTGATGGAAAATTGGAACAGGGACCTTCAACACTATCTCTCTGATCACTCTAAGAGGCTCACAATGTGGATTATCTGAAAGACCCCTTGGAAATGCCTTTCATCCTCAACGGGTGAAAAGAACAATTTCCTCTGAGTTCCAAGTGGAGGGTAAATCAGAATGAATGCTGGAGAAGTGGCCCATCAGAAATTACTGCAAGAACAGTACAAATTTACAGTTAAAGGAGCCAATGAATCACGACTTCTTACCACAGGTTATTTTTATTCTAACTAGGTAGCTCAGCCTTTGTTAATTATCCAGTCAGAACCTTGCTATTGACACTCCTTGAGGGTACTGAAATGAGATAGAAACAAGGAAATGTGCCTTTCAGTCCCCTGGCACTAAGTGGCAAGAAAGTTTAATTTTGCAGGAGTTGTTCCACAACTAATAGCTCATTAGGGACAGAGGAGAAACCAGGCCTGTTTACATAAAGAAACAGGCACAGAAATGTTTGTTAAAACATTGTCTATATTAATTCAAAACCAGAAATTGTTCATCAACATCTTCTATTGTATGAATGTCCAATAGAGCATGATATAGGAGTTAGAACACAAAAATTTGAGCCAAGGGAAGGAGTTATGGAACAGTACTTCATAAATGCCATTTAAATAAAATGTGGTTTTATTTATGGATACATGCACTTAAGAATGGTAAAATCCATGCATGGGGACAAAAATAAATTTAAGATAATGCTTATCTTGGAGGAAGCCAGGAGGTGAATGGGGAAAGGTGAGTACAGCTGACTTTAATTGTTTCTGCATTGTTTTATTCCCTCAAAAATAACTAAAGCAGGTTTGGGGAAAATGGCAAGATTTGACTGAACTTGATGGTGAGTAGGTATTTACTACTATTTTTCGATACTGTTCTGCATGTTTGAAATATGCTATTAAAAAATGCCAGAAAACAGTCATATGTTAGGGAAAGAAAAGACTACAGTGGAAGATACCAACATATTTTTAAAGTGGGGCAAGAAGTAAAGTTATTGATGATGGTTGAAATATACTTCAATGATCATATAAAATAACACTGATCTTTTTAATGCTACAAATTGATGAATAACTGACTGTTCCCTTCATTTTTGGTCAATTGCACTAACTAAAGAAAACAGGTTCTTGTTTGTTTTCTTATTGGGCTGACAAAGAGTCTTTGGGTATATTTTGTATTTTTGGCTCTAATGAACAAATTCCATTACTCAGCTGTAGGGAAATTCAGTGTAGATACAACATGGCTCCAGCAGCAAAGGCTCCCAGGAAAATATCTGAACTCGTGGTTTGACTCTGTAGCCTAAGGATTGATTGACTACCTGGAAAACTAGAATGCCACCCAAAGAGACACAGCATGCCCCTAGGAAGAAGATCAATGACCTAGAGAGTGTAATAACTGCCAGATGTTATCTGTTAATTTATGAATGCATTGTTCTTTATGATGGTCTGAGTGGTTACCCAACATACGGTTTGATTATTAACACCCTCTAAAAAGGGATACTCTCTTGGGAAGGGCATGAGAGCAGCTCTTATGAATTTGAACAAAGACTACATGTCAGTACTTTAGAATCAATCCCGAATTTGGGGGCTTTCCCCCAACAGCAGAAAAAATATTTTTCTGTAGTATAAAATTTGGATCAAGTATATTTTGAAATTAAAAAAGCTTTCCTGAAAATGGTCAAAATGTTTTCACTACGCTCAGTTCAGCTCATAATTTGCTCTAATGGCAAAGGCCAAAATAATCAGGATTGAATGAAACAGAATGCTTGTTCTACTCTTAACAAAATACACTGTTGACAATCTTTAAAAGAATAGGCTATTTAGTCAGGCATGTTGGTAGCAAAAAGCTATTCTGTTTTGACATTTATTTACTAGTGGTCCTCAATGTTGACTATACATGCAAGTCATTGAGGGAGCTCTTAAGATATTCTGACACCAGGATACTGCCCAACCAATTAAAGCAGTCCCCTTAGGGGTAGGGACTAGGTATCTGCAAATTTTAAAAGCTCCTTGATCATTCTAATACACAGTCAGAATTGAAAACCAGTGCTTTAGATATTGCTGTCCCAATTAATATTTAAACAATCACTGGCTCCACTAATCCAGTTGCATTACCACCGGCATATAAATGATTATTTTTTAAATACCATCTGAAAAGGAAGATCAATGGGCTCTTGAGGTACAAGTTACTGTGTAATCCTCCTGATTCACTGTCCATCCTGGTAGTGCTCCTGTGGCTTAATTCATTGCCTGGGTTTCTGTAGAACTGAAAGTGTTAACTAATCCTTTCTCACAGACTGTAGAGCCAACCTTGGTATTGAATAATCCAGACTTGTGTGTTTAAGATCTTTGCTTCATTAAGTCACCAGATATTCCTGGCAGCAGAAGAGTGGCAAGATGTCAACCTGAGCTTTGCTGAGCCAAAAGAATTTAGCTTTTACTGTATTTCTAAAGATGAATGTGCTCTTAGAGTGTGTCCATTAGCCCCAATATTCTAATGAATGTATGGCTTGACAGACACAATAATTGGCATAGTTCAGAGGATAAGAGAATCAATTTGATGAATCAGAATAAGGTCAAGTGGCAGAAGAAACACAGATTTAGTTTGCACATATTCCTAACCATAGCAACAAGAAAGATTAAATAGTAAAAAACTAGATTAGGTAGGCATTGATAATCCATCACTATGGGGCCTCCTCATCTCATTAACACCAATCAATAGAAAGGTAGCTTCACTATGAAACGGTGGCTCTCATGTACCATAGAAGTCACCGTGTATCCTAGCAATGCCTTTTTCTCTTTCTAAGCCTGAGTATCTTATCTCTTTTAGCTAATCTCTGGAATTTCTGGCTTTATCTCCTAATTATTACCCAATGAGACAGCTCACTTAGGCTAGCCTAGGATTTTATTTCCCCAAGGGTTACCATCAACATTGTTCCCATAAAACACCAACCCTGACCTTAAATGGATCAGGGCTCTCTCTGTTGACTATGGAAACCTGTATAGCACTCAGGTATAATTCTTCTGATTGAAATATGTTTTGCTGCTTCTACTCTTCAGTGAAACAATAAAAGCAGATTGCAGAGCAAGCCCTTTTATTCTTACTAAAAGGACCCGCTGTGAACTACAACAGAGAAATACAAAAGTAAATTGCTTCAACTAACATGAGACCTGCTCACTCATGCTGGGTCATCCTGAAAGAGACTTCCTTCTTTCCGGGCAATAACCAAGGGGAGGCTAATTCTTAACCAAGCTTGACATGTGTCTGAGACAAGATGTTAGTCATGCTTGGCTTCATCTTGTCAGCAATCTCTTGTTTAATTTAACTCAGTGACTTTGGGCTGGAAAGGAGGAGCCAATCCTAAACCCAAGTTAGACAAAGGAATCTAGGAACCCGAAACCATTTCTACCTCTTCTGGATTCTGATCTCACCATAATGAAGAAAAACAAATCTAGGAGAATGTGATATGTTTTCTTGATAGGATTACAGATTTGAAAGCTTTTTAAAAAGAGTAGATTATGATATGCAAAACAGATTTGGTTTGAAGACACGTACAAATAGAACATTGGTGTGTATGCTTACTGATGGACAAGCATGGTGGGCAAAATTGCTGGATTATAATGCAGGGCCAGCTAAAACAATTACAGGCCATAGCTGACATTTAGTGACTTACATTTCTACTTTTCAGTTCATGTTTTATGTGACTACTATTACAAGACACACAGAAAAATTATATGACCACTTCTCCTTCAGGGAGCTTAACTCTTTGTTGGGAAGTGCAAACAACTTATGAACCATCAAAGGGAAAAGTAAACCAGGCTGTGTTTGTGAGAATTATAATGTATGGGTTCTAACACATTCTCTTCTGTATTTCAGCAGTTTTCTAATTAATGGAGTTCAGTGACAATTTGACCTTGTCTTTATTTGGGGTCTGATCCTCATACCTTTGGAAAAATTCTCCATAAAATATTCTTTATTTTATGTCAGATGAATCAGTCCAGCCAAATCCAATATTCTCTGGTGGTTTTCACAGATTTTTGACCCCATTCACAGTAAGAAATGTATTTCATATCATGATGCATGCCATCCATACATGCTACTGTCATAAAACTGAGAGAATTTTGATGAAACAATTATAAATTTGATAATGTATGATGTCCTCTGATACTTCCTATTTGATTCAATTCTATCATATTTTTTTAATTGATGATCATGACTCCTTGAATTGCTTTTATGTCCCACTACAGTTTGAATATCACTTGAGTCTAGATCTTTACTTTGAATAGATCATAGACTTAAGGATTGCTCTCTCCTTAAATATGTTGCATCTGGTTTTCCAACAGGGGCTTTAAAAACATGAGTCAGCTTCATAAACACCTGTAAACACAGGGCATAGATATTAGCTTGAATCAGCTCTAAGACTATGTGCCCCCTGTACTTTCAGCTTGAGTGGGTCAGAAATTTGCCTTCCCAACTTCACTGCCTTCTCCATATGACTTCTAACTTCTAACACTAGAACTGAAGCTTTGTTAGACAAAATATATTTGAATACCTGGCTTCCCCCACAGCCCCAGTGTTGTTTCTTGGGGTCAACTTAAACAAAAAAAAAAAATAACAAAAGTGTTCCTAGACATGAATAGTTTTTGCTGGCTTCCTTGTTAGGCACCACACACTCAAAGGCAGACCTCTTCAATACTCTCCTCCAAGGCAGTGTAATAGGATGAACTTGCCCAGGTAGCTGGGGGGGTGGCCAAGGGACCCCAAAAATGCATCAGAGGCAGCACCTCCCCCAGAAGGGAGGGGTTGCAGCATCCCCCCAAGGCAGTGGTCTGAAGCTGCAGCCTGCAAAATAGGCTTCTTTACCTCAGGGAAGGGCAAACAACTGGTGTGCTTGTAACATAGCCAGAGGGAGCTTGTACAGAGCATGCATGGGCTGAGAAGGTCACAAAACACACATGTAACAAGATGACACCCTGCCCTGGGCAAACAGGCGCTGCGCTGTAACTAGAGATTCTGCTCTCTTCTGCAAAGTGGTGACCAGAAGAAGGTTAAAGATAGTGGGGAGCTGACAAACATGGCAGACATTAATGTGCATTAGTTGAAAAGCCAGACAGTCATACATTGGCTTCTGGGCCAAGACTTTAAACCAAAAGAGCCAAGAAACTCAGGTTTTTTTCCCCTTGCCTCTCACCCAGGGTGGGCAGAAGTGCTCACAGGATCCAGCGGGGTGCGTGTGCTAGGCCCCTTTTCTCGGCATGGGTCCTGAACTGCTGATACGCAGGCTGGGAAATTTCCTGGGACTCAGGCACGTGAGCAGCTTTGGATACTGAAACCCAGAGCCCAAAGGCCTGAGACTCCCTGCAGTGATCTGGCAGGATGCCCCAAACCCTAGGAAAGAGAGGTGCACAAGGCAATGACAACACTGAAACCCACAAATGTGCACCCCATAGAGCCTAAGGATAGAGACACATTTGTGTATCCTTCTTGAACTCTGAAAAGGACAGATGCAGAATTATGGGGAACATGGGCCTGGATTTCAGTCTTCTGGGAACAAGGGAATTTCTGTGCTTTGTGGAAGAGGTTGGTTTGGAGTGGAGGTGCTCTCAGCCCTCTCAAATAGAGCACCCTTTTAACAAAACCCTTTTCCCTTCCCCCTAGTATTGTGCTTGTACAAGGTGGCAGACAGCCTGAACCCCAGGCTGCCTGGTTATAGGAAGATCTTTAAAATAGTTGGCCTTAGGATCCTAGTATTATATGTATCTGATGAAACTCCAATTACATAAAAGAGAAATATTTGTTACAATTTAGTTATAGTCTTACATCCTAGATGGAAAATGTAAAGAAGGTTTGTAATTATTCAATGGTTATGTATTGAGCACTTGCCACATAGAAAACACTATCCTAGGCTCTGAACAGGAGATGAATAAGGCAAGCATGTTCCTCAGGCATAAGATGGTCAAAACACAACAGAAATAAATATGGGAGATAAGTGTTAAGTAGAGTGAGTGTATGCAGAGAATTAAAAGAAGTAATACGATGAAAGTGTTAAGTGTTAAGTAAAGTGAGTGTGTGCAGAGAATTAAAAGAAGTAATATGATGGAATTACGTGGCTATGTCAAATGGAATGGCGGGGGAGAACCTCTCTCAAATGGGACAATGTGACCACTAGCTGGGTAACTGTAAGGGACAGTCCTTAATGACCAAGGACAGAGCATTGCCCAGCAAGGAACAGTCCTGCTAGAAGGACTGAAAGAAACCTGGTGATTGTAGGTGTGGTGGGCAAGAAGGGGAACAGTGCAAGGTGAGATCAGAGAGAAGCCAGGGACCAAATTATGCTTGGATTTTATTTTAAATATCATGAAAAGCCCTTGCTGTATTTCAAGCAAATCTGACTCATGCTTTTAAAAGACCATTCTGATTGCCAAGTGGAAGTGAACCTCAGGGAAACAAGAGTAGCAGCAGAGAGAGACCAATGATAAAGCTACTTTGGTAGCCAAGAGAGATGACATTGGCTTAGACTAGGGTGACAGTGGCAATAGCTTTATTACTTGGTGATAACGGATGATGTAGCTGGTCTGAGGGTGAAGGAAAAAGGATACTATATAAAACCTGATGTGTGTAGCATGTCCTTGTATAAATGCACCAAGAACAAAGCAGAAAATGCACAAAGGGATACAGGTTTCTCATCTAGCTCCTGTGCACATTTCAAAAGGCAAACTATTGAAATTCAGGCATTAGCTTCACAATGATAGTCTCAGAAACCAGCATTGTTCTCAGGTTCCTTGTTAAAATGGGGCCTCATCTATGATATGACTCAGGACAAGAATCTTTCATGAAAGAGACTTGGTTCCATAAAGCACTCACTCACCCACAATCTAAGAGAGATTAAAGTGTTATAATAAAACTGGAAAAGCTAAGAGAAAAATAATAAATAATAATAATGACCAAGAAAAGGTTTTAGGAAGTTTAAAAAAAAGAGAAAGAGGAAGGAGACAGCAAGAAATCAAAAAAAATGAATCCAAATGCTCAGGTCAAACCTCTTCACAGCCAAAATGCAGCAAATCAGCCTGTGACTTTGACAAATGAAGGTCTTATTGTGTGTGAAAGTCCCCCAGAGGTCATCTGGCCCTGAAACATGTTTGAGGAACTGAATTGAATGGAACTGAATTTTACATAAAACAAATCTTTGCCTTTATCTTCACTAAGAGCTTTGTTGGCTATTTCAATTACATGCTAATCGCAAAATTTGAAGCATTAAAATAATAATCTAATTTCAAAAGTGCTTTGGAATATGTATCTGCCATCCACTTCACTCTACAGACTTATGCTCTGGAAATTTCTGTTTGTGAACTTCTTTGGTTAGTCAATATGTTGAGACATGTACCTTTTTGCTATAAATTAAAATACGTTCAGAATTAAATTTTTGCAGCTGGAGAGTTTAAAGTAACCTTGAGTTACTTTAGACACCATTACTTAGATTATGCTTAAATTGCATTACTGAATTATATAAATCATCCCAAACCCCTCTTCTTCTAGAGTCACAATTCTATAGCCTGAAACTGCTCTTTCTCAAAGCATTGACTTCATTTTGCCCTTACTTTGGCTGGCTGCCTTTTACCTTTATAGTAACAGGAATTTATTTTAATCAAAATTTCTCTACAGGTTTTCATAATATCAACGTTATAGTACTGTAGCTTTTATTCCAACAATAAATGTAGTTTAGTTTCCTTAGGCCATGATGTACATAATTTGCATAAAATAGGCTTTTATAAAAGGCAAAATATTGTCTTTTTTTCACAACTCACTTGATTGAATTGTAGAAATACTTTCAGGTCTAACACCATTGATATAACCACATATTTCTTTAAAACCTCAGCCTGATTCATTGCTCTTAGCTTGTTCTTAAAACTGATATCAAAACTGTTGAAGAAAGGCTTCCTCTAACACCAAGAGCAACCTCTGCCTCTTCTCAATTCTGCTTTGATTATTTTAATCAATATCCCCAAAATGAAACATACTAGTAGCAGCTCTCTACCCATGTAATTATTCTTAGGGAAAATTTCTCCCACTTGTTCTTTGTACTTGGATCTGCAAAAGGTAAAATTAAGACAAGGATAATCTTACGTGTACAGTTTGAATTAAAGAGGATTAAGACCAAAATTATCTGATTAAGTGCTAAATTGTTCACTTTCAACTGAGGATGTGACAAAAGAAGAGGGAGAAAGAACGGGCAAACTCCTATCAATAAAAATACAAGTTTTAATGGTCTGAAATAAGAGTTTCAAAAACACATCCAAATTTTGTAATCATCTCTACATCTTGCCAAGAATGTAATCACAAACAAAAATAAACATGGAAAAGGGGTTTCCCAGCTATTCCTTGGACTTTCTCTCCCATTTCATGGTCAACTGAGCCTCATTGCATAGTTGACCAGTGGCAGGCAAAAAACAACTGAATAAAATAAGTCAACCAAATAAAACTAATGGATAAATTTTAAAATCTTCAGCTGCTATTGTTTTTAAGGTTATAATGCATTATGGACAATTAGTCTCTTTATTTTTAATCTAAACAAGAGTCTTTGCTTCTGCTCTCTATAGAAGGTTAATTAATTCAAATTAGAGGGAAATAACTCATTTGATTCCTTCCTTCCCCTTATAGATAGATGGTGAAGGAGGAGAGGTGGCTAAGAGCCAGAGAAGACAGACTATTGTCAAGTTCAGGGAATGAGCAAGTTTTCCATAAATAGCTTGGAAGGACCCAGAATGTTCCCCTTAATAAAGTAGAAGATATTTGGGAGATGAGAAGGTATTTCTGGAGGCCAGTATACTGAAGAGAGATTGGGCGAAAGACAAATACCTCGGAGGTTAGAGTCTTCAGAGGAAAATAACATGAGGATTTTAGAGAACATATGAGTTGTATAATAATAAACAATTATAAGTTGTTTGTGTTGGAATGCCTCCTAAGTCCTCCGTACATGTAAGCTTGTTAATAGGGGATATGTGTGTAGGAATCAAGAAAAAGGAACCTTGTCACATTCAGGACATCAAGGCATACGGTGACAGCACACTCGGAATAGTGAAATGACTCATGAAATTGATGGTTGCAGTTGAGCAGTTGAAGCCAAATATGACTAAAGAAATAGCAGCCATTCCTCAGAATCTCCAGAGACCTGAAAAGGATGCTAGAGTACAAGGACATAGAGCTTGCATTTAATCGGGCCCACTTGGCTTGAGTCTATGTATATTAGGAAAGGAGGTAGGGAGGGAACCTCACTAAAGTTTGGATTATATTTGTCTCTATGATCTTTAGATAATGTTAGTCCCCTTTATAAAATATGATGCTTTTGGCACAACCATCTCAATAATCTTTTATATAGCACCTGCTCAAAAGTTGAGTAATCTGGTCTTTTCTAATTGGTCCCTTTTTAGTAAAGGTTATTTAGGTAGATATTATCATTATGATTTTCACATTGTTTTCCATATGCTATTAATGCATACCTATATCCATGAATTCACTGATTACATAAAAAATGTTTCTCTCATTTGCATCTTCTTACTTTTCAGTAAATACTGCATCAAGTTTTTAAAAATAGGTTAAATACAAAGTCAAAGTCTTCATTCAGCCTGTTGTTGCAAAAAGAGTTGGAATGACAAAAAATAAAATTAAGAAATTTGACTGCAGGATGATTTTAATTTTCTGAGCTTAGATAGGATGCCCTGGATATACATATAAAAGACACACACCATGTTTTTCCTGTGTTGTTTGTTCTATATTAGAACAATAATGGGGATGGGGAAGCAATAACTTGACATAATTTAATGTGCGTGGATATAGTTTTATGTTTTCCTATGGTAAAGAGGTTGGCAAACTGCAGCCTTCAGACCAAAAATATAATAATCATAATTTTTATTGACATCCAGCCAGCCCATTCATCCATTTGCTCTAAAACAGCAGAGGTGAGTAGCTGCAACGGAGACCCCGTGGCCCGTTAAAGGGTTGGCTGCTTGGCCTGGGACAGAAAGCATTTGCCCAAACTTGCTGCAGCAGTGTTAAATTAATTAAACAAGGAAGCCCTTGAACAAAGGAAGCTGAATGCCCGGGTGGCCTGTGTAAGCAAACCTAAATCTAAGCCTGTAAATGCCTCAAGGTTATGAAATCAAAACGCTAAGGACCACCAAACACAAATAGCGAGCCAGGTTTGAAGCTAGAGTCAATCAACTCATTTCCTTTGTTTGATTCCGCACTTTTTCCAAAGGAGGTGACCCCTGGCTCCTCACCACCTCCAGACTGATGGTGCCCAATGCAAATGGACGAAAGCTTAAACTCAGAGTTTTTACATGCCCCAGTTTACCTTTTAATAGTACATTACTACTAATATTATTGTCCTGTATAGGTGCTTAAAATCACGCGGTAAAGTATCTTAATTATGTAAAGGTTTATTTCTTTTTAATATTTTATCTATTTATTTATTTTTAGAGAGAGGGGAAAGGAGAAAGAAAGAGGGGGAGAGAAACATCAATGAGTGGTTGCCTCTCGCACACCCCCAACTGGGTACCTGGCCTGAAATCCAGGCAGGTGCCTTGACTGGGAATCAGACCCGCAACACTTTGATTTGCAGGCCAGTGCACTCAATCCACTGAGCCATACCAGCCAGGACTGTAGAGGTTTATTAAGGTTAAAGCGATCTGGAATTTTTCCTTCTGCCCCTCCTGGCTCACTCTGTCTTTACCCAACTCCCAGCCCTAGAAGCTGACCTGTAGGGATGACTGTAACACCCACAGTTTCCTCCGCCACAAGGCTCCCTGTTGGATCTCAGAGTCAAAGGGTGGGAGGTGGTCTGGACTTTAATATATTTCCTCCCTCCAGTGCCTTCCTGCCTGGCAGTTGTTGAGCTGTCTGTTCCTCTCTGTGCTCCTGTCTGGCTGTCCTGCCTACGTAAAGATATAGCCATTCTTTCAGGTTGTGGTAACTGCTCCTTCCTTTGGCTCCTTCAGACCTCACATAAGATATGGAAGCTCTTACTGCACAGGGAAGCTTCATGTCCTTGTCATGTCCCCACCCTCTTATGTAAACATGACCTCTATTAAAGTCTAGTCAGTTACCCCCCTTGGAGCAGGCTTTTTTCCTACAAGGAGCCTGACTGATTCGTAGAGTAAAGCTCTGACAGGTGTACCCAAGCAGATGTGGCCTTAAATGATATACTGTTCAAATACTACATGCCTTCAAACAATTGTTTTACCTCTCTAAGCCTTCTCTGAAAACTGAGAATAATCATACCAACTACAAAGAGGTGCTAAGAGAATTCAAAGGAGGTTGATAAGGTATTTAAGACAATGCCTGGCCCTCAGGAAGTCTTCAATAAATGGCAGCTATTACTGTTTTTAGGTTTAAGCATCTCTATATCATATTTTCATAGTTAGAAACAAATGTGCCAAGAATTAAGTAAAGAACGTATAAGAACATTAGCATTATTTTAATAACTTTATGGCCAACTCCACCAACATTACCTTCTTCAAGTTCTTTGTTTCAAATTAGTTCACTGTGTTATATTAGAGAGCTGATTCTCACTGTGGGGCAATTTTACCTCTCTTTTTCTGGTCATGTTTGGAGACACTTTTTATTGTAACAACCGGGAACAGAAGACTTGTGCTACCCAAGGGGTAGAGGTCAGGGCACCTGCTAACCATAGATCACACACAGGACAGTTCCCTAAAACAAAGAATTTTCCAGTCCAAAGTTTCTCTAATGCCACAATTGAAAACCCCTGTGTTAAGGGATGATTTGAATTAACTTTTTGGGAGACCCAGGAAAAGAGAAAGGTCCAAGAAGACTTATATTCCACACACCCTCCAATTTAGAATAGGTATTGGTGCCTTGGAGGGAGTAAAGAAGTATGTTTTCCTAACATTTCAATAATAGCAAGAAAAAGGCTTTCATAAGTAAGCAAGTCACTAACAAATGCCACTTTAGAGAATGTTTAGCAAATGAAAGTCACTAAAGTTTCACTAGCCACAAAATACAAAAGTGAAGAAGTGGTGCTAACACCCATTTCAATAAAGTGACCATGGAAGTGAACGAGTAGGCACACTGGTCCTCGTCACAGAAATCAGTCCCAATGCAAGTGACCTCAGTGATTCATGTTATCTTCTGCATTCCACACCACAGTCCTGGTGGTCTCTTCCCCTAAAACCCATAGCACCGGACTGCATTTCTGCCAGGTTACCATCCTTTTGCCCCACAAATTCACACACAACAGAAAAACAGGCCCTTTTACAATCCATCAAAGCAGCTGCATTGTTTTTGTTTGGGGTGTTTGTTTTGTTTAGTTTGTTCTGTTTTTTGTTTTGGTTTGGTTTGGGTTTGGTAGACAACAAGGGGATACTCCTACACCAACTTTTTGTATTCAATCTGTTAGTGTAAATACCGAAACAGCGTCCAAGAGAATCCCTAATCATTCAGCTCCTTTCGCTTTTATTCCAAGCCATCCTTCCTCACAAGCCCAGCCAGGCTCCTTACAGACACACTTCAGGGACTGGGAACCCACAGGCAGGAGTCCACAGGGGTCCAGACTGGAAAACAAGTCAGTTGCAAACAGCAAGACTCAATGCCGAACTCAAAATCTCTACTTCCTTCTGAAAATTAAGTCTTTGTTATTGGGTCAGGCCTGACGGCTTCCTTCCTCTTACTCAGAAGACAGTTCCTCCCAGGAAAGTTTCTCCATCCTCCATGCAAGGTCCTTGACATGTATGCCCACACCTGTGACATCCATATTGTTCAGCAGGAGCCAGACCCAACCTATAACAGCATTTACAGGACTTCCATCAGACAGGTAATGAAAGCCATTAGCTCCGATTCTTTATGACTTGGAAAAATTGGGTAGCAGACAAACTTTTTGCTCACCGAAGTCTTTATTAACTCCAGTTCTTTTCCAATAATCACTGTCCAGATATTTAACTCTAAAAATTAATACTCAACTAGAAATCTCCCAAGTGAACATAGTCAATGGAAACTGTGGCATATACTCAGAGAAACAACTATTCAGATGATTTTGCAGGTGAGTGCCTTTATGGAAGCTGATATTTATTATGCAACTTTAGGGCAAAAAATACAATAAAAACCTATTATGAGATACCTTCCTATATTACTAATCCAATTATACTGTGCAACAAAATTGTATTTCTGTGTTAAAATGAAATATACTTTATTTCTCCTTCTATAATATAGAAAGTATATTGAGTTATTTTCCTTGGTGAAAGTGACTTAATGGTGATGGATCACAGTTGACTAACTTAAAATTAATTCCTGATACATTGCATTATTTTTAAATATGTGAAATGAGACCAAAACTTATTTTGCATTGAAAAAATCCTATTTTCTATTACTGTATTCCTTTGCAGAGCAAGAGCAGTTCATGTATTATAATTACATCTTTT
This sequence comes from Noctilio leporinus, assembly GCA_004026585.1. NCBI lineage: Eukaryota > Metazoa > Chordata > Mammalia > Chiroptera > Noctilionidae > Noctilio > Noctilio leporinus. Next base: position 363,308 of record PVIW01000573.1, read on the forward strand.
TCTCTCCCAATTCAGCAGAGGGTATGGTATGCTAAATTTTAGAAGCTAAAAAAAAAAAAAAAAAAAAAAAAACCTTTGAATAGGTTTAGAACCGCAAAGATAAAATGCAGAAGTGAACATACAAAGAGGTAATACTCAGGGTCATCCCTGAGCTTTGTCTCCAGGGAGTTGCTTCCGATGGCATCAGGAAAATTTGTATAAAGCTGTACATTGCACACTACAGCAGGGTGACTGCCTATGATCATGGAATTTTGGAGACGGAGCCAAGGTTCAAAAAACACAGAAAGAGAATGGCTTATTCTCTAAGAAAGAATCTCTGTTATATATAAATTGGATTGAAGAGAAAAGTGGCATCTTAGCACTCTCATGAAACTGGAAAGTACCTAGTCAACTGAGCCTGTGTTCTTCTCAGGGTCAGCTAATGTGACTCCAAAAACCATCCTGCTCAGTTAAATATGCATGAATGCATTGTATTTCGTGTAAATGTACTTCACAGCATGATTAGAATTCTTTCAAGGAGATAGCTTATTGAATAAGTTTTTCAACATCCCATGTTCACATTCTTGAAAGACTAAATGGATCCTTCATTAAAGAGATCATGGTTTTTCAGGTGTCATGCTTGAAGACACGCAATGAATTGGTCATTAAGGAAATTCAGCCAAGCAGAAAGGACAGGCGAACAACTAACTGGTCGACTCATCCAATGACTCAAACAATGTTGGCAGGGCTACTTCCCCTTACAGGCAGGTTTATGGTTGCAGAACAAGCATTAATTTTTCAGACTAGGTGAAAGAATCAACCACCCCAGGAGCAAGTGCCCACCTTCTGGAAAAGCAATGCGTATACTGGTGTTTTTCATCAAAAAAGATCTATTCGCATATAACTGCTGCCCCATGTTTTTACTTTTGGTCATAATATGTTGCTTATCAGAGACATAAGTCAAAGTCCTCATGCTTAGATGACTAATTGCTTTTGCATTAGATTATATGCATTCACTGGAGCACACCTTTAAGGTTATTCCAGTATTTTGAAATTTTAAAAAAATGCATTTTGCCCTTTCTTAATGTGTTCATGTGGATTTGTTTACCTTAGGCTGAGTCCATTTTTATTTTCTGACTAGTCATGAAAGACACATGGCTTGCCCATTGTGTCCAGGTAATCAGGCATTATACCCTGAAACTTTGAAGAAATGAGTAGATCTGTATTTCTTCATCAGAGAGTATGTAAATATTTGAACTCAAGATGATTCTGTGCCCGGATGAAAGGTGGACAAGAATGAGGGAGGAAACCCAGTTTCTAACAGCAATGTCACACTGCCCTTCCCTGCCCCTTTGCCACTGTCAGAGGGGAAAATTCTGGTAGAAGCAGTTCTTTCAAGGATAAGCTGACAATTTGCTAAGCTTGTGGAAAAGCACTCTGGTAACTTCCCTATTAATTTTGAGATTTTTTTTCACCTTGTGGTACTTCAAGGCCAAATGAGCCTTCAAGGAGGTCACCGGAATGTAAGAATATAAGAAATGCCATAATAAGTCAAATTAATGAGCCAGTTAGTCTGATATGCTTTGTCTGAGAGTGACAACAAGGTACATTTTGTGCATGTTGTCAATTTCAAAATATTTGGGGCTATGAGCAGGAGTGTGTCTTAGATCAGGTATCTACTTCAAATGTCCATGATTTTCTTTATTAATGCATAATGTATCTTCACCCATGAATTCATTTAAAGCCATCTGATAATATTTTAATCATGTACTACTGTTTGTGTAATGAACTCCATAAACCTGTTATCTTTCATTTGACCTAACCTACCTGCTTCACATTTCTAAGAGTTTCCTGACTGAAGTACGCTGGAAGCTGTGACTGTGTGCACTAACTGAGGTTTGCATATTGAGTTGATTAAATGTTTAAATTCTCCCAGAGGGGTGGTTACCAATTGTCCATCTACAACCCCTGGGACTTTTCACCAACTTTTTATTTCCTGGGGTCAATACGTTCCTTCTGAGGGTCTCCTCAAATATTTCCTCCTGATTAGCCTAGTTCCTTCTTTTTACCAGGAAGAGCAAATGATCAGAATTTTCCCACAAAAAGTAAGTAAGTAAGTGTTGTTTCTCAGGGCTTAACGGTAGGAACCTGAACTCTGAAGGAGCAGCCGACATGGGTCGGTGAGGAGCTGGGTTTGTGGAGATGTATTTTTAATTGACGAGCAAATATTAGCCATGCAAAAGCTTGCTCAAAAGGCAAGGATGAAAATTCATATTTGTATTCTTTAACCACTAGTTTTTTTGGCAAAGCTCTCTGTTAGATACAAATGTGACTGTCACCATGTGACCATGGACAGGAGGGCTGCCTGGGCACATTCTTGGGGCCACCTAAGGTCACAACCAAGATAATGTCTTCTTTTCACTTAGACTTTGTTTTCATCTAAACTCACACAACACATACACTTATTTTGTAAGTAATTCAAAAGAGAAAGGCAAACCAAATACACCCAAACCCTACCTTCATTTCTCAACCTCCTGAGTAATCCAATAAATTATTTACTTTGGGATTACTTGGGTTAAACAGCATTCCCTGCATACTGTATGAGACATCTTTGATTTCAAGCTTGTTTTAAATAAATAGTTCTATCAAAATAGAATGGCCTTAACTTTCAGCCCTGGGAATAAATAAATAGTCTCAATCAATGATGCTGAGACCACCATTTAACATTTTTCAAGAGGCTAAGAAAAGAAATATTTTCATGCCTACACCATTAAGTCAGAAATAGCCTTTGGCACATATTTAACTTGGTCTTTTCAAAGGTTGTGGGAAAATATGAGGAAAAAAATATAAGCAAAATTAGCAAGGCTACCATGACAACAAGCAAGTACTCAGAGGCAGAGTTTAAACTCCAGAAATCTCAGAGGGCAGAAGAGGAGGGTCCCCAGGACTGTTCATTAGGAAAGAGGCATCAAGCGTAAAGAGAATTATTGCTAAATGGACAGATACTGAAATAGATATTTATTGTAATGGACTTCCTGTGGTGTGAAATTTTATCAAAAGGGCACTGTTACTCAGAAGAGACCATTTGCTTGAAATGTGTTTTTTGCTATATTGAACTCAGTGTGGAAATATATGTCCTACATTTTTATTTCTGCGGGCTGTCATTTGTTTTTGTTTAATGGACACAAGAAGCTGCATGTTTGGGAAGAAAAGAATCTATAGAAAAGTTTGGAGTTTTTTTTGTGTTTTGGTTTTTTTATGAGTTTGCCAAAGTGACTGAATCAGGACTCAGGGGTGGACAGTGAGACTCCCAGTGCTCTTTCTGCCCCAGCATGATGTTTTTTTCTATTGAAATTTGAAGCTTTAAATACATTCTCTCATTCAATCAACAAATTTTTGCAGATGACTACCACGTGCTGATCTTCTACTACTGTTGGGCATACAGAATGGAACAGAAAAGAGGAACAGAAAAGAGGGGCAAGGGAAGAAAATTCAATATGTAAACCAATATATAAACAAAAAAAATGTCTAGACAGAAGGACCAACAAGGGCAAAGGCCTTAGTCAGTAAATAATTTGTTATGCATCAAAAACAAGAAGAGGCAAGTCTACCTGACACACAGTGGGCCAAAGGGAGTGTGCCTGGTGACAACACTTAAGGTGGTGTTTTCAGGTCATTGTAGGAGGCCTGTGGAAATTTTCCAACTTGTCCCCAAACATCTGTTTTTCGTACATCTATCAGAATGATCTAAAAAATCTAAAAAATCATCACTTGTCCGATTGCTGCAATGGAGATAAATTCTCTACTTGCAATAAATATTGAAGATACAATTGGTAAGACACGATGGCTTAAATGTGAGATACAAAGGAAAAGGAACAGTAACAACTAGATTTTTGACCCAAGACAGTGAGTGAATGTTAGTGTCATTTACTGACATGGATAAGACAGAGAGAACTGATCTGAGGGAACTCTGCCTATGGACATTTATTAACTGCCTGTTAACTTTGAGACACCCATCAGACATCCAAATGTAACACCATGGTCAAGGAGTAGTTAAATACACAGTCTGCACCATAGCCCAGGGAAAAGGTCAGGGCTAGTGGATGTCATCACCCTATAGATGACACAAAGCAATGGGCCCAAATTCAGTCACCTGGCCTGCAGAGAAAAGATAATTTGGTAATTACAATGTCTAGTACCATGTAAGAGTCAAAGTGTCCAAATCCATTCAAAAGAAAGACATAAATTATGGTTTTACGGAAAATGTATAGGTAAAGGTCTAATCTCAAATACAATAATGCCATGGAATTAACACCCTGTGAATTCCCTGGGTGACATAGCTATGCTGGCAGATGAAGTGAGTTCATTCTCCCTCACTTCCCCCCCTTTCCCCTCCCATGGTGGGCTGCCCTCACCTTTCCTGGATTTGGGGGAAGGAAGGAGGACGCAGATAAGGAGGACAGGAAAGGGCATATGTGACTGGCGCTGTTGTAAGCTGGACTTGTGGTCTCTGACTCAGTGGATGTTTAAGGTTGTCTCCTCTGTGGAACTTTTTCATGGGTTCCTTAGTGAGTCACACTTGTGGCTTCTTACCTGTATGCCCCTGACCAGATGAATGTTCTCTGTTCTGAGTTCCTTTAGCCTCTCCTCAGGCCATCTCCAGCTTCTTCTCTGTTGACGCCTTTTCAATTCTTTAAAGGTGACCATATTAGGTCAAATCACCAGTGATTCCCAAAGCAGCCTTCTCTCATTAAGGACCTTCAACAAACTCACAGAAAACACTCCCCTGGGAATACAGTTAGACCTTCCACAACAGCAACTTTTCTTCACTCAGTTTTCTGACCCATCAATGTCTTCCCGTTAAGTTTTTCAGTATGGGGTTGCCTGTCCAGACTCACCAAGCCATGCATTACGCTCACTGTGTGGTCTCTTGGAAGGTCCCACGCACCTGAGATGAGAGGCAGCTGAGGAAGGAAGCAGCCTTATCTCACACAAGCTGCTCTCTTCAAAGAACTCTCCAAATTCTTCTTTTTCATCTGATGTTTTTACACTCATACTGCAAGTGCAGAATGTAAGGGTCTTGGAACCACCTTTCTAAAACTCCTTTGGAAATTCTACACCTGGTTTAGCACCTACTCTGGAATGCAGCATCTATTTTGTTGTGGGACTTAGTTGAAATTCAAGTTTAAATATTATTGCAGAATTCTTTGAGAAAGATTGAACTAATAAAAAAAGGATTTATGGACATGGACAACAGCGTGGTGGTTGCTGGAGGCAGAGGGGTGTAAGGGGACTAAGCGGTAATGGAAAAATACAATAAGGAAAAATAAAACACGTGGGAAAAATAAAATTAAAAAATAAAAGAACTCTTTAAAAAAAAAAAAAAAAAAACAATTGATTCCCAGTCAGGGCACATAACCAGGTAGCAAGCCAGGTCTCCAGCCAGATCCACAGCTGGAGGCAGGTGAAAAGCAACCATACATTGATGTTTCTCTCCCTCTCTGCCTCTCTCCCTTCCTCTCTCTCTAAAGAATAAAATCTTTAAAAAATAAAAATTAAAAAACAGAACCATCTAAAGCAAGCTCACATGTTGATGTGAATAATTAAGAAGAAAAATAATATATAATGAGCCAAGAAAGAAAGGAGTGATTCCTGGCATAAGAGAGAGATAAAACCAAGAGTGCTAGAGAAGGGATGTGATTAGGCACATGTCTAGCATAACAGTAATCAATGTGTCCAATGGAAATTTATCAAAATTTAAATACACAATTTTATCTCATTTTTATAATTATGAAGCAAATACTGATGCTTATGTCTATATAAACTAGGTATCAGTAATATTTTACTATCTGTATCAACAATACTAGGAAAACAAGTTTTCAAAAAATTTTTAAATAACATAAGCAGATAATTTAATATTTTATTTTATTTTATTTTATTTTTTAAAGATTTTATTTTATTATCTTTAGAGAGAGGGGAAGGGAAAGAGGCAGAGAGGGAGAGAAACATCAATGTATGGTTGCCTTTCACCTGCCTCCAGCTAAGGACCTAGCTGGAGACTTGGCTTGCAACCTGGTTATGTGCCCTGGCTGGGGAATCGAACCAGTGACCTTTGGGTTCGCAGGCCCATGCCTTATCCACTGTGCCACCAACCAGGGCTAATTTAATATTTTAAACAATTTTATAATGCTTTTATTGATAAATATTTAAAAGCCTCAAAAATCTATCAAATTGTATCAGAAAAACAAAACTGATATAGAGAAATTTCTAATCTGGAATTTTAAAATTAAAAAAAAAAAGAAAAAAGAAACAAATAGAAAGGAAATACTCTGGCTGATGTGGTTTAGCAGATTGAGTACTGGCCTGTGAACCAAAATATTGCTTGTTCGATTCTCAGTCCAGGCACGTGCCTGGGTTGCAGGCCAGGTCCCCACTTGGGGAGTGTGAGAAGCAACCTACTGAAGTCTCTCTCTCTCACACTGATGTTTGTCACCCTCTCTCCCTCTCTTATCCTCTCCCTGAAAATGAATAAATAAAATCTTTTTTAAAAACTGGGAAACTTTAGGTTTTTAAGTATTTTTGGTAAAAGATCTAACCTGAACAGAAGATAGGTCATTTTTGGTCTCTGTTTCTTTCACTTATTGCGAGCATTTATATGTTTGAAGGGAAAACAATCTGCTTGATCCTGGAGATTTCCCAAGATCTTGCTAAAAGTATTGCATGAAGTATAGTTACATGCACAATATTACTTTTCTAAAATTGAGGGGTAGGTGGGGATTTGAATTCTTAAGCATTTTTTGCATCAAGAGTTTTGGGTTGTAGCTTGTAAACCTTCAGTATAAAGTAAAATGTAGTACTTTTATGCTTTTAAGACAACTTAAGCACTTAGGGAAATCCAGATTTAGGAAATTCAGTATAAAGCAGAAAGCCTGACTGGAAGCGACATTGCAAAAATCTTTTTGTGACCTTATCTTCCCTATAGTGATATACCACCAACAGCATGCAAAGACTTCAAAGAGTGAAGAAAAGCAAGACATAGTCACTGTCTCCAGGAAAGCTAGGCTTTTCTGCTAGCTTCCTTGTTTCATCTGGCTTTCAACATTAAGCATGTTAATGATCAGGACACTTTTGGAAGCCATTTGACCAAGCCAGCCTTCAGATCCCTGATGTTCAAGCAAAACTGCACAGTAAGTCTATTAATAGTAATTTGGAAAATGCATGATGAATACAAAGGGAATCTACATGTAATCTAGCTCTCAACATCCTATCTTAAAATCATCGGAATAAAAGGGTAAACTTTGTGGGGCATAATCCTATTCTCATGGAATTTTGGCTGACCATCAAAATACCTTTTGATGCCACAAATCCGTTTTAATCTTTGAAAAGGTCTACGCTTGAATGAAAAGGGTTTCAAGAGCGATGATGCTGAAACTTGTTGTGTGGTCAGCCATTGTATCTGAAGTCCTGCATCACTCGCTGGCTTATCACCTACAGAAAATAGCGCATTCTACCGCCTGAGAATCATGACCCCACAAATGGCTGGTATCTTTTGTGTTAAATCTGACTCACAATTAAAGAGAGTAAACACAGACATGTGTAAATACTAGATAATAATTTTCAACCCAAGGTGTTCAAACAAAAAATCTTTGAAAACCTTTTAAGGACAAATAGCCTATTAAAGGACCTGAAAAAGTACACATTGCCACTCAGCGTCACTTGATTCATTCCTCTGGCAGCCTGGCGGTGGTGTAAACAGGACTTTTTTTAAATGTTCAACAGTAAAAATAAATGTGGTAATTTGGTTCAGAAATTGATGAAGTGTCTAAATTTTGTTAGAACTCATGTCAAAGCATCAAGCTTAATAGATGGCTATGACACAAATGTTAATTATATCCCCCCGAAACAGGGTTACAGAGAGAGGCCTTTGTGGAACTATTCCATGGATGCCTATCTCTCTACTATGTCTAAAAATATTATCATAAGATGCTTGATATTCTTGTAGGTTTATTTGTCAACTTCCTTTTCTTTACAATTTTAATAGCAGAGAAAAAGAACATGGAAGAGAAGAAATCATTATGAAGAAGTAAATGGTCCATAAAACTCTGCCACTCACATGCCCTAATCAACCGATGTAAACACTAATGACTGCTTTATCCTGAGATACTGGGATTTTGTTTTTCTTTTTGTTTCCCTCATTTCACGTGCTGTTTTCCTTGGCTGTGTTGTTGTTTAGTCTACATTTTAGACTAAACAACTTTATAGGCTCTATGCCTTCCTCAGAGTAAGCATTTCATCGTGTTTTTTTTTTTCTCTCCTTTTTTTTTTTTTTTAATTTCTGCTATTCAGAATCAATAAAAGTAAATATCCAAAGGGGCTTAAGAAAGGATTTCCTAAATACCCTTACCAAATCTGGTTAAACAAACACTAAGAGTTCATAAAATGAGATGTCATTGAATTTTAGACTTTCAAATTCTAATTTACTTTTTAAAAATGTATGATATAACCAAATGTACTGGAGTAACAGGAAGACCAACAGAAACTATTATTTAGAGAGTTACTTTTTCTAGAAGATAAAATTTCATTTTCTAGCTTCCCTCCCACTGTCTTGACAAAATAATAGTATGATTTAAGAACATAAAACTTGTAGCTCAATTGTAGAAATTTCTGTTTTCATCCATTTGATCTTAGATGGAGCTGTCCAACTTTGCCCTGGATATGACAGTGAGGTCAAAGATAAAGTTAGTTTAATTTCCCAAATTTTGAAGTGGGAAATTGTGTTTCAGTCAAGCTCACTAATATTGGTTTCCAGTCTACTGTCCTTCCACTACTAATATTCTTTTCAAATAAAAGGCAGAACCAATGGAAACAATGAAAATATCTACTTAATGGTGATGCCCTTTTTCTGGTGATGATTGAAAGGAAACCTGAAGCTATCCGTACTGTTTTCCAGTTCCCCAGGGGGAACGGTAAGCAACCTTTCCCATTTCCTTTCTTCTTTTCCTCAGACAATAATGCCTCCTGATTCTTTTCAGGAGTGTGCCTACTTCATTTTTCCAGCTTAACAAGACTTGCTGTGAGTCGTTTCCTATTTCCTCTCCTGCTGTGAACATAGACACATCTCTGCAGAAACACGTTGGCCCCAGTGATTGTCTCCTTGGACAGGGAACGCACAGGTCCACCTCTGCGCAGCCCGGAGGATGTCTGCTCCTGCCAGAAATGAGCCTTGGTAGAGTGAGAACAAACAAACCAGGGAAGTAACTCACTAACAAAGAGAACACCTCCCAAGCTTCAAAGTCCTTAAAAAACAAATGCAGCACTAATGAGACAGTGTTATTAGAAACTTGTAAAAAGACTTAACAGTGACATTTTATAAAATAGAAGCCTAGCCTAGTGCCCTTTGTCTACTTTTAAAAATATTTATTGATAAAATTTTTTAAAATAAGAGAAAAAAAGGTCGGTTCTTCGTTAAGAAAATCATTTAAAGCACATCCATTTCTGCCCTGGCTGGTGTGGCTCAGTGGATTGGTGCCAGCCTGTGAAACCTAAGGTTTGATTCCCCAGTCAGGGCACATAACCAGGTCGCAAGCCAGGTCCCCAGCCAGGTCCTTAGCTGGAGGCAGATGAAAGGCAACCATACATTGATGCTTCTCTCCCTTTCTTCCTCTCTCCTTTTCCTTCTCTCTGAAAAGAATGAATAAATTCTTAAAAAATATATTACATCCATTTCTTAACCTTACAATTCTTCATATGTCCATTAAGGGCATTACTTTCCACTTAGCATATTGGTTACTTCAATACTAAAGATTTGCTCAAAAGAAAACACATACCCACATTTCATCTTTTTAAATTTGTACCAAATAAAATTTGTGTTATTTTGATTCTATTTCCCAAACCGTTTTTGAGAAGTCTTTTTAATATGTTCTCGGGCCCGTGAACCCTACCTCCAGCTCAGAGTTACATTAATTTATTCCCAAAAACACTCTTAATTGCAGCTATGACAGTGTTGTAGATTCCAAGTTTCTTTTATTCTCTTTATTGTTTTGAATTTTTAAATCTGTCAGTGAATTGACTGACACCAATTGAAAAATATAACTACATCAAGGGATTGTTAAACACTGTGATTTTAGTTTTGTTACTAATTTTCTTTAACATGCTCTTGGTTCAGAAGTGAAAAAGTACACCGGGTGGGGCAAAAGTAGGTTTACAGTTGTTCACGTAGAAAATAACACAATCGTTAATAAATAAAACAAATAAATTCTGTGCTTCACATACAACTATAACTTTTGTAGTACATTGTACATATTTTTAAAAGAAATCAAGAAAGTGCATATGCAGGAGTAGGGGGGGACTGTCTCTCAGTTTTTATATTTTACAGTATCCTTCCATCACAGAAAATAGAAGCAATAGACACGGATATAGAAAGCACCATTCAATCCTCTTAAACTGCACACATATAAATAAAACAAACTAGTAATCCAGTGTGCACAGATATCTCACTGTCTTGCATGGAATAATGCATGCACTGCTCTGAAACAGAGTTCAGCTCTATATTTACTTTCTGAAGAAACATGCAGGTGAGACATGGAGGCAGCTTGTAATAGCTACAGCTTCTCCCTTAATAAATAAACTCCTATCTATCCTCTCAATTTAGAAACAACAGCTCACAGAAACATAAAATAAAAGTAGAAGTTGTTTATGTGTTTTGCAAACAAAGCTTCAGGAAACAGCCCCTAACTCTCCTTTCCCATTGCATTTCCAATGATCAGCTCACAAGGGTGACCCCGGCTTTAGGGCCCTTCATGGGGATCCCAATTCTCCTCCCAGCCCTGTGAGAGGGGGGCACTTCCTGCCCACCTGGCTGAAGGCTGTTCTGCCATAGGACAAGCTTTGGCCAATGGAAACTGAGCACAAAGGAAATGAGTCACTTCTCAGGAGCTGTTTTAAGATCTGCATTCTCTTCTCCCTGGGAAGCTCATTTCCAGCTGGAGCCACCATTGGCCATGGCTGCTGAGCGATAACCACGAATGGTGTCTCCCCTCTGTCAATCACAGCGAATGTATAGCTTGAAGGAGAAACACACTTGTGTGGTGTTCCTCCATTGAGAACTTGGAACTTTTTTTTTTCATTATAACCTAACTTAGTGTCCCCTAACAGGTCATTTCACAGCAGATCATGAGCACCCAACAGGAGATAGCAAAGCCAGGTGATGCAATAACAGGTTTATTCAAAGTAACATGAATCAGGTACTGCTACAAATCTGTAAAAGGCCACTTGTTCTTTCACTTTAAAACCCAAGTCTTAGCCCTGGCTAATGGCTTAGTGGATAGGAGCTGGCCTACGAACCTGAAGGTCGCTGGTTCAATTCTCAGCCAGGGCACATAACCAGGTTGCAAGCCAGGTCTCCAGCCAGGTCTGTGTCTGGAGGCAGGTGAAAGGCATACATTAATGTCTCTCTCCCTCTCTGCCTCTCTCCCTTCCCCTCTCTTGAAAGATAATAAATAAAATTAAAAAAAAAAAAACCAAGTCTGTGTATTTTAAAAGATGGCACTGCCTTCCATTACAAACAATAGCTATTTTTTAAATTAGAGTCAGGTTTTCAACAGTCAGAGAAGATTAAAATAGTAGATAATAGTAATAGTAATAGCAGTTACATTTACATAGTACCCTAAACAGTTTAAATTCATGTTTCATGTTAAGTTCATTTTGATTGAGGGGGATCTGATTAGAAGTTTCTCAGCTTTATCATGTACGTTGTATAAGGAATATGTAAATTCCTAAGTTAACACTGATCAAAATGCACTTTGAAAAATAATAGCAGAATAAGTGAAAATATCAGACTTAAATGTTTAAAGGGAAATTAAATACTATCTCTATCAAAGAGAGAAAATGGTTTTATTCTACATGCCCAAATAATTATCTTCAAGAAAATTTAAAAACTAAAAAGATTTTTTTAAAAACAGGTGTGTGTCAGAGTACCTGTCAGAATCCTAGACTTGTCTTCGAGAAATCATTGGGAAGTTAAAGAGTATTAATTCAAGGTCTCAGTATACCAGCACAAGAGATGGACAGCATTGCAAATCCCTGCTGAATGGTATGGCTTCAGCAGGCCTCCCAGGGAGGTCAAGTCACCAAACACTATCCCCTATGAACCTCTAGATATGACATGTCCTGATGTGACACTGAGCATTATTCTACAAAGCTGGACAAAGGACACTTCTCAGATGGTGCCAAGCAAAGTAATTAAGGGAGAAATGTGTGAATTTGAGGAAGTATTAGGGCACAGAGGAAAGAATCCTAATTAGAGGCAAGAATCATACGTATTTTTTGGTAAATAATAGTCCTATATAAACAAAACATGTGTGTGCATACTCTCTACACAGCAATAGATTATTATTTAATCAGTATTTATTGAGGGCTGATTGTGTAAAAGTTCCCAGCATGGGCAACACGAAGATGCTTGAGAGACACTGTGGTCTCTCAAACTGACATCCTGTGCCATGCCAAGGATTGTCTGTCTCAGAGGCATGATGCATCTCCACTAGAGTATTTGCACCCTGCCCATGCTTTGATTATTGTAAAGACTCAATAATTACTTAGTTCAATGAATAAACAATAGCTGAGAGTGAATCCCCTAGGTTCATTTTTTTTTTTATACACAAACTTCAATTTCTGAAAGCTTGTCATTCTTCATTTGAGTTACTTACAAAGTGCCTGCGATACTGGTTCTCTTTACCACACAGTATGATGAATTTGTTACAGAAATCTTCTGACAACTGTATAATAATGATGATACTGCAACTTTAAGCATTAACCATTACCTTATATAATAGCAGAATATGAGTAAATAGTTGAGTTTCCTCAGTGGTTAAGAGGGAAAGGGGAGTTAAGGGGATCAGCATTCTAAGCAAGAACATTGAAATAAAATATCCTATGAGATTTTGAGTCAGCTCCTTTTATTGTTAATGTGAAAGAGTGATCACAAATATTTGGTAGTTTATTCTTTAATCTCTACAATCTTTCTACACCTAAAAACACAATAGAGGCACTAACACTTATCAAAGCTCAACAGATGGCTTGTGTATGCATGTATGCATGCATACTTATATATTTTTCTGCTATTTATTCCTAGCCTTATTCCAAGTCTTATGAAAAAATAAAGCGTACTACCAGAATATTTCAGTATGCAAATAACCAACAAGCAAAACTTATTCACACTGGCATAAACTTTATGATCTCACATATCAAGGAGGCCTCATCAGTTAATCCACTTGTTCATCAATATTCTCAAAAACTTAGACTCTGTTTAAATTTTCTTTGAGCCAAGCTCAGTATAGAAACTTTGTCTTCATGGAGTCCATCCCTCTGTTCTGCTGTTCCAGGAAGGCATAAAAATTTTCAACGGGAAAGGAGGAGAGGTGTTTCTTTTGTCAGCAAGAAAATTTCTCATAGGAAGCTTGCAGCTTCTTCCTCCTCCTTCCACATCTCATTAGCTGCATTGGGTTACATACCCATCCCTCACCCTTTCACAGGCAGAGTGATTGGTTTATAATCTGATGAATTAGCAGGGGTGTAAGAGCTGTTTTAAGAGTACCTGGCCACCTAAGAAACAGTGAACACAGTTCCTTCTAAAGTTGAAGTTAACCGACAAAGTACAAGGTGAACATGAAAGTGAAAAAAAAACACGAGTATTCTGTTCATGCACAGGCAATATTAGCATTCATTCACAGGTTCTTCATTTTCAATTTTTCCTACTCACTGAAATTTATTTTAGGCCCCAAAATCAATACTCGCAGCACTTTGTGGTTATTCATAGGTGTGTGCAGTAGTGATATTTTTAAGTCACCCAATGAAAGCACATTCCTAGCTGAGGTCAAACAAGGTGATGCTCTGCTCCTCATTTTAGCTCTTATACTATAATCAAGTGCACTTTTCCTAGGCTATTCAGTGCAATGTTTCTGCATCTCATGCTTCTTATTGGTAATTTCACTAGTTAAGACAGCCCCTAGGATAGTGCTGGAATGCTGTCGAATATCTAATGCAACAAGGTTGTGACATGCCTTATAAAGAAAATAGAACTGTTTAATAAACTTCATTGAAGCATGAGTTATAATGCCTTTGGCCATGAGTTCAATCTTACACATAATCTATATAAATAATGTGTACTAAGGTGTCATTTAACATAAATATACATAAAACAAGGTTATGTACTGATCTATTGATGAAAATATTGTGAAAGAGGCTCATCAGAACCTAATCTTCTATTTCCCCCTAGGAACAATGTTTCAGTATTCACTAATTCAGTGTTCACAACAACTTTACAGAGCATAAGTAGCACAAATAGTGAGAACCAACTGTGTAATGAAACTAATATGTAACTAGGTCAAGCCACACAACCATAAGCAGCAGGCTAGACCTCATATCCAATCCTATCAACTATTAAGGACTTAGTATCCTGAGAATAGTGGAAAAACACTGAATGATTACAAGTAAGGGAAAATGCAAACAGATGAGCATTTCTGGAACCTCATTCTAGATACAATATAAAGAACAGATTAGAAAGATATAAAATTGAATTTAGGGATACCAGGTAAGAGGGCTACAGCAGTAATTCAGGGGAGTGAAAGTATAGTAGGAAGCCATGGGCTAGGATGTAAATTGTCTTCCTCTGAGCCAACAAAAAACAGAAATCCACAATGATGCAAAATTTGTTCATCAAGAAAGGATGTAAGAGGAACATAGGAAAAAGCAAGTGAAGTTTGAGAGGAAAAAGGGTGCAGGATAGAGAAAAAAAGAGGACATAATGATACAATTTCAAAATATTGCTTGGTATCAGCTAAGCACGGCCTAATTCAGATTCTCCTCTGAAAATGTTAGCAAGAGCCTAGTTCACAGGCTTTATTATTATTAAAATATTAAAGTTTAATAAGTGGAAGATGGAATTAGTAAGTTTTCTCAGTTGCAACCAATAGGGAATTGACCAGTCATTTCTGATTTTACACATCTCTTAGTTGCAACAGAGTTATAAATAGAGTTGAGCATTGGGACACTCATGTAAAAATGTGTGTCTCTCCCAGGAGAACTTCTGTCCCAAAAATAATGATTGCATTAACACTAAATTATAAATATGAGAGTCCCAATGATACCAATAGATAGATCTTCCAGGCAGGAAATCAAAAAGGAAATAGAAACCTTAAGTGACACACTAGATCAGATCAATTTAATTGATATCTTCAGAGCATTTTAACCCAAAGCAGCAGTATATACATTTTTTCAAAGGCACATGAAACATTTTCCAGGATATGCTTCATGTTAGGACACAGAACAAGTCTCAATAATTTTAAGATTGAAATCATATCAAGCATCTTCTCTGACCATAATGGTATGAAACTGGAAATCAATCACAAGGGAAAAAAAAACTAAAAAGAATACAAAGACCTAGAGGCTAAACACCGTTACTAAACAATGAATGGGTTAGCAATGAGATCAAGAGAAAAAATTAAAAGATACCTTGAAATAAATGAGGATGAGAAAACAACCCCAAAATCTATGAGATGCAGAGAAAGCAGTCTTAAGAGGGAAATTCATAGTATTACAAGCCTATCTTGAGAAACAAGAAAAACCTCAAATAAACAGCTGTCAGAGGAGAGGGGGTTGGGAGCTGATGAAAACAAAGGGATTAAGAGGAAAAAAAAGAAAGAAAGAAACATGAAAAATGAAAACCTCATAGCCATAGACAAGAGTATGGACATTACCAGAGAGAAATGGGCAATGAGGAGGTAGAAGATGGTTAAGGGAGGATAAATGATGATGGAAGGAGACTTGACTTAGGGTATGAACACAATACAATATACATATGATGTATTGATATCATAGAATTATACACCTGAAACTTGTAACATTTTATTAACCAATATCTCCCTAATAAGTTCCACTAAAAAGACATTATGGGCACAATTGTCAAGGTTTGAGTACTACCTGTACATTAGATTTACGTAAATTGTGTTCATATAAATTTTATGATTTTAAAAGTTAAAAAATATTTTTTTTAATTTTTAAATATATATATATAATACTCCAATCTATGATTAACATTAAAATTTTCCAGATTAACATTTAAAGTAAAAGTATATCCCAAATCCCCAAACCCTTCAGAACTATTACACATTTGAATGCTGTTAAGTAAAATTAAAATGATGCTTATTTTTTACTATCATGCTGCATTTTAGTTGAAAAACTTCGGAATTTAAAGTCTTGTCAAATTTCCATGGAATTCTTTGAAGGAAATGAAGAGAAAGGAGAGAAAGCGAAATGTCCATGTTACAAGATGGTAAACTTTAGAATGTTGGAAAGTGTTAAACCCTTTTCTCTATGAAGTATCAGCATTCAAGTATAATGTTATTCCTGGTTCTTGTGACATGGGGACAATTTTAATTATACTATGTTGTGCTGTACAATACCTAAAACATTAATGTAATGTATGGTTACAAACCTTTACAATCCATGCATTTGAACTACATGCTAGATACAATATGTAATTGATAATCACACACTTGGAAAACCACTGCACTATAATCCTTTACAATAAATTGGCCTTTGAAATTCTTCGCCTGAGTTCATTAAAACCTTTCAGATAATACTGTCAGTTAGAAAGATGATCAATAAAACTATAAAATAGAAATCATTTTACAATCTTTTCCAAGTGTTGATATTAAAAAGAGACACACATTCAACTTGATGCTTCCTACTGTGACTACTCTATACTTGGTCTGTGCTATCTCATAATGAGAATGTGATACTTTGCATATTATAGTTGTCAAAGGAAATCCTAGCTGCTGTGATAAATAAGTCCCAGCTTCTCTGTGGCTTGACAAAATGCAAGTTTCTTTCACAGCAGACTCACCAGGGTGAGCTTGGTTGGGCAGCACACACTTCTTCTGCCTCCTTTAACACTCAACCCTCTTCCAAGTCCCAGAGTCCTTGTCATTCAGCTGGTGGATGGGGAAAGAGATCATGGCCCACCTGTTCCTCAGTCACACACATCTGAAGTCACTTTTCTTCATATTCCATCTGTAAGAACTAAGAAAGGAGCCAGGAAATGCTGTCACTGGCTGGGCAATTTCTGCCCAGCATCATCTCTACACCAACTAGGGTCATAGATTGTTCAGCTTGGTGTCTCTGCCAAACAAGTCATTTGCATTTATTTTCAATATTATTTGCCTTTAAAGATCTAAAAGGGAAGAGTCATCACATATTTCCACATGCAAGGAATCTTTTTTGTTATATAATAGAAACATCGCTTATGCTTCTTCCATATTATCAGAGTAGCTTCAATTGAATCTGGATGCTTGTATCAAATAGTGCAGATAACAATAATTTAAAATTTGGATAGAAAAAATGTCAGCCTATACAAATAATATTGATCTTTACTTCTCCTGGAAGTTTTAAGTTGATGATGAGACATACTTGTCCATTTTCTAAACAGAAAGCATAGAAATGTTAGGTACTGCAGGAAGAATCTTTTCTTTTAAAGATTTTACTCACTATTTCTAGAGAGATAAAAAGAGAGTGAGGCAGAAGAATCTAATCCATGAGGGCCTCAGTTACCATTTTGTAACCTGAGTCCCAATAATGATAATGACTTTGTTTATTTAATTTTTTTCAGATCTTACCAAATTACTGAGATTTACACTAACACACTCAAGTTTCACTGATCAAAACACCATCAGTTGCTCAAGCATGACCTTAAAACAGTTGTGAAATCCAAATCTTACTTTTTTCCCACTCCTGGAAAAATTATTTGTGCGTCAAGAAAAGTAAACGCTTATCATTTGATTTCAAAGAAATGTGGTAGTGCATATAAGAATTGTGTGAATTATAAATGTAACTTTACTTAAAAGGTATTTTAAGTAAAGAGAAAAAAGGATCCCATTTAAGATGAGGCAGTGAGCTCATAGAGGCAGCATATCAGTAAGGAAATAATATGCTGAATTTTAGAAATGGGATCAGAAGAGAAGATATACTGCAAAAACATAATGACCAGACTGCCATGATTAATTTAAAAATCTTATTTTTTAATAAGGCCAATTATTTGATGCAGTAATAATTATTTTAAAGGGTGGTAACAATTGAAGTAAGGGATTGTTTTCCATGAGTACTTTCAATAGAGAGCTGATATATGACATCAGGTAAGAGTTCTACAGAAACTCTATGGATAATGATGCGAAGGCAACATAAAGTGAAAGGAATATGAAACAAACCATCTTTCCTTCTAGCATGGAGGGTTATCTGTAATTCAAATGAAACTCAGATTTCCCAGAAAATAGGGGTCAATGTTAAACTGTAGATTTGCCTCCTTCATGTTGTCCTAAAATTATTTCTAACCTTAATTAGAAAACCTTGAAAAAGAAGTTTCTATAGAATAATGCAATTCTTCAACCCTGGTCTGCTCTTTTTAGTGGGATTACCCCAAGAATAAATCTCATATATCCCTGGCTAGTGCCTGCACATCATGCAGTGAATAGAATTCTTTGAGCTTTAAAACGGCCTGTATTGGATATCAAGATAACCCTCTTTAACAGCACAGTTTGGCATGCATTTGTTTTTTAATTTAAAATGAGTTAAAATTAATTTTGTCTTAAAAATTTCATGCCACTTTCTGGGTTTGATTGCAGCTACCCTGGAGAGTGATGAAACTGGATTTGGGAATCACAGCTTTAGTCTTTAGAGAGAAAGAAGCAATCTCCATAATTTCAAAATCATTTCATTAGCGGGTATATATGGTCTGAATTTTCAAATCTAGGGAGCTGGCCATATGCTCCCTCTCCTGTGATGGTAATAGTGGCAACTTGCCACTATCTGACACAGAAAGAACTGGAGATGTATAGTAACAAGGAATTATCCATATGAATAAAGGGTACTTCATTATGCATCTTACTTAATATAACTGTATGGTCTCTGTATTAATTGCACAGCTTTTTCCCCCTGAAGCTATGGAGGGATGCACCCTATCTTGGAGTTACCAACAGGTCAGCTAGAAGCTGAGTGCAATCAGGAGGAAATAACAGAGAAGGAAAAATGCATTACAATAGGCACTAGAAAATACTGGAAAGAGTTGCTCCGTAGTACAGCAGCATTACATGTGATTTTTATTTTGTGGAGTATTAATAGAACATCGGGTTCCAGTAGTGGCTGTATTCACTGGGGACCAGATTCACTCCCTAGGTTCAAATTAACAGCACAGTCCTACAGATTTCCAGAGAAAGATATACAACACTGTCAAAATCACAGTATATTGTTAAATCATGTGTTAAAATAAGATCCAGAAGTCACACAGTAAAAAAATTAAAAATTTTAATTGTAATCATGCAATGGAAATATTATTTCTAAGAAACACATTGCTTTCCAAACAAAATATGCTCTTGGTTAACATTTTTTATTAAGCCATTTTAAAAGCTTTCTTGCATGGAATTCAAGTAACTTTTGCAGATCTGGAAGCTCCCAGCATCCCTGGGAGTTCAGGAAAGTAAAATTATATTCTTTTTACTCTTTTTAAAGAAGGATACCATGAGCGGATAGGTTATGTGGATCATCCAAAGTCACAGGCAGAAAAGTGACAGACCCAGGTATCAAACCCTAACAAACAATTCTGTCATAGAAAGGGACTGTCAAGTATCCATGTGGTCTAATGCCTACTTTCACCTTTCAACATGCCTAAACCATGTTTGGCCCAGGCAAACAGAACCCTATCTCATTCTTACATTTGCAAGGTAATAAGCCTTAAAAGAATTAAAAGGCAGACTGTGTCAAGGCCTTGCGAAATAACATCCTTTCTCATTGCCATTACAGAGAGAGATGAAATCATATCAAAGTCAGCTAGACAGTTAAAAGGGAATAGGAAATAAAAAGAAAGTGGCCAACTGGCAGCTGTCTGAAAGAGAACATCAGCAGGATCAAATAATAGAACTTTATTAGTTGACCCTTGAAAGCACAAACTCAAAAAAAAATTATGTATGCACCATTATGCAAAATCTAAATACACATGTGCACACACCCAATTTCATTTCAGAAGGTATAATAGTGAGCCTCTCACAGGCAGACCAGGTTAGTATCAAATCTTGATGCCTTTGAAGTCAGTGAAGACAGTCCCTTCCATGGCCTCGTTTGAGGTGAGCTGAGAGCCCCCATCTTTTCAGTCCTGGCATGGGCCCTGAAATCTCCAGGATTCAGACTCAAATGCAAATAAGTGACAGGGAGGGATCATTTTCATCTAGACTTGCCTAGCAGTGCAATAGTTTGTCCAGATTATCTGGGAAAGAATCTGGCATTGTAAAAAGCCCTGACGGAAAAAGAACAAGAATAGGCCAAAGGAAATGCTCAGTACCTAGAAAGGGTGAAGCCTGCCACTGGCCATCACAGCAGATTGTTCTATTTGGTTGAAAGATTGTTAATTTATGAAGCCAGGACAGCAGCCTGCTAGGACGTAGAACAATGAGTTCTAAAGATTTCAAAGGACGACAAGGCGACATGTTAAGAAGTTGG
This sequence comes from Noctilio leporinus, assembly GCA_004026585.1. Taxonomy (NCBI): domain Eukaryota; kingdom Metazoa; phylum Chordata; class Mammalia; order Chiroptera; family Noctilionidae; genus Noctilio; species Noctilio leporinus. Next base: position 383,825 of record PVIW01000573.1, read on the forward strand.
TCTAACCATATGCAATCGGTTACTGCCTGTCTTTCCAAGAATTCCTTCTTTCCATCCACACCCCTTTGGCAAAGCCATCATGCACCTGGAACCTGCCAGGCTTTCTTCTATTCTTTTCTCTACACAATTCCCCTTCTCTGTACACATGTACCTGTATGTTCCAGTGGCACTAAATGTTATGAATACACCAAATTGTCTTATCTTGAAATTTTCACCCATACTGCCTTCTGCCTGGAATTCATGTCAAAAAAAAAATGTATTTGGCAGGTCATACCGATTGTGCAAGACCCAACTCAAAGAATCCCTCCAGAAAGCTACCACCCAAACTAGGGAATGCTATTCTTTTGTACATTCCAAGGGCACCATATATAAACAAACCCCAGTTCAAATTTGATTATACAAAATACTACAGAAAACTAAGCAAAAACAACTGCAGACCGGTCACACTTGAATCACTACACTAGTTGACTGACATAGCTCAAAAATGCAACAACCACAACAAAAAAGAAAAAGAAAAAAGAAAGGTTCTGAAAAAAGCAACTATAATTCAGATAATTAAAGTAAAATAATTCAGCCTTAAAGACAGAATCCAAATCCTTGCAAAAGATCTATGTAAAAGTAAGGTCTTTTTTTATTCGCAGTCAATTTTCCAAGCTCTTAGTCTTGAGTTGTTAAAGTAATAAAGTACAGGTAAAATTAAGGAGGCTTTTAATCCTTCACATACTGCACCTAGTAACAACAGAAAGAAAAATGCAATGTGTGGCCTAGTGCTGGAGAAAATATAAGGTTTTCCACCCATTCTACTGTGCAAAAATCTTCGTCCCTTAGAAGAGCATATTTACCCCACAATTTCCTCAATACAGGGAGGAGGGTACTGTTTTGACCTTTGAAATGAAAATATCTACTTGAGGCTGGCCTCTAACTTGAAAATAAATAAACCAAAAGTCAAGAGCAAACAGTAATTTCATTTTTAAATAATTAGCTGGATGAGCTGGACTATCGAAATGACCCTGTCTTCGAAACAAATCCAAGGAAATACAAAACATTATAAATTGCTTAATTAGCCTTTTGGTTTCCTACTTGGGTGTTCTTTTTTACTTCAATTTATTACACTTCTATAATGTTAGCCTGTTTTTTCTATATGTGGTGAGTATCCTCTGTACCTACAAGAAAACTGTATTTAGAGATTGGTGAAATAGCTAATGATAACTCATCCATTATAATTGATTCCAGCATACAGAAAGAATGATGTAGCGAAGGAAAGTAGAGATACAATAAACTGTCTTTTATTCCTGACACCATGCACAGCCACTTAACTAGACTGCTGGTTAGCCAGTTTTCAAAGTATAGAATAGAAAGATCATGAACTGTAACCAACCATTGAAATAAAACTGTCAGGTAAAAGTGTAATGTTTGTTACGGTGAGTTGCAACATTTGAAATACACCTGTAAAGTAATGTGTCTCTTTTTGGCCCTATTTTTTTTAAGTATCAGTAGATTCTTTTATGAAATAAATAATTTTTTCCCTTTCGGCTGATAGTAAATGGAACTGTCAATATGTAAGGGAATTCAAAGCTTCCTAAAATTTTGTTATGAAAGCCACCGAGGAGAGTTCGCTACTGGATGACCTTCACCCACTGGAGATTCAGAATATCTCTGTTTTTCAAGCAGTTTTCTGTGTCTACAAACACCATCCGAGGTGGAATTAATAGCCTGAGCATAGGCATGATTTAATCAAAAGTCCTTGGTGCCTAGTCCAGCATTTCAATTTAAGAAATGAAATCCAGTTTCTGCATTTTAAAAATCAACTCCATTCTCTACGGAAGTTTTTTTTTTTTTTACAAAGCATCTTGGCACCTGCAAGGCTGAAAATAGAGCCAGCCCTATTTAAGAGAAAGTAACGGCAAATCGGGGACTTGCGCAAGGGCAGTAAAATGCAGTTAAGTATGGTCATGCCAGGTTTTAGTCTAGAGACAGGTTTTTTTATAGCACATTATAAACTCCTGAAACGGGAGGTTATTAGAGGATCAGTTCCCTAACTGTGTGGTTCTAGCAGGCTCTGCTCCACTGCACTCTTTATCCTCCTGCAGGGAGCCCTAGCTCCCGAGGTGCGAACACATCCATCAGCCCCTTTCAGCGGTGAAGGCCCTGCACTGATGGCAGCATTCGCTCCGTCCTTTGCGGTTGCCTCTGCCCCGATGGGCCTCAGAGAGCTGCAGTTCTCTTTGGCCTCTTAACGGGAATAATGGATCACCAGCTGAACCATCATCACACAGCCCTTCGTGCTAGAAAATTATTTCTTTCCTGCTTCCGATGTTCTTTCCATTAACTTGGCAAATCTTTTTGCTGCTGTCTTGCTGTGTAGTTGCCTATGTGTAAAGTGGTAAAACTTGGCCAAAAATGCTGACTTGCGTTTTGAATTGTCTTTTGAGTATTGGCCCTTTGACCTTTCCCAACAAAGAGTGTGTATATATATATATATATATATATATATATATATATCCTTCATATATATTCTTCAATGTGAAAATACTTGCTCAAGAAAATTGTTACTGTTATCACCAGGTCTTTATTATTTGTCCCCCCAATAGATTATTATTCAACTGGCTTGTTTGGAAAATGGTTGCTATGTAGCTTCATACTGGAGTCCCCCCATGTTGAAAGCACTCTCTTAAATACAATGTTCTGTTTTGGAAAACAAAGAAAGCTACTCAAGTTTATGAACTAGGGAAAACAAAAGGTAGTAAAATTCTCAAAAAGAGATTATCTCAAATCCTTGAGACTGGTAATAATGTTGCGGAGCTCACAATGTCCGTACCTGTTCCACACTATTTTCATTAGCTCATGATGATCTGGCTGGTCTCATACCTCCTAAAAGAACTGCTCGTAAACGAAAAGGGGTGAAAGTCCCAGAAATGAAGGAAGGAGGGATAGGTAACGCAGCTAGAGGAGGAAAAGGATGGCCTAATATCTATCAATTTAAAGAAATATGTGGACCCCATGTGGAACACATCCTGTGGATTCACTCTTTGACCAGCCGCCTCTCCTCCTGCCATTTGTGAGGCTGCTGCCGCAGGCTTGTGATGGTGAAACCTGAGGCGGGAAACAGGGGGTGGCCTCCTGTGGGGAGTCAAGCAGTAGGGAAGCAACGCCTCAGGGCAACGGGGTGAGTAGTGGGAGTCAGGGCATTCACCAATGAAGGAGCGGGGTGACCTCTCCCAGCATGTGGGCACAGGACCCCGGCCACCTCTGACCACGTGAAGAAGCTCCAGGGTCCCTATCCGTGCACAGCATGGAAGCTGGAATTACACCACGTGGACTTTAAAGGCAGAATGGCCCCTGCAGTGAGAAGATGACCGGCCTTCAAGGTGAGAGTCACGCACCCATCCAATGCCCATTGCCGCAACCCTCCCCAGCATCTTTCCCCAAAGCCTTGTTTTCCTTTATTTCCACCAAATACGGTTCCCTGATCTCCTCAAAGGTGAGCACATTCCCTGGGTAAGACAGTGCGATATCCAGTAGTCAAGACAAGGTTTGCTAGCCCTTTGCCTGGGCGAGGGCAGGGGAGAGGGGGTTGGGGTAGGCCAGCCTGAGCTACCCTCTCTGGACCAGCTACAAAGAGGATCCAGATCAGCTCTGGGTGAAAAGTGGGATTTAGGTGCAGGTTACAGTCATAAATTCTCTCCCTCCACAGCCTTCAAAGAGTGCAAATTAGGACAAATCATTCTTTATCTTTCTTCTTCATCTTTTCCTCTTCCTGGCCTCTTTCTAGCTTTTTATTACTCTTGTCCAAACATCCATGCACACACGGTTATACTAGAAAAACAATGTAAAATGAGAACATGAAAACTAATCTTTGTTGCTTAATGCTGTTATATACCTTTAATCTTTTTCAAAATAGAAAGAAAAAAAAAACATTTTTTTTTGTGTTCTACTATGCTTACCAGTGCTTACTATAAGCTAATTTTTAGAAAATGTAAAAATTATAAAGGAAAAATAAAGGTCATCCAAGATGCTACTAGTCAGATAAAATCACCGTTCACATTTTAGAGTGTAATCTTCTGAGGTTTTCTAAATATACTGCTCATTTTAAAATAAATATCGGATATACTAATTCATAATATTTCATCCATTTTTTTCAAGTAAAAATATAACATGGATCTCTTCTGATACCAATAGATAGATATTTGCTTTATCATGGCTAAACTGTATTCTACTTTTAAAATATACATGAATTCTTTAGTTACATTCTAACTTTACAAATATTTAGCAGTTCTTTTCCGAATTTTTTCATAAAAAGTAATACTGCAATGTTCATCCCTATGTGGTTCATCTGTTTGTTGTAATTTTAATATTGAAAAATTACTAGAAGTGAATTCTTTCATTAAAGGATATTTTAAAGAGTTTTGGTATATAAATGCCAAAGAACTCTCCAGCACAATTTATCTAATTTTTACACACACACACACACACACACACACACACACACACTGGCCTACCTTGGACATTGTTCATTGCTTGAATCTTTATTAATTTTGTTGGAATGTAAACTTATTTAATTACTATATATGAGATTAAATATCCTTTCATATGTTAATCAGCTGTTCTCATATCTTCTGTGAATTTTTTCCACTAGCTACCCTTTTATTTCATCTATTTGACAAGCAGTTTTCCTTGTGGCTATGTGCCTACACAGTCATTGCCGTGGAGAAATGTGATATACTCCAATCCAGTGGGAGTTTCATCCCCCTGCTTTTAGTGCTTTACACAGATCAAGATTATAAAAATATAGGCCGGTCACCTACATGTTATTTTGTTCTTTTTCAGTTTTTGTATTAAAACACTGAATGCCTTTGGAACTCATTACTGTTAAGATGTAATTTTTTTAATCAAATGGCAAAAGGTTGTCCCAACAAATTTTTTATCTACCCTTTCTTCCACTATATTAAAATTCCACTTTTATCACACACTGAAATATTATATTTAATGTCTATCTATCTTTGGAACTTCTAGTCTACTGTGTTATTCTGTATATCCTTATCTTTATACCATACTATTTCAATTACTACAGTATTCTATTATATTTCAATACTCAGAAAGCAGATCTCCTCTCACTATTTTTTTTTTCCTATTTTATTTTGGATATTTTTCTCATATATTTCTTCATCCAAGTTAACTTTAGAATCATTTGCACTTTCAAAAAATATCCAGTGCTGTCTTAAAAAGAAAAAAAAAAAATCACTAAAGTGGAAATCAGATTGAATTGTCTAAGAGCCTAGAGAAAATTTTCGACATAGTAGAAAGAGCCAAAGCCTACACTTGAGATTTTATTCCCAACTAAAACTGTAAATTTGGCAAGTTGTTTAGCCTCTCTGAACCTCAGCTCTTCATCTGTAAAATGGAACTAATAAAACCTACTTGTAGTGGACATCTGTCATGCTCTTTGGCCACTCTTCACTGGAACCCCATTCCTAAATTTAGAGACTTCTCTACCTAAAAATTCTTGAGAGGAACACTGCCCCCTACAGAAAGCTAAGGACGCCAGGTACTCACTCTGCCACCTATTTTATAGCAAAGCTCAGTTCAGAGGCCCAGATGCGCCATTGACACCCCAGGCTTGTATCAGTAGCTGATGAAACAAACAAACAAATAAAAGGGTCCATGAGGAAGAATCTCTGGCCATGAAGGTAACTGGGGCAGTTTCTGCAATAGCAGCAACAGTAATGTCTCCAATAGAAATTCTGGGTAAAGAGCAGCTCTGTGACCTCCCTGAACCTGGTTTCTAGGCAGCTCAGTGATACCCAAAGGCGCTCATATCTTTCCAGCTTAAACCAGCCATGGTTGGTTTCTGTTGTTTGCACTGAAAGTCCTGCCTTGCACCACTCACCATGGGCTGTTCGAGCAATGAAATGAGATGAAGTACACATTCTCGGCATTTTTGGTACATTCCCTTTTGGTTTTGACCCTCTGTCCTTCACCCTGATCTGTGCACCAAAATGTGGAGCCATATGAACTGCATCAACAAGTGTCTTCCTCTGGTTCCCAGATGAGTTCCTCCAACACAGCAGAAAGAGATGTGACAGAGAAGGAGAGCTGGGGGGAAGGATTTATTCCCTCAACTCTCTCTCTGAAGGCTTACTCTTCACTGACTACATCCCTCCACGGAGATCTACCCCCTCACAGCCAGTCCTCTTTCTCTCTCTGAGTTCCATCTGCCCCTTGGCAGTCATAAAGCCTTCGAATAATCATTTTCCTAGCCCTGAGGTAACTCATAATATCTTATGGTTTTTGTGCACAATACCTACAAGGATTTTCATTGTCCTATTATCCTTCCCAGATTTCACATTTTAGGACACTTCTGATTCTTCTTAGGGGCCCAGTATGCAAGCCAAAGCTCCTAGGACAGTGCCTGGATTGGAAGAGGACTCTGGAAGTTTTCCATGTGTGAGAATATAAAATGGATTTATTTATTTATGCTCTTGCATTGACACAGCATTGTAAGAGAGGCAAGAATGGGATGCGCTGATTTTATGGATATCTGCAGCCCTCTGGTGTTTTCACATAAAAGTTAGTGGGGCCTTTGCCACCTAAGACAGAACAGAATGTCCAAAAGCATGTCCCTCAAACAGAAATTTGGCCAGTTCATTATCCTAGGCAGACACAAGGGCTAGTTTCTCCAACCTTAGTGCACACCCAGTCAGGCCCACGGCAGGTGTCAGGGTGCACTCACATACATCTGATGCCACCTCCGCTCCTTTCCTGACAGCTGCCCATTTCCTACCCCTCAAACTCAGTGGGTTTCCAGCCTACTGATCAAGAATCTCTCCCTCCCCTCCCCTACTTCTACTCACTGTGTCAGGTCTGATTTTAAATGGCTCACAGCTCTTATATCAAACTGCATGCAGATTTTTGCAAACTCTTTGGAGCAACAAATACTTGCCTTCATCCAACATCTCTAGATCCACACAAGGGTTTGTATCAACATATGAGTGAGAAGTGCAATTAGCCATTGACATGAAAATGGTAATGAATGCTAATTACTTCATTCTATAGTTGGGAGTGGTGGGTAATGTATCCCAGGGCTTTCCTCAGTTCACTGAGAAATTGAGAGGTAACTCCATAGTGATTTATGAAAATTTTGAAAACTACTTAATGTGCCCAACATTAGCAAGAGCTCCATGTAATTGGATCTGTTCTGCACCTCTTCCTTGTAAGTTTTCTTGATGCAGGGCCCTGAATGCATAAAGGAGAATGAAGAGGGAAGAGTGGCTTCAACATGCTTTGCTGTCATTTGGATCTTCAAGTCCTGAATTCTTTTGGCAGCTTTCATATAACAGAAGAGCTTTTCCTTCAGTGACTGTATAATCCCCATTTGGAATGTTTTTCTCACACATTTGTGTGAATGTTGCCAATGGCTACTTCTCCTAAAATTAATTCTCACCCTCAATAATGATTTGCAAAAGTTTACTGAAGTGCTGATAGCAAATACGAGGAACTGTAAAATGGTATCATTGCCACAGAAGAAAAGGGCTTTTTTCTATGTAGTCAAATATTCAAGAATCAAATACAAATAGTTTCATTGGATTCTGAGAACTGAAAAATGTTTAAATATCATTCCTTATAATGTATTATCTTCTGTGCAATTATCAGTAATTCCTATCTATTGCCACAACAAAAGCAAAATGAAACCATTCTATAAGGACACAGGAGGATACTGGTTGTTGAGAATCCAGAGAAAACAGTAAATACTTTTTTCACCTAAAGTGAAGCTGGATTCTGGTGGCAACTCTGCCATGAATTGACCCGGTAAAGTCCCTTGTCTTCTTTTGATCTCTGTCATCTGGAAAGTGGGTAAATGGGCCCAGCTCATCTCCAGGAGCCCCACACACACAACACCACTTTTTAAATAACTTGCCATAAAAACCCGGTAAATTTCGTCAATGGGAAATCCAATGTGATCCAATTTAACCTCTCCCTTTCGTTAGCAGTCGGAATATTTTTAGAACTCACTCTATTTGAACAGTTACTTCATGTTTTAGATAACAATAACACTCTTTAAATCTGAGAGACAGAAGCAGAAGTTGGCATCAGCGATGCACGTCTTGCTCTTGTGCAAGAGTACCTGCCATAGCACAGGTAGGAGACAGTGCTGAATAGACAGAGAGCAGTGTCCTCATGGCATGCAGCCTCCAGGGAGAATGGTCTGATGGGAGAATACCCACGTTTTCTTAAATCTCATTCTAAAGATAAGATGTTAAACTCAGGGTTAAGCACTGCTGCCTTTTTTCGGTGCTGCCACACTTGTGTGGACCCTCATAGAACGGCAGAGGCAGGAGGCCAGGGGCCGGAGGCCAGTATCCTGACCAAGCCTGTGCCCTGAGTGCAGTCCCTGTTATTCAAGGCTGGAATGCCCCAGGCTGTGGCCGAGAGACTGTGGAGAAGGTAATGGGGGCCCTGGACGCCAGCACAGCAAGCCACTGGCTCAGGTCTTCATGATCTTCAGATGATGAACAGCACATCATGGAGCCATATTCTGCTTTATTCTAGTCCATTTGCTTCTGATGAGCTCAGAAGCGGGTGGTGAGTACAGGAAGGTCAGCCAGCCCCGTGGCAGGGAGAGCAGGAAAAGAGAGCTGGAACTTCCAGCTCCCATACTAGCTCGTGGAAATAATAAAACCAGAAAAGTTTGGTAATAGTTGGCAGTGAGTGACGTCCCACTGCAACCTAATGCATACATGTTTCCATTTCTTTCATTTTCAACTAATACTATTGATAGAATACCGTGAACAACTCTATCAACCCATTAATCTGCTTTTTTCAGCACTGAAACATGTGCAAGGTAATCCCCTTCTCTTTCTCTTCCCCTTCCCTCTCCTTTCTCTCCCTCCCTCCCTCCCCGAAAAGAGCAAACAGCACTTGCAGGAGTGGCAGCAGAACAGCAAGGAAAATCTACTACAGAATAAATTGGTTGTGCTGAAACATTTGTAATTAAGCATGATAACCAATTACAGAAATACCTAGGGTAGTTCAGTAATTCTCTGTCCCACCTCAGAGGTCTCCTAATCAATTTGAAAAAAAAACAGCCTCTGCTAGAGAAAATAAGCAAGATCACAGCACTTGCTAATCAGTCTCAAAAATGGATTTCACGGCATGAAAATGTTCGTTGTCAGGAGAAAGACTGTTGGCAGGACCTTGCAGGTCATTTTCATTTGCATTTGATTCGAGAAAAGTTCTTTGTTCTTTTCTGTCTTCTCACATCCTTCACAACACTACTGGGTTTTTTTCCCCCCTCTGGTGATCTAATATTTTCGTATCAGTGTGTTGTACCAAGCCCTAAAAATAGGACAAAATAAATCCTTTTGTGCTGAAATAGCTAGTGTCCACTCCTATTATTACTTAATTTCACTGTGTTAGAATGGGGTTCCTTGAATTTAAATTTGCAGATCTATGACGTGGAGAGACTGTGGATGACGGAAACTTCAATTATGTAATTCTGAAAGCCACACAAAAGCCCCTGAGTATTTGAATAGTTCTCAACTGCAGCCCTTCTCCAGAGGTTGGAGCTGCCATGGGCAAGCATTCTGAAGGCCACCAATCAAAAACAGGGACAGCCTTCAAAATATGTGATAGCATCACACAAGTCTGATGAGTACCTGCCTTTCACAGAAAAGAGCCTTGAGAAGAGGCCCATTGTTGAAAGAGGAGAGAACATGGCACTTCTGGTTTCTTTAGGGTAACGTTACTTAGAATATCTGCTGTTTTGGTCACAACCATGTCCCATGTGACCCATTCGTAAGTCTCTTACCTCTATTTTTCTCTCCCTCTATTCCCTGTCTTCTCACTTCATGCTTTCCTCTGAGCTATTCTATGAGCTCCCTGTGCATAGTTGCAGCCTGCATGGTAGAGTATGTTTTGTCTATTCCAGTCTCCCTCAGGACCATAAGAAGGAGGAGACATGTGTTCCAATGTACACACCACTTCACCATTTCACAGCACTCTGACCACACCCTTGCCTGTCACCTCGCTTACCAGGAAAAATTCTCACACTCACACATAAACCTTCTACTGAGATGAGTATACTGTAAAGTCTGTGTTAAGTAATTTACTCTCCAAATTTTTTAAAATTCCAAAACACAGGAACTTTTTATCTTGAACTATTTATTACACAATTCTTGCTTATCTTCTTTTAACTTGAAAAAGTAATTGACTTGTTCCGGATTAGTTAGGAAATGATTCTTCAGACCTATTATAAGAAAACTGGCCTAATTTCATTCTTGGTAAGTACCAGAGTTCGTGCCTTTCTAAAATCCTTTTGTGAAGTAGTTGGATTCAAGCTTTGAAATACTTTTAGTTTCTATACTTTTTTCCTTTGCTTTTTAATGATTTCCCTTTTCCCTTACACATACACAAGCACACATACACAAATGGAGCTAAAAGAACATTAATGATTAAATGTCAAATAGGGACTTCCATTCAAGATGGAGGCATAGGTAAGCATACTGCATCTCCTTCCACAACTGAGAGGGAATACAATTACATCAAAACTGGAGAAAACCCGAAGTTCCAGAAAAGTGAGCTGCATGGAAGTCCAACAAACAAAGATATAAAGAAGAAATACTCATCCAGACAGGTAGGGGCAGAGCTGCAACGAAGAAGACATGGTTTGGAGGCACCAGCAGTGGCAGTGGGATGGCAGCTGTGGCCAGCCAATGGAAAGCACAGTCACACATTTAAAAAGTAGGGACACTTGGGAAGTGCTCCCAGACCAGACCCCGCTGCTCATGGTTCCAGCGCTGTGGGGGAGGAGGGCAGTAAGCCTCATTGATCTGAATATGAAAACCAGTGGGGGTTGGGGCAAAGGAAGAAACTGCCTGTCCCTTAGCAAATTCTGCTTGTTTAGAGGCCCCCATGGTCCTGGAACATTTGCAGACCCACCCACTCTGGAACCACAGTCAGGGCAACAGCTAGGGAGGCACCATTCCCATATGGGAAGCAGGAGAAGTGCATGGGAAAGGGGTGAGTGCTGAGCAAGCAGCATTATTCCCTCCCAGACTCCTCCCTCTCATACAGCCCCACAACATGATGAAACAGGTCGCCCACAATGATGAATACCTAAGGCTCCACGCCTTATAACATGACAGGTGTGACAGTTCTACCAAAGACACAGAGGCAAACACAGGAGCCTGTCAAGTTGGGGAGACAGAGAAATATGTCCCAAAAGAGGGATAGATTAAGGCTCTAGTGGAAGAACTAAGCCATGAAGAGATAACCAACCTAACAGATGCAGATTTCAAAATGCTGGTGATAAAAGATGCTTACAGACTTGACAGACATGCTTGAGTATGGCAAATACAGAAGGGAAGAAATGAAGGCTAGGCTAAGTGAAACGGAGGAAAATTTACATGAAACCAATGGTGAAGGGAAGGAAACACAGGTTCAAATAAATGATTTGGAACAAAAAGAAGAAATAACCAGTCAACCAGTATAGAATGAGGAAACAAGAAGGGGAAGAAAAAGAAAAAAATAAAATAAAAAAGAGCCTTAGGAGCCTCTGAGGCAACTTTAAATGTGCCAACATCTGAATCATAAGGGTGCCAGAAGAGAAAAGGCAAGAAACTGAAAACTTATGTGAAAAAATAATGAAGGAAAACTTCCCAACTTTGGTGAAGGAAATAGACATGCAAGTCTAGGAAGCACAGAGAGTCCCAAACAAGCTAGATCCAAGGAGAATCACACCAAGACATATAATTAAAATGCCAAAGGTTAAAAGTAAAGAGATAATCTTAAAAGCATCAAGAGAAAATAAAAGAGTTACCTACAAAAGGGTTCCTAAAAAACTATCAGCTGATTTCTCAAAAGGAATTTTGTAGGTTAGAAGGGACTGGCAAGAAGTTTTCAAAGTGATTAAAAAAGCAAGGACCTACAACCAAGATTACTCTGTCCAGCAAAGCTATCATTTAGAGTGGAATGGCAGATAAAGTGCTTCCTAGACAAGGTAAAGCTAGAGTTTATCATCACCAAGCCATTATTACATGAAATGTTAAAGGGACTTATTTAAGAAAAGAGCAAAACTATGACAACAACTCACAACTATAAACAACAGAACCTAAAAATAAAAATAAAAACAAACTAAGCAAAAAAAAACAGAATAGGATCAGAATCATAGATATGGGGATCATTTGGAGGGTTATCAGCTGGGAGGGGAAAGGGGGAGAAAGGGGGAAATGGTGCAGGGATTAGGAAATATACTTGATGGGTACAAGATAGACAGGGGGAAGTTAAGAATAATAAAGGAAAGGGTGAAGCCAGGGAACTTATATGCACAACTCATGCACATGAGTTAAGGTAAAGGTGGTATTACTGGAGGGAAGGGGGGTCCTGGGTGGAGGAGGGCAAAGGGAAAAGAAATTGGGACAACTATAAGAGCATAATCAATAAAATATAATTTAAAAATAAATATAAAAATACATAACTTTGTTACAACGTTATTTCTTCTACTTTCATTTTTTTAAGATTTTATTTATTATTTTTAGAGAGGGGAAGAGAGGAAGAGAAACATCAGTGTATGGTTGGTTGCCTTTCACCTGCCTCCAGCTATGGACCTCTTCTTCTCTTTTGATGGTTGTCCCCTTTGTGTTTTCCAGGTATTGGCTCAACTCTTTTCTTCTTAGAGACTTTCCCTGGCCACCCTGAATAAAGTTAATCTCCCTTCACCCTGCTATAGTTATTTTCCATCACATAGATCTATTTTATATTCTTAATGGCACTTAAGCCAATAAGTATATAATAATTTAAATATCTCAAATGACTTTGTTTGTATGTATATGTATTTACCTATAAATATACCTGCATGTATGTATGTGAGTGTATACATATTATGTATATGTATACATATACATATATATGTGTGTGTGTATACATATATGTATTTATGTACACATTTGTGTGTTAATAAACACATAATTGTGTTTATTGTTAATTCTTCCAGAGAGAGGAAACTCAAAGTCAGCCAGACCCTACGCCATCAAATTAGCTGGTCTTCACCAGAGCTCTGCAGTCATGATAATTCACTATGCTTTCCTTTTCCAGCTTGAAGGCTTTAGCCTCTTGTTGCCTTATACTCCATCCTGTCACCTTCTCCAGAGAATTGTAGCTCCTGTCTATGAGCTCCAGGAATCCTCTGGACAGGATACTGGGCACTGCTTCTCTAATGCTGAAGTCAGCTCCTTTCTCTCACTGCAATCCTACTGATCTTTCCTACCTCGGCCCAGTGGATGCAAACCTCTGGCCTCTACCCCATCACTAGCCCATGCAACCTTTGGTCAAGAACAGTTTTAGGTTTATAGGAAATAGAGTCCCATATACTCTTCTCACCACCACCCCCAACTCCCACACACAGTTTCCCCTGTTAGTAACATCTTGCATAAGTTTTCTCACAATCCATGAGCCCACACATGCATCATTATCACCCAAAGTCCATCAGTTACATTAGGGTTCACTCTTGGTGTTTTACATTCTATAGATTTGGACAAATGCATCATTATAATATTATGCAGAATAATAGTTTTACATCTCTGAAAATCCCCTGTGCACTACCTAGTCATTCTTCCTTCCTTCCCCTTGAACTCCTGTCAACCACTGAAGTTTTTAGTATCCCAACAATTTTGTCTTTTCTAGAATGTTATATAGACCTTTTTGTTTTTTCTAGAATGTCATATAGCGCTTTCAGTTTGAATTATTTCACTCAGCAATATGCATTTAAGGTTCTTCCATGTCTTTTCATGGTTTGATAGAATTTCTTTTTATCACTGGAAAATATTCTTTGTTCAGATGTATCATTGTTTATCCAGTCACCTTTTGAAGACTATCTTGGCTGCTTCTGAGATTGGGCAAATAAATAGAGCTTTATAAACATTTAATTGAAGATTTCTGTGTGGACATATGTTTTCAACTCATTTGAGTAAATACCAAGGAATGCAATTGCTGATGGTATGATAAGAATATGATTAGTTTTCTAAGGACCTGCCAGAGTGGCTGAACAATTTTGCTTTCTCACAACTGAGTAAGAATTCCTATTGTAAAACATCAGCAACAGCATTTGGGTTTGTTCAGTGTTTTGGATTTTAGCCAGTCTAATAGGTATGCAGAGGTATCTCATTTTTATGAAGCTTTTATCTTATTGGATTTTTCCCTCTCTTGGGAAAAAATTAGAAAATTCAATGTTTCGGTAGACACCCGATGGCCTAATTAGGAGCTGGATAGTAAGATGATTTTGCCTTCTAGTTAACCAAAGTTATTTACCCTATAATGTCCAGGTACTAATGCTAGTTACACCTTTGAGAACAATCAATTCCAGACAAATCTCTTGTCCTCATGTAGATAATTCCACTATTAAAGAAAATACCAGCATATTTCTTCTTAGTTTTCTCTTATCATAAAAAATTTATTTCACAACATAGACTTAAGACCTTTTGACACCATATAACTACACTCTCAATTGTCTAGAACTCTCTGAAAGTGTGAGACCCACAATTGTACCCAAGACTTCAGATGGGGCCTGACCAATTCCTCCTTTCTATTACTCTCCTAATGTCTATGACTTTATTGGCCTGTGTGGTAGCTTTATCAATGACGATCTTTCCTGAGAACCTTCCATGTTTCTACAGGCAGTTGCTCAGTAGAGAAGTTTTCTCTGAGTTTTGTTTATTTCAAAGTAAGTTTTTACCTTTATTTGTATTAAACTTCACCCAGTTAAAGAAAGCTTGTCAAAATATTTTCTGACTCTGTCATTGAATATGTTTGCAAACTCGATAAACATATATTCCGTGTACTCATACGCATCATTGATGCATGAATTTAGCAGAATGTTGCTAAAGGCAGCTCAGGATGGAACCACCTTTAGGCAGACATCTTCCAGTTAATCAGCATCACTGAGTGACTCTACAACATTCTATGCTAGGCATTGCAAGGTTGCAAGGTGGTCCAGTTTACTCCTTCCTAAAAGGAAAGTTTTCAAGGATTTTGTACAGACAAGAAGATGTAATAAAAGTGTTTCTGGAATATAAGCCTATTGTGAAGTCCAGTAAGAACTGAATAGCAGATGTGCTAACTTAGAACACAATTATAATATGATAAAACAAGAAAGAGAAAATCTAAACAACAATTTTTATTTAAGAAGAGAAAGTATTGTTCATGAAGGAGATCATTGTATTGTTATGATAAAATGTGGAGCAAAGGGGAAACAAAGGCAGAACCCTCATTATGGCAATCTAACAAAGAACCTCATCAAGGAAGCTAGAAGCAGAGAGAGACCTGTCTCACCTATTGACTTGGCAGCACTGAGCCTGGTCTGACAATATTGCCAGGTGTTCCAGTATCACAAGAAACACTAAGCTAACATGGGAGGAGGGCACACCTTCAACTTCTATGGATCATTTCCACTATCTGGGAAGGAAAGACTTTGAGACTATGCTTTCATCCCAAGGCCAGAAAGGCTAGAGAGAGTCCACAGTGCCCAAAGAAAAAGCCCATAAAACAACTGATTAACTGCCTGCCTCCCATCCTGTGTGCATAATGAACAAATGGAGTCTGGAGCAAGATAAGGATTCAGGCTAGCAGACTCTCACATGTGCCTAAGTTTAGGTAGTCATGTCCCCATTCTCTGAAAAGCTGGCACCACCTTCTTCCACCAATCAATATGTGACTTCTTCACCCCCATCCCACCAACTCTGTATGTTCTCAGGTCAAAGGGCTCTCTCTCTTGGCCTCTTGCCACACAAGGGGGCCCGTGGCCTTCTGGCCTCTGGCCATGGGGCTTCACGCTACCCTCTTGGCTCTCTCAGCCCTCCAGCCACCCTAGGGAGAGCTTGTCACACCAGCCTCTGGCCGCCCTTGCTTTTGCTCTCCCATTCATTAATAAACTTTGTGAGCATGCTAATTGGCTCACTGATCTGTAATTTTTTTCGGCATCGGCAAGAAGAACCAAGGTTTCTCTGGTAACAGAATCAATTTATCTTCCATATTCCTCTGAAAATTAAGCTACCCTATTATGTGTTTAAATGAGACTAAAATCTATTTCCATCAACTTCAACAAGCAATAGAAAATGTATTTCCTCTGTATCAAGTAGTAGATAATAGAAAACCAAGGTACAATTATAACTTTCTTCTTTCTTCCTCAAGTCACTCAAAGCCAGACACATTCTCAACATAATACACAACCAACCATAGCATGTACATATAATGTTATTATTATAATGTATCAGCAGTCAAAGAATACATTGAATGACATTGATATTCTATTGTATCAGACATAGAAGGGTAAAATTTTGTTTAATAAAATTAAGATTTTGGGCCCTGGCTGGTGTGACTCAGTGGATTGGCACCAGTCTGCGAACCCAAGGGTTGTTGGTTCGATTCCCCAGCCAGAGCACATAACCAGGTTGCAAGCCAGGTCTCCAGTCAGATCCTCAGCTGAAGGCAGGTGAAAGGCAACCATACATTGTTTTTCTTCCTTTCTTCCTCTCTCCCTGCCCTTCTCTCTGAAAATAATGAATAAAATCTTTTTAAAAAATTAAGATTTTTTTCACACAGTGAAATTGAGCTTAATTCAATAGCTCTATAACTTCTATAGTGCTGTCTCAAATTTCAGATAGTAAAAACTTCCAGCAGCCTGCTGATCAAGTTGTTCCCCCATTAAATGTAAGAATTTATTGTTCCTAAAGTTGGCCAATACTTAAAAACTTTAGGGGAAAGGAGCAATTTTATCTCTCAACAAATAAAACCATAAATTACTAACATTCTTAGAAGGAACTAAAGATGAAAATGATGAATGTTCGGCTAAAAATAGGAACCTAAATGGAACTAAACGAATGCTCCCTGTTCTTGCATTATGTGTCTTTCTTGGAATCTGGGTTTAACTCCGTGCTCCCGGCTAATTTGTCTGGAGCAAAGTTCACTTAGGCTATGCACACTAGAACAAAGGACTGATCACCAAGCAGGAAGCTTCTGAATACATTCCCTATGTCCATAAAATCTAAAGACTCTGGAATGTCTGTCAAGGCAAGTCGTAAGTTTCACTTCCTGCAGAGCGCATTCAGAAGAAAGAAAGAAGAAAAAAACAAGAGAAGGTGAGCCTTGCAGGCCCACAGTAAAACAGTAACTCACTTGAAAGCTAGCAAGGAAAGCATGCCTTTGAGTCACCAAGGATTCAGAGACAAGCTTATTACCAGTGCCATTCTTGGCCCAGCCACTGCTATTCGCAGCAACTCATTCCTCTGTTCTCAGGCTGCCTTTATAAAACTGGCTGCCTGAACTTCTCCAAATAGGAGCACCTCAGCCCTTCAACTAGAATCCCAGAGCCCTTTCCCACTGTTGCCCAAACTCACCATGAGGAATGTGAACCAAATCTTGAGGACACCTCTGCTATTTTTCTTAAGTAGTTGGTTCTTTTTCTTTAGTTTCATAAAGTCGTCATTCAACTCAGGCAAGCACTTTGAAATGTAGCCTGATGTTTTTTTTATCTTAATGAACTAATTTGATAAGCATCATTAAGACCAAAAAATTAATATAATTGAATCAAATACTTCTATAGATAGCTATTATTGCTAAGTAGTTTAACACAATGGAGGGAAAGCCATTGGAGAAACATACATTAATCTCCTAGACTTTTAATTGAACTTTCCTGAAATGTGATGCAATTATAAATTTTTAAAAGAAATATGTAATATGTACCCTCAAAGTTCTTCAAATCAATAATAAGTTCCTTTTAATCAGGTTCTGTGTATTTTACATAATTCACAGTTAATTTGAATAGTCCTTGTCCAACTTTCATTACTGAGCTCTACTTAGGAGACATATTTTGAGTTCCTTCTACAATGCCAGGCACCCTCCTAGGTCCTAGGAATACAAAGGTAGTGGTCAAAATTCCTTGATTTAAAGAACTCCCTGTTTTGTAAGGAAAACCCCTTACAATGAGATGGCAACTAATAATATGACTTATGAAAAAATATCAGGACAAAGAGGTAGTGGGATTTATATAGACCTGTCTTGAAAATTCCAAACTCCTCCCTGATTATCCCTAGGTATGACAGGACCATCCTCCTACCCCTAACAGAATTCAGGCCACTCTGGTTCATACAGTCTCTGGCTGATAGTTCATGCAAAGGGATGCTTAGGGATTCAACTTCATTCTGGTTCAGCTGCCAGGATTCTTTTGTTAGAGGAACATGGTCTTAGATCATAAGGATTATTGACCCCTATGGTTGAATGACATTAGACCATGAGTGCCCCTACAATGCGTCAGAAGGACGAGGTTGGGGCATTTCAGGACTCTAGGTTGTATAATGATGTGCCTGTTACACCTCACGTTTCTGCCTGAAAGGTCTAAGAGTGAGTTGGAAATGACTGAAAAAAAGTGAAGTTATAACTATTTCATGAAGCTCAGGGAAGCATCACACTTGAAACCTTCCACACTAAGGAAACATTGAAGTGTAATTCTCCCTACGTTGCAAGCACCTTGAATGTAGCCAATTTATGGGGTCTTCCGTCCCCTGCAAGATGGCTCTGGCGATAATTGGCTCACCATTTCCCTCCCTGAGAAGTTCATCAGAAATAGCAGTATGGCCCCAGCGTCTGAACACCCCACAGAACACCTGCTAAAATCTCCAGATGTCTTCCCCTCTCCCCTTTTCAGGCCTCAGCCATTCCCCGGGGCAGAAAGTCCACCTGGCTTGTGCTGCAGACAAACAGGGAAGACTAAACTGGCCATCCTCAGTCATTCCCACCCAATCCAGTTCTGGGCTCAGCTACCTGAACTGACCTGCGAACCCTGAGATATAGCAGCCAGCCAGGAGACCGCAGGGGAGGCACCGTCAACCTGCTCTCTGTGATGATGCAAATCTCACTGGAGAGGGACTGAGTGGAAAGGACACGTTTTTCCAAAAAATACCATGTGTACCCCCAGAACTGTGCTGCTTGTGGGGAAGCCAGACACTTCTTTGCCTCCCTCCCCAAAACAGCCTAACTTACACTTCAGGGATGGTTATAAGACACCTCAAATGTTAGGAAAACACCACCAGTAGGTTCTGTAACCAAAAAGAAAAAAAAATGACTGTGAAGATCTTTCCAAAATGAGGAGAACCTAGGTTACTGAGGGGAGCTTTCTGAAGGAGCAACTGACTTGTCGTTTCTGTGTGCCCTGCCGGTAGTTGTCCCTGTATGGGAGTCATTCAATTACAAAATTTTGTACACAACGTGTCCTTGAGTTAAGTGACCAATGACACCCCCTCAGCCCTGGAATGCATTCACGTTAGCCCCAACTCACTGATACAAATGACAGACTTTCTCTAGACATCTTCCCTGGGGGCCAAGGCAGAGTCTATGCAACCATTGATTCATCCTGCTGCATGCAGAGTAATGCTTTGAGCCAAAAAAATGTCAATGCAGACACATAAGTAGAAAGCCACCTAGCTTTTTAAGCTAGACCCTGATGGTTTATGGGATGTACTCACCCAGAGTAGCCTTAATCTTGTGTGGTGAAAGCTGCCACTTCAGCCCTGGCTGGTAGCACAGTGGATAAAGTGCCGGCCTGCAAACCCAAGGGTCACTGGTTCATTTCCCAGCCAGGGCACATAACCAGGTTGCAAGCCAGGTCTCCAGCCAGATCTGTGGCTGGAGACAGGTAAAAGGCAACCATACATTGATGTTTCTCTCCCTCTCTGCCTCTTTCCCTTCCCTTCTCTCTGGAAATAATAAATAAATAAATAAATCTTTAAAAAAAAGAAAAGAAAAGAAAGCTGCCACTTCAAATCTTATTTTTTTTAAATTAATAGGCCCTATTTCTTAGAGAAGGTTTAGGTTTACAGAAAAACAGAGAGTTCCTAAATACTACCTTTCCACCACATCCTCCCCCCCGCCCACCCCCCACACACACACTTACAGTTTCCCTATTATTAACATCTTGTATTAGTGTAGTACATGCCTTACAATCCATGAACCTGCATTGGCATGTCATTATCACCCAAAGTCCATAGTCGACATTAGGGTTCACTCTTTGTGTTGTATGTACAGTCTATGGGTTTTGCCAAATGCATGATGTCATGTATCCACCCTCACAGCATTATACAGAGTAGTTCCACTGCCCTAAAAATCTCCTCTGCTCCATTTATTTATCCATCCCATCTAACTCACCTTCTTCCCTGGAAACCACTGATCTTTTTCCACCTCTATAGTTACGCCCCTCTCAGAATGTCAAATAGCTGAAATCATGAAGTGTTTAGCCTTTTCAGACACGCTTCTTTCACTTAGCAACATACATTGAAGTATTTTAAATTCCAGGTCTTTTCATGGCTTAATAGGTCATTTCTTTTTATCCCTGAATAATATTTTATTGTGTGGATGTACCACGGTTTATTTATCCATTCACCTATTAAAGGACATCTTAGCTGGTTACATATTTTGGCTATTATGAATAAATGCACAGAGGAGAAAAATGTTTTAAAAACCTATTTCTACCTCTCTCTAAGGATTCTAATTTCCTGGAAATGCTAAGCTAATGAAAGGCTCTGAAGTTGTACTTTTCTCTTCTATTTTAAACCATAGAGAGAGAAAAATTAACTTGTAACAGTGACCTACATTCACCAAATACAAAAATTTACTTTTATTTTAACCTGAGACTAACTTGAGCATCTTAAACTTAATTGTTTCTAACTGAATTTTATTAGATTGCCTGAGTAATTTATGTTTCCTTTCTTCTCAAGAAATGTATACTGACATCCTATAAACTGAAAAAACAAATTTGTGTCCTACGCATATGTGCGCCACATGTCATAGACACATGTGTAATCACTCCAGTTGCAAAGGGAAAAAGTATGTTAGCCTAAAAGCCCAGCTCTTCATTACAAAATTAACATAACACACCTGAATTCTCACACTCAAATTGCCACTTTTCCACATATTAATGACATTAATCTCCAAGACTGGACTGCAAGCTAACAATCTACATCATTAGAATTTCATTTATAACCTAGTGACGGCCTCGAGTGGCTGTTTGTTCAAGTAAGTTCTCATTATCCATTATTGATAGCTGTCAATAAGATAACATGACTTTATCTTGTAAGCCTTATATTGATTTTTTTCAACCCAATGTCAGCTGCATTGAAAATACAAGTTCTAAGTTAAACTGACAGATCATTTCCTGCCCAATAAACATGCAATCCAGATAAGAGACACCTAACGTCTGAGCACGCTCAGGAATGTAGGTAGTATGTGCCTTTGCGTCTCCCCTTACCACACCAGGTGCACCCCAGCTTCTGATTGTGGCTGTCTTCCTTCTCTGAACACCTGAGACATTTAAGCTCCCTCTCTGCTGTCCCCATAAGCAGGCACTGGGATGTCCCTTTAGTGGTTGTCACCCTCAGTTCCTACATAATGATTGACTTAGTGAAGCCTCTGTTTGTCAACAGGCTACCCTGCATATACATCTCCTGAGCTCGGACCTGAATGTTTCCACATTATTGTGTTACACTGCTTTTCACTTAAAATAATGTCTGCACAGAGCACATATAAGTTACCTTTATGTCGGGTTCACTCCGCGGTATCACTTTAATGTTATTCCAACAATTTTGTGCCTTTTCCCCCTTCTTGATTTCTAGCCAGAAAAGCTGTCCTACTTCCAAAGCTGACATCAGGACCTTCCTGCTTAGAATCTGAATTACCAACAGGAACTCTCATGTGTTTATTCCCCGAAGCACTTTTAAAATGGTTAATTTTTACTCCCATGGACAAAACTGTTATACAAATACCTACTTACAGGTCAGTGATTTTTGAAATCTGCCCAGGTTTTGAATTTACTTACATTAGCTTTTCATATCTGGCTTTGCCTTCTCTCTGTCTTCTTTAGAAGAAAGATAAAAACATTGCTAAAGTGAAGGTTATTTTTCCTGGCTACCTCCCTTTGAGCAAATAGATGAGCGCTTTGGAGACTGGTCCTGCCCCCAGGTGGGCACAGCTCAGTCCTCAGTCTCCACCCCTCCAGGGAGGGAGAAAGTGGTAACAGACTGTAAAGGTCAGAGGTGACTGTTTTATTTTATTTTACAAAAGCCAAGGGGTGCTACAGGACTAAAATAGTAAAGACTCTTGAGTAACAACAGATAACCAAATCAAAAGCAGCTTTTCAAGGAAATTGATCTCCGTCATTCCTTCTTTCTAGGCATTATTTCTAGCTTAGTATTGAGCAAATGCCATAATCACTGCCCATCACTGATCCCTTTACTTAAGATTTTACCTATGATTTTCCTGTATAAAAACAAAAGTGTTTCATAGAAGAAATGACAGCAGAAGGCTGTGATATAAACAGAAGAACAGTTCACAAAGAATCAGATAATCAAATATCTACTATATGGAAGATATTACTTTGACATCATAACTATAAATTAAAATACTGGTTATGGTAAAACTTTATCTTTTTTAGATTTTATTTATTTTTAGAGAGAGGGAAAGGAAGACAAAGAAACATCAATGTGTGTGTGTGAAAGATACACATCGATTGATTGCCACTCACATGGCCTCAATTGGGAACCTGGCCTGCAACCCAGGCAGGTGCCCTGACTGGGAATTGAACTGGCGACCTTCCAGTTCACAGGCTGGTGTTCAACTCATTGAGCCACACCAGCCAGGACAAAAATAGAAAAATATTTAAATATCAAAATATAAATATATAGTTTAATGTATGCTGCACAAAAACAAAGGGCAAACCTCTTACAAAAACCAACAACAGAAAATGTTATACTAAAGATGAAAAAAGAAATATGAATGGGAAAGTGATTTCAAAAGCAATCTGGTACCTTGGGAACTAATTCCTTACTTCAAGAAATCAGAAGGTACATTTCCATGCTGTGTTATAAAAACCGGAGTAGGGAAACAAGTTTTTGCATTTCAGTGATTGGAAATTTCGCCACACTTCTTCATTGAGGGCTCCACAGGGTCCCTCCTTGATTCAAATGCCTATTTGATGACATGAACTACTAAAGCTACGTACAGAAAAAGTGCAAAGCCAACCAAAAAGAAAGACAAACGATGCTTCCCATTTTTTAACTATCATGTCATTAAACACTGAATCAAAAACCTGAATCAGCCAGGGCAATTTCTGTATATCTGAAGGAAATATTGAGAAGCAGGTGTCCCCAGTTGTTGAAAGAGGCGAAAAGTTTAAATGATTAAACAATCATTTCACAAAGTTAATACGTATTGAAGGTCATTGTATTGTAGATATTGCTCATTTACCAAAAAAAAAAAAAAAGGAAGCCAAAGGCAAATGATTCTGAAAGTAAGCATCAGTGACAGGAAGGCAAACATTCTCCCCACAGGCATTGAATGGTCACTTTGCTTTGACCTGTACCCCAGCATGTGGCCCCTCTCCATCCCATGGTGGTGCTTGGTACACTTACTTGGCCTTCTTAGCCAGATCTAAGTTGCTCCTTTAGTGAGCAGTTTAATGATCATTCCTGCTTTGGCCTTATTATTATTAAAAAAAAAAAAAAAAAAAAAAAAGGAGGGGTGGGTATTGAAAAGTATATGCAAGATGTGGCTCTGCAAGAAAAACCCATCTCACTGGAAAACCCAACATTACAAGTCCAGACAATCATCCACATTCGCATCCTTTTAAACAAAGTTATTTATGGAAATAAAAGTCCCACCTTGGCTTCTCCATTCCCACTCACCTTTGCAACTACTTTAAACTTTTCGCCTCTTTCAACAACTGGGGACACCTGCTTCTCAATATTTCCTTCAGATATACAGAAATTGCCCTGGCTGGGTGGCTCAGATGGTTGGATTGCCATCCCTTAAACCAGAAGGTTGCAGATTCCATTCTGGTCAGGGCACATTTTAAGTTGCGGGTTCAGTGCCCAGGTCGGGCACGTATGAAACTCAACCAATCAATGTTTCTCTTTCACGTTGATGTTTCTCCCTTTCACTTCCTCTCTCTCTAAAGGCAATGAAAGAATGCCCTTAGGCGAAGATTTTATATACATGTGAACATACATATGTTAAAGAACTGTCATTTTCCACTAAACAATATGGCAAAAATATTTTTCATGTTAGTATGTATAACTGTCCCCCTTTCTTTTTAATGGTTATACAGAATCCATTGTACAGCTATGATGTAACTTATTTTACCATTCTCTAATTAATGGGCATTTATGTTTGTGATAGGCACAAACATATACTTTTGATCCCACAATTATAGGCAAGATTCTTCAGTATGATATTTCTAAATTAGGAATGTGTGTTTAAATTTTTAACAATTCTTACAAACGAATCTCCAAAGGTTTTACTAGTTCACTTTAATGTAGAAGAGTATGAAAAGGCCAATTTCATGCCACAGCATAGCCCAGTATAGCCTGGCATTGCCCAACATAGCAAGGTACAGAATGCTTTCAGTTTTCTTTATATTGTCCTAATCTAATAGCCAAAAAGGGGTATCTTGTTTTAATTTTCATTCCTTTAATAAGTACTTAATTTAAATAACTTTTTATTTATTAGTCCTTTTCAACTCTTCATGTCTGAATTAACTGCTCATGCTCTTTGGCCATTTTTCCATTAAGTAATTAATATTTTTCTTACTGTATAAGAAGAACTCTTTTACTATTAGTTACTAATAGTTAATTCATAACTATTAGTTACAAACAACAGTTGCATTGGTTACAACAGCATCCACCTTAGCTATTGTATTTTTCCTTTGGGTTGCCTGTCCTTTACAGAATTTAGAATCTTGATGTACCCAAACTTGCCCAGGGTGCTTTCTTTATGGGTTCCAGTTTCTGTATCTCACTTCAGCACACCAAACTTAAAACGATTTTCTTCAAATGCCTTTATAATTTTTACATTTAGACTTTTGATTTATCTATAGTATATCTTTGGTGTGTGGTGTAAGCGGTCATCCAATTTTGTTTTTCCTTTGGAATGCCCAATTGTCCAAACACTTCACACGTCTGAAATGCCATGCTTAACAAATACTAACTTCCCATATGTGGGAACGTGTCTATGTGACCACAGTCCAGTTGGGTTCCATTGCTCTGCTTATCTAGTTAACTTCCAGTCTCATACTATGTGATTGCAGGAACTCTTTTGTCTCATTTGTGGTTGCATCATTATTATTAACTCTCTTGGAAGTTTTTCCTTGTAGACTCTAATACCAACTTTGTGGCTGCTGATTGGGACTGACTTATATGTTTGATGGTCTTCTAGTAGAAAATTATATTCTCACATCATTCATTCTTCCCATGCAGGGAAAATTCTTCTGGAATTCATTTTATATAGGACAAAAAGTTTTAAAACATAGTCTCATGGGTCCTGAAGAACAAGCATTGATGAGAAAAATTCTTAACACAGTAAGATATAATCATAAAGAAACTGTAAAGCTAATTTCATGAATCTTTTAAGCTTGGAATTTGCTCTAAGTGAGCAGAAACATTTGTCATTTTAAAAACTATTTTTCTTTGCTAACACTACTTTAGCTTTTGTCCCCTCTCCCCCAGGGGTGAAGGTGTTGGACTAGATTTGGCATGTGTAAAGATTTTGTCACAGAAATAATCAAGAGAATTGAAGATGTGTCATTTGAGATAGGCTGAGTTTAACTAAGGTTGCAACAATGAGTGGTTTCCTCCTCTCTGCCTAGCAGATGGGACGACCCGGTGCAATGAGTTCAATAAATGAGTGATGGTGCGAAAAGACAGAGCATTTCGTCACCCTTCCTTGTGACCTCTTTAACTCTGTTTCGGAAACTATCAGCCAGGGAGACAATTAGTACCGGTTACATTCTAGTCTTGTGACAGAGACAGCTATTCACTGGGAAAGAGACCAATTCATTTCATCCAGGTCGCTGAACAATTGCTGGATCATAAAGACTTTTAGTCACTGCCAAAGTGAACTACATTTGAACCACCAGACCCAGTTGTGTGGGTCCATCTATCATTGCCATGCCAACCGGTCACCCATACAGACATTGCATTGAATGCAATAGCCTCCAAGATGAGTTATAAGTTCTCCTCTAAATAAAAGTCTATATCTTGGGTATGAAAAAATTTACAGAAATGGGATGTATAGATATTTTTATGTCTCTTGCCTTCTCATTCTGACTTGCCTTATTGAATGTATCATTTATATTGTATGCAGTTATGAAGTTCAAATCACTAATAATCCTTGCTTCTCCTCTATCTCTGATTCCCTTGGACCCTACACTGCTTACTTCACATAAATAGAACATAACAACAACAACAAAGGATTCAGAGTTAAAATGCCTTCCATGACCATCTTAGCAAAGACAAGGTGGGGGGGGGGGTGTAATAGTCAAAGATTCAAGTTACAAAACATTGTGTCACTGGCCCTACTTCTCTTTTCAGACCTGGATATAAGTTCAGTTAGGTAGTTAATTGTCCTTCCAGGGTGGATGGTAAGAGATGGTATATGAATAAAATATTAGAAGTCTGAATGGTCTGAGACACTGGGTTGCTGACAAGAGCACATATTTTGAATACTGACTGTGTTTCTCACTAAAATATAAGGCCTGAATGGGATAAATTTTCTGAGCCATTCCTGGATGACTGTCTACCAGTGTCTTATCTTCCTGGGCAATGGGTTTTACTACAAACCAGCATAAATGAAGATCAACCAGTCCTCTAAGTAAAAGAAAATAACAAAATCTTCTAATTTTTTTATTGTTGTGTTGTTGCCAGAGTCCATCTATAATCTTGAATGGAGAGCAAGTTCTAAAGTGAAAAGTAAATATCTTCATTCTCACTTATTCAGATTAGCACTTTTTAAAGTCTGAATTCATTTCACTGGCAAAATTGAAAGAGACTGTTCCATTTAGTATAAGTTCTAAATGAAACTGTAATTGGTAGTTTTCTGGTGTCCTCAGGGGATGCAGTCATAAGAATGGCCAAAAGATCTGCGCATCAGTGGTCAGTGTACTATACAAGGCAGCCAGGCGTTTGCACAGAGAGACTCAGAGTAGTGAAGTCTGAGGTGCAAAGGTTAAAGTGGACCTCAGCCCCCACCCAGAAGTGTTCTGGTGACATCAGAGTGCAGTCTGGCCAGAGTACTGGAGACTCTAAGGAGCTGACACCACATTTTTCTTATGTTGGTCATAGTCCCACCTAGAAGAGTGCATAGAACCATGTCTGTGATTTTCTTAGTTCACTCAAAGGAATCCTTAGAGGTGACTGACACAGTGCAATTCACCTTCCAAGAGGTAAAAAAAAATGATCTGCAAGTGACAAGAAAGCCCACATGTGAGAAAGAATCATGAAAAGCCAACTCAGCCATGCCATATTGTTATAAAACTAAGCTCAAAGAAATAACTGAAAGTGACTTTGACCAGAAAGAATATTTTGAAAGACTATACAAATAACAATACCATGTAGCAACCTGAGGTTTTCAAGATTCTAAAATACTGTCCCATGGAGCTGCTACGAAAAGCATGACCTGCGAGAAAACCTTGGGTTGCGGATCAGGAACACCACGTGGGGAGAGAACAGTCTTAAGTAACCAGCCACTGCTCAGTGCAAGAAACAGCATCTACTAAAAAGAGCACGGAATTCATCCTCTACGTGAAATACATAGCTTCGAACACAAAGTTATGGAAATAGGAAAATAATTTTACTTGCTTAATGGGGAGTACATAGCCAGACATTTACTGTTTTTACTTTTGCTCAGCAGAATGTGTAGCTTGAGACTGTGTTCTTATCCTAGGAGAGAAAGATGACCCTCCTCCCACATTAACTTTCATCGTCCATGATGTAAGAATAAAGGCAGAGAATGAAAATGGGCTTAAACATGTTACATGGTTGAAAAGAATGATTCGGAACTGCATGCAGAAGAACAGAAATGTATTATTAGTTTGAATTGATGTTCATTGATCACTTTTTATGCCCCGGACACTGTACTAGGCACTTTACATACATGACCACAATATTTAAAAAAAAAAAAGGTCTAAAAAATGATCACTACATCAAGGTAATAAAAATAATACTTCAGAATTTAAGGGCAGGACAAATCACAAAAGCATGTAGAAAACAGGGTTTTTTCTTCTTTCAGGCAGGAATAACCTAGAGAGGGATGAATTAAATGAATTAAAACAAGAACAAAGGAAGGGTTGTGCTATCAGGACATACTGCATATGAAGAATGGGCTGAAAGGCCTTTTTCTTTTTTTAATAAACTGTAATGGGGTTGACATCAGCAATTTAGTATTCAAAGGCACACTCATGTTTTATTTTGTAATCAGCTCATAAGTTCACCGAAGGTGGAACGAGGTCTATTAAGTCCATACTTCCCAGACAATCCTAGATACACTGAAGAAAGGCTAGTTTATTGAGTGTTGATATGAGAAACTGGGAAAATCTGGTATATGTGCATAAATGATGCTCAAGGTGCTCTCAATTTCAATAGGTAACCAGACAGGGCTGTAAGACACCCCGGACACCCAGTTATAAGGCACGGTTTATCCTTGGCTGGAAAGGGGGAATACACTTTCCCCGGTGCTAAACACCACCTCTAAGGATACAATTTAGTAAACAAGGAGAGACGAGATACTTTCTTTTTTTCTAGCACTTATCATCAAAGGGATAGTTTAGGGCCAATTGATACTCCCTAATGGATGCCTAGACTTTGGGTCATGATCGTCCCATGTTATTTGGTAATCGTGCAGTATTCTGTCTTCCGGGGCTCAGGCTGGACCTGTGAGTTCAAGCCAGCCAGCCAGGAGTCCACAATGTGAGACTGAGCAACACCCACGGTGTTGCTCAGCCACGTGGCAGCCAGTCCTGCTGGCGAAGTGCTTCCCGGCCCAGCTGCAGGGAGAGGATCACGCCAAAAGCCACCAGCTGGGTGTTTTTAGAGAGCTAATAGGTACTGAGTGCTCATAACATGCCTGGGACTTTTCTAAGCTCGCATTCTAGATTGAGTCACGTCAACCCTAGATACTGCGTAGATACTGCAATCGTGACCCGTGTAAGATGAAGAAACTGAAGCAGAGAGACATTAAGAATCTTGCTTAAAGTCACACAGCTGTCCAGGAGAGATGCTGAGACTTAGATCCAGGATTCCATACTGTGTTGGTCACCAGAGGTCCCTACCACCACTGCTCTTTGGCTGGAGCATCCAGAAAGCAGCTGAGCCACTGTTCTCACCATGCCTACGTCATGGCACCAGGGACCCTAACAACTACATTCCTTCCTCTTCACTTCACCCCGTACTTCATACATCCTGTTAATAACCTGTCACATTTCTACTAACCACTATGCCCTGCAGAATCCTCCTGTTTGATCCCCGAGCATTTCCTCAAGAGTATTTTCATGGTAGGGGCAAAAAAGAAACCACCGATAAAGAAGACATTGGATCAATGCCAAAAGTGCTAGATGATTTGGTCCGATCAGGTGAGCACGATATTCAGACGTTTCTTAATTGACTTCCCCAAGGGTAGGTAGCTTTACGCTCACACACCCCAAGAGCCAACAGCAAAAGAACACTAGCTCCGCATGAGAGAGTGAGTATAATGTTAGTAAGTAGGAGTTTTCAAACCTGAAACACCCTCAAAGCAATTCTGTGTGATTGCTGAGAGCCAGGCCTTCACGTTCTTCATGTTTGCAAGGATGTGCCCCTGGGATAATAAATATTGCCCCCCAAAAATCACTGAAAAATTCCAAAGCTGCCTTCCAGACCCATTCATAAGGAGGGTGAAAAATTTACTGTCCACTGCCGTCAGTGTTAATGACTACCAAAGGATGATAAATTCATTCTAATAAGCTTGCCAGCTAGAGGCAGGGGTGTGGGTGGGGTGCCAGTGGGGAACAGGACTTCGACCAGAGGCAGCAGGGAATATTAACATTTCTCTGGACTTCACTTTTTTCCCTCCTGTTCCTGGCTGACACACTGCTAGATATAAAAGCAGAAGTCCAGTGTTGTTTATTTCCACATTTTTCATCCAAAATGATCATCTTTGCCTAGTTATTATCAGTTCCACAGTGAACATAGGTGGCTCCATAAAACATAAAGGCAGGAGGGGGAAAAGGTTGAAGTTGCTGTAGGGTTTAATGTCATTTCTTTACAAGGTAGCAAACTAGACTTATTACTGTCAGGTGTGTTTTTATTATTTTGCTTGTAAGAAAATAAGAGGTCATGAGCGAGGTTATCTGTGTATGATCAGTTCCAAAAAAGGCTTCAGATTTTCTCTTCTGTTTCACTCAAAATTAAGTAGTGACCATGTGATTATTTATCATTTGAGTCAGAGCACTTTTGCCAGTAAAAAAAAAAAAAGGCACCAATAATAATTAAACCCATACCACAGGCGTACACTGGAATTGCCCCAGGCAAACTAGAATGGATGATTACCCTAAAACTAAGCAATCCTCCTACCCAATGTTTTTCTACTTGAAACTGAGGTTGGTAGAGCTCACTCCACACACCATGGCCACCTGGCCAAGAGTTCGCTTGATTTCCACACTTACCATAACTTCTCTTTCACCCTTCTGCAGTCTCCATCTCTTCTCACATTATTACTAACTTACAGTTGCGCACATAAGTATCTACTAGCTGGAATGCATGTGTTTCTTATTTCTCCAGCTATCTTGTGCAACATTGTCAATCATCGTGGAGTTCTCCTTGCATATAACTAAGTGCCCCTTGATTGCAAAGTTTATTTTGCCCATTGGGGCATCTGCAAGCTCATCATTTAGTCCGAAAGAGGGGCTGATCAAGTCATCAGCTACAGCTGGCACCGTGGAAGGACGTTTCCAATGCATCGAGATTTGGAGAATTCTGTTCCGTGGGAAGGTAAGAATGGACAGCCAAGGTGTGCAACTGTTCTAGAGAATGGAAATAAGCTGAGTTTGCCTTTGAAATCTTTCCTCAGTATCCAAGGTATGGAGATAGTTTTAGCTCAAGAATTGAATAAGCACTTATCCTGCGGAAAATTCTCGCAGTGTTTAACTTTCAGAGTAAGCCAATAATGTAATACCCATGGATTATCAGGGGCCAGTTACTCTACCTATAGGCATTTTAATTTAACAGAAGGACTGTGAAAATGAAAATGGCTTCGAGGCCTAAAGGAATGAATCTCCACGTGAGTAATTTCAGATATTTGACCCACACCAGTATTGCTTGTATCATTACTACCCAGGAAGGGAGCAAATGTTCGACTTAATAGAACCCAACTCAAAATGCAAAGACACCTAATGAACTTCATCACTGGAAACCCACTATTCATACAAATGAATTTTACAAATTATTGAAGCACACTTATTCATACGTTAAACTTCATCATTAACTCATTCATCAGCTTCTTAAAGAAACCATTGCTAGCTTTCTTTAAAAAAAAAAAAAAAAAAGTGACTATAATTTAACTTTTCCTGAACTTCAGAGTCACCTTTGGAAGAATCCATCATCGTATTTCTGCCATAACAAGCCTCTATACCCTCTTTTTTGTGGGGGTGGTTCTCTTTTCACACAAGGGCACCTGTCACTTCCACTGTCATTAAACTCCCATCTCACATCGTGTCACCTCCTGTCCTTTTAATTTATTGCTGAAAAACTGCTAAGTGGTCAAAAACTAGATGTCAAATATAATTAAGGATGGTTTCTTAAGGAACAGCCCCTTGGATGCTGAGCAGGACTTGGCTTTTCTTGTTTTGGATCTGAAGCTGAATCACCAAGAGTTTGAAACAGTCGTCAATGGATGGAGACTGTGGCCTCCATCCATTTTCCTCTATTCTCATTCATTAGGCATCTCCTATCTTTTGATGACTTTGTGTCTCTCTTATTAGTTCACTAAAGACAAAAACAAAAAAGTTGGGGTTTTTTCTTGGCTTTTTACATTATGTTTTTAAAACGTCACAAGAAATAAAAAGTCAAAAAACCAAACAGGTGAAAACCCATCTCCAAACATCTGGGCTATTAAAAGGTAATAATAAAATTAAGAAATAAAAAAAAAAAAAAAAGACACACACTGAATCCCGTCTGCTTGGTCTGGGCTTTGAGACTGAGAAATGAACAGAAAACACATGCTACTGCCACTTGTTCCATTTCACTCCTCTGTTCCAAATTTTATTTAAAATTCTTGTGCTGGAGGCAAAGTCATGTTCAGTTCCCTGATGCCCTAAGAGTAGGCATCCCTGCATTACCTTGGTGAGTTATCCTGAAAGTAGCATAACAGAAGGTCTAGAACACTGATCAAAATAAAAATAATGATCGGCACCCCATGGCTGAATTTCACAGATCACAGGACAGCCATACCATCCACACGAATTGAACTGTCACCGTCAGCCCTCCCAACATGCACAACCAGGATGTCATCAGCAGCGAAACAAAACAGAGCAGAGAAGTCATTACCTGACACATTCAAACGGAAATAAACTTCTTTGGTGTTGGCTACATGATTAGGGGAACCTAGACAGAAGTGTCTTTGCTACCTGGGTTATCGAAGCCATTACCCGAACTTCCACTTCATTCCGCAGCCTGTCAAAGACTAGCCACTCTTCAAATTTATAAACAATCGTATCTCTAAGCAAATTACAGGATAGCATTTAAATCCAGCTGTTGATCCCTCCAAGGTAAAATTCATAGCATGTTATTCTACAGTGAGCTCTGCGGAGAAAGGAAATGGCTGAGAGAGATGCCAAAATCCTAAGCACAAAGTTGCTATAGAATTAATATCACAATTTGTCACTGATAATGAAGGCATATAAAACAGGTCCTGACAGCATGTTATTTCTGCTGCAGATCATTCTTTATAAAATCTAAATGAGGTTTTCCTTTGCAATGGTGGAAATGATTTTTTTCCAAAGTGTGCAAAGCAAAATAATATTAATATTGTGGTTAGTAGCCATCTGCTTCATGAAAATTCTGTGCAATCATTAGTCTACACTGATGGCATCAGGCAAGCTGCCACGTCCCAAAAGACTAGCCTATAAAACCCATCAACATCTTTGTATCGGTCTCAGCTCCAAGAGGGTGAACCGCAAACCCGGAAATCTGCTCTCTGGGAAGGTCCAGATCATTAAGCTCTGTTTTTAGATATTGAACCCCCCAAAATTATTCCACCGCTGTCTATATATTCAGAAGCATGCGTCAGAAGGGCAATCAATTGGAACCACCAGGCAGTAAGGAATAAACATGAGGCATCTGGGTCCAATGCCAGGTCCAGCAGAGGTAATAGCAACCTGTGTTTCACTCAGCAACGATGGTTTTCCCTACAAAATTAGGGAAGGGTAAGTCATGAGGAGTTCAAAATCTCACAGAAGTCACTGCAACTTCTCAGTTATAGCAGTGTGCAGAGGGATTCCAAAGAGGTATAAACGAAGTAATATTTCTTACAAGGTTTCCACCATAAAAACTTGCACCAGAAAAAAATATATGAATTTAAATGTTTCATCCGATAGGCTATGTACTCTCTTGCCATTTTTTAACAGCCCGTTCTAATGATTTCCGTTTAGAAATGCAAAAGGATGCTGTATTTTTAATGTTTAATCAATCTTCAAGAACTCTGTATGTTTGTAATGAGGGACCATCTGAATGCTAGTGGAGTAAGAGGTGTACCCAATAATGATTTAGTAAGATACACTGGAACCACTTTTTTCTTGGGTCATAATCACATAATCATTTTCTTTTCGGGTAGCCTCGATGCTTCAGGCAGAGGGTGGAAAAGGAGGAGGAAGAAATAAGAAGGAAAGAAAAAGCCAAACTAGAATGTCACAGTCAAATTTAGTCTTGCAATATTTAAGCAGAACATTCAAATTTCCCCCAATCATTTTGCCTCGTTTTATGGGAAGTCTTCAGTGCAGGAGCAATGGTGTGATGAGCAATGGGGCTGGGGCTCTGGCTACACACACACATGGGAAAAGTCACACTTCGACAATATATTAGTGTTTTGTCCTGGCTGGGTGGCTCCAAACAAGCATCATCCCACACAAAGGGCTGCAGGTTCAGTTCCTGGTAGGGGTGTGTATAAAAGGCAACAGTTGGATCTCGATCTCCCCCCGCCCCCATCTCTCTCCAATAAGCATATCCTTGAGTGAGGATTTATACCTGTTGTATTTTCCTAAATCTCATTGATGGTCTGAAATTTCTTCCCTTTCAAAGGTGATTTTAGTGTTGGGAAAAGCCAAAAGTCCCAGGGTGCCAAATCTGGGCTGTAGTGGGGCTAAATCACCTGGGTAATTTGATGTTTCACCAAAAAACTCTTCACAAGACATGATGCATGAGCATGTGGGTTGCATGATGAAGCTGCCGATCACCAGTTGCCCACAGCATGAGCATGTGGGTTGCATGATGAAGCTGCCGATCACCAGTTGCCCACAGCTGGGGCATCCTGAATCATCCGAATAGTTTCCACAAAGGAATGCTCAAGCTTAACACAGAATTTGATGCAGATTCATTGCTCTATTCGTTCAGTCATTTTGAATGCAATGGCCACGCAGTACACATGCTCACTGAACAGCATCTACTTAACGCCACTGACCGGTACAGTGAGGTCATCATTGTTCACGCATGCGCATTCCACTGCACTCTCCTTGGCTGCCACGTTACACTGACATCGTGCAAACTGTTCTCATTATATTAACAATGGCTGAGTTTTTCTGGACATCCCTCATATATTTACATATGTAGTTTGCAGTGCACAAATGCAGTTTCAAGTAAGTTTTCATGGAATGTAGGTGAAGACTGAATACATTTGTAATTAAATGCACAAATAGCAACAACAAATAAAACTACTGTCTTTAAGCACAAAATAGCACAGTCATACACTTATCCAAAACTCTCATGGACAATCACAGATAAAATACACCAAAAAGAAAGAAAGAAAGAAAAAATACAGGGGCCTCTAATGTTATAGTATTTCTTGGTCTAATTTGATGTGTATCATCAGTGATTTAAAATGAGAAGCCTTCAGATATAGTAACAAGATCATTTTAAAGCATTCACAAGTTAAAGTTGGTTCTTATCCATTCAGCTGTCCTTTGTCTTCTGATTGATGCATTTAATCCATTTACCTTTGTACCTGTGTTACTGTCTGTCTCTCTGTTTCTTCATCTTCTTAAAGCAGACCCTTTAGCATCTCTTGCAATGCTGGTTTGGTGAAGATGTATTCTTTTAGACTTCTTTTGTCTGGGAGACTCCTTATTTCACCTTCCATTTGGAATGACAGCCTTGCTGGGTAGAGTATTCTTGGTTGCAGGCCTTTGTTTTTCATTGCTTGAAATATTTTTTGCCATTCCCTTCTGGTTTGTTATGTTTCTGTTGAGAAATCAGCTGATAACCTTATGGGAGCCCCCTTATATGTTATTAGCTGTTACTATACCCAAAGAACCCTGAAACACCAATTCATAAGAACCTATGTACCCCTATGTTCATAGCAGTGCTATTTACAATAGCCAAGTGCTGGAAACAGCCTAAGTGCCCATCAGTGGATGATTGGATCAAAAAACTTTGGTACATTTACACAATGGAATACTACACAGCAGAAAGAAAGAAGGAACTCCTACCCTTTGCAGCAACATGGATGGAACAGGAGAGTATTATGCTTAGTGAAATAAGCCAGTCAGTGAAAGACAAATACTATATGATCTCACCCATTACAAGACAATAATGAACAAAACAAACAAATAAGCAAAATAGAACCAGATCCATGAATACAATGAATAGACCTTCAGTGGACAGTGGGGAGAGGGGAGGAGGAGGCAAAGAAGGGGAGCAGTTTAGTCAAGGAAGTAGTACGGAAGAACCATGGACATGGACAACAAGTGGGATTGACTTTGTGGGAGAATGGGTGGGTGGGGAAGGAGACAGAGGGGAGTAAAAAGGGGATGGATGTAATACAACAACAATAAAATTGAAAAAATTGAAAAAATTAAAAATAAAATAAAATAAAATGAGAAGCTTCCCTGGCTGGTGGTACAATGGATAAGGCAATGGCCTGCAAACCCAAAAGTCGCTGGTTCAATTCCCAGACAGGGCACATAACCAGGTGGCAAGCCAGATCTCCAGCCAGGTCCTTAGCTGGAGGCAGGTGAAAGGCAACCACACATTGATGTCTCTCTCCCTCTCTGCCTCTTTCCCTTCCCCTCTCTCTAAAATAATAAATAAAATCTTTAAAGAAATAAAATGAAATAAAATGAGAAACCCTCTTAAGAAGGACCATCAATTTACTTCTGAACTGCTATGTAAATCTTACCAGATTTCCCCCTTTCCCAGAGGAAAGGAGAGGCAGGCTTTGTGCTTCCTTCTCCTTTCACTTTAAACAAAAATAGTAAACAGTAAATGTAAAGATGTTAAATATAAATATTAAAATGAAAAGAATGAAATTAATCTTTTGAAATTGAGAGCTAAGTTGTGGAGACTAGGCAGGGGATGGGAAGATTACAGTCCCCCAGTACTGGGAGTGGTGGGCCTGTTAACAGACTAACTGGAGATTGTCATATCAGTAGACAACACTTGTGTTTCAAACCCCCCATGATCACTGACTGGGGCAATCACTCCAGGACAACTACCCCAATGTGTTATGTAAGAGAACAGATCTGTCTTTTTCTTCACAAAAATGATCACATTTTGCAAAATAGAAGACAGACCAGCAGAAACCTTGTTTCCCTCTTCTGTGCCATATCCCACATCCGCATGATGCCTCATTCATTGCAACGTGGGTCATATCTCTATACAAGAACAGAAAGTGTCACCACAGCCACTTCAGATTAATTTGGTACCTTGAATCTCATTAAGTATATTGAGTTTGCATCATCATACTTAAAAATTTGGGTCTGTATCCAACAGGTTTGCTGGCTGTGTGATCTCAGATAAGTTATTTAATCTCTTTGAGGTACATGTTCCTTATCTCTTTGAGGTGAATGTTCCTTGTTTGTAATATGAGATGAATACTGACATGAAAAAGTGGCTGCGGGGAATCAAACCAGTAATTATAAAGCATTGACTGGAATTTCTAGTACATAATAGGCATTTAATAGATGGTGTGATTGTTGACATTCAAAAATGGAAGTCTCAAGCTTTCTGAGAATCTTATGGCCTTGTGTTTAAGTTAGAGGCAACTAGACTGTAACTATAGGCTTTTTAACACCAACAGCTCAGAAACAAGAAATCTTTCTCATCCCCAGATGCTGGTTCTAATACTAGAAGGTACACGCTTGTTTATAAATGTATTCTGTTGAAATCAAACTGTAGATACTTGGTCAGGGTTCAACCTTTCTGACTTTGCCTGCCCTGCCTAAAAACATGAAGGCTGTCAACATATGCATCCTCTACTGAAGAGAACTACCATAAACACATACTAGTGTTGAATACAAAGCATTTTATCATCTGGAAAGGACGATACAACATAGGTGATAGCCTATGGACAGTGGCACAGATGGCAGATATGTACTAGTCTGATGGATGTGAGTGCCTGGCCCCAAAGCTCAGCTCTGCCACAGGCCAGCAGTATGCCAGGCACCGGAAGGAGACTCTAAATCTCCATTTATTCATGGCTGTGATAAAGCAATTACTTCACCGAGTTGTTGAGAGAATCAAAAGGACGTTAAATGAATGCTTTTAACACCATGCCCAGCACATAATAAGTGTTCAATAAATGTTAGTTCCTCAAATTGCTTTTAAACATCAGTATGTAGTTTGGACCTTTTTCAGTTACAAAACAGTGAGCTCCCTTTCAACTTGCCAAGTAAAAATTGCTTATTGTGCTGCTTTAGTTTCTGAAATTTTTCAAAATGTCCTTTAAGTGTATTTATTGCCTTCTTAAAATATCTGGGCTCCTGGTACTTTTCAAAAAGGCTGGTGTCCGTGATTCTTAATGGGCTTGGTGAGAGCTACATGGTAATGTTCAAGGGGATCAGTAATTATAAAGATTTCACTAGCCATAAAAATAGTAATCGTTTTCCTCAAATCCTCAAATTTCACAAAAAGCACAAGTTCACATCACAGTTTAATGCTAATTAATAAAAAGACATTTAAAAATGTTTGATGTCTCAAAAAAAATCGGTGTTCCCTGTGGTGGTTCCTCAAGGCCCTTACTCCAAATTAGGAATGGGAAGCAAGTTTCAGTAGAACGGCCTTGCCCCCTGTCCCCCTGGTGGCCAAACACAGAATAGCAACACAAAGAAAAGACCGGGATAATTCCAGGAACAGAAAACTATTTCAAACCCTTTGCTTTCAGACCAATAGACAAGGCATTCGCTGGTCAAGACTACACCATTTTTCAATAAACCACCACTGTATCAAACAAACTTTTTTTGATACTTTAAATGTGATAGCTGGAAAATTACCCCCTCCCCCCAAATACGTATATTGAATAAGGTATCTTAATAATTTTCTTATCAATTAACATTCGGCAGCTCTTTTTCAGTTTTCCTTTTTCTTCTAAGTGAGATAATAATATAGCTTTCCAGGGGTGACAAGAAGACCAGCTGTGACCAAAACTTCTGCTTGTGTCCTCTATGAAAGGTTCCTTTTTGAGAAATAAGAGTGTCTGTCCCCGAGGATCTGGACATGCACAAAGATAGCTCTCCTGGAAAACACCAGTAAGAGTCACACGTCTTTACAGATGGCCACAGGCCCACAATGAATCACAAATAGAGGTCAGGCGATCAGTTAAATACGGACTTTTCTCAACTTTGGGGGACCTACAGAGAGGAAAAGAATGAAAGTCAGCATGGGTTGAGTACACACAGGGCAGAGAATAAAACTATAAATTTTCTTGTTTTGAGAGGTAAATCATTTGGTTTTTCAGTAAGCTTTCTGTTGGCCCAAAAATTTAACAAAAGCACTTAAGGTTCTGTTTGGACACAAATGCATCAGAGGACTGAAACAATTAGCTAGGTATCTTGAGGCAAATAATAAAGGAGATACTAAAGTAAGATCTAAAGCACATTTATCTTAAAATCAGGCATTTTGATTTTTACAACACCACCTTGAGATTTTGCAGTAAATTTTGTAAATCTGTAAGGTCCTATATAATAACTAAGAGTACTGGAACTCACTTCAACGTAAATCTTAGCTTTGACTCATGCTAAAATGTAACCTTGAAAAAATAAATTGCTTTACCACCCATTCCTCAGTTTCCTCATCAGCAAAAATAATGGTGATAATAATAATAATAATAGTAATAATAATAATGCCTCCTAGCATGTTGACCATCAAGTAGATTAAGTGAAATGACACATGTGCAGCACAATGGCACACCGTATATACAATGTGCTATTACTTGTGCTTCACATGTATCTACCTATTTTCCACGAGCCTCAGAGAAAACAAGGACAAACAGTAATGAAAATAGCTTCAGATTGGGAAACAAAGAGACATGACAGCTCAGTCTTGCCCTCTATTGAGATGTGTGACTTTGGATGAAGCATGTAACCTGTGTGAACCTTTTTTCCTCATCTACAAAAATGAGAAGTTTGGATCAAAATTTAAATAATCTCAAGTTTGGCAAAGATGTGAAAAATTGTTCCATTCCAAATCTGATGCTTGAGTTCATTCATTACAAGTGTTTGTCTCATCTGTGATTAAAGGCCTTCAGGGATGGGCCTCTTCTCTATCCTGAAGCTGACAGTACCTTTTATCTTGAGTAGCACTAATAGCTTGAAACTTCTTCCATATGCTAAGTTGAAACCTACCATCTGCATGTCATCAGATCTAAGAAACCAATGGTGGTAAGTTACACCACTAGTTTAGGTGTCACTAAGAAAGAAGAGACACTGCCAATCTAACATGGCATGGCACTTTTTTATCATGTCAATGTAAGAGGCATCAAAAGTTCAAAGATGTTAAAATGTGAAAATATGGGTGGCTCAGAATCAAAGAAAGACAACATCATCCAGTGGCTTCACCAGCAGATAGTAATTGAAGCTTCTATCACATTAAGGGCAAGTCTAATTTCTTTTCATAGATAGTTCCTCAAGTATGCCAAGAGTGTTCATGACCAACTCGAGCCTTCCCTTTTCTAGTTATTGCCTTTACTTCATAAGCATGATCTTACATCTGTGAACCACTTCCACTTTCTGTCTACTGAATTCATTAGTTTACCTGAATATCTATTTATTTATCTCTGTAGGCACCCAGGACTTTCTTAAGCAACAGGAGATAAAATAATAACCAAAACTGATAAATGCTCTACCTTCAGTAATTCAGTGGATATACAACCTGGTAAATGCAAAAGAACATGTAAACAGTGCAGCCAGCTTAAATACTATAGGTATTTTTCAAACAGCAGTGGAAACACATGAGAAGAGGCAAGAAAGAAAGAAAGAAAGAAAGAAAGAAAGAAAGAAAGAAAGAAAGAAAGAAAGAAAGAAAGAAAGAAAGAAAGAAAGAAAGAAAGAAGAGGTACCTATGAGAAGCAGAGCTAGGCTCTATGTGGCATCTGGGCTATTCCTAAAATAACACATATCTATACAAAGAATAATCTTTCCTCCTTCTCATCTTCCCCTTTGTCTTCTGACAAAATTTGTGAATTTTTAATGCTCTCACAATCTATAAAATCCCAAAACATTTTTGAACATATGCCATTATATTATCTTTCCCACTCTAACCTGCCACCATTGCCATCGGGTGCTTCTATGATTGGGAGAAGAAGGGACATATATTCCCCTCTGGCTGTAAGAGTAAGGTTTTCTATTTATTCTGGTCTATTTCCATTTATTATGGTTTAAATATAGACTATTTATATAAAAGAATATACTTATATTTTTCATATCCTCCTAGTGTGCTGCTTTTCCTAAACATGGACATGCCTCTTCATTGACATAATATATTCTACCAAACTTGAGTTGGTAGAGTGATTTGTCTGAACAGGCAAATTGAGATTCCGCCACAAAGCAGTAAATAAAGTAAGAAAAGGATTCTGCAAAAAGTGAAGTCCACTCTACCTACCCTGAAATGCCCAGAATGCTAAAATGTCCTGTGCAAGTCAATAACATTTTGCTGCTATGCATTCCTCTCCTTTGGAAGTCTCCTGGCTATTGTAAGCTATCTATAATGATGAGTCAAATATAATGATCAGGAGAGAATTGCCTTAATGCATCCTGGGATCCAACCCACTTTCAAATCTTGGGAAACTCTCCGAAGATTAGAGAACTCGGAGAAACACAGGAAGTTTGTGTTAATTTATTGTAGTTAGTATTGAAATGTCTATGGCCCTCCTGAAATGGGGATTCCATAGAGGTTTTCTGTCTCCTTTCTTCCAGTTCAATAACATCCAGAGTGGTTAAATCTCTTTTCTCCCCTTACCCACTGGTGTGTGTGTGTGTGTGTGTGTGTGTGTGTGTGTGTGTGTGTGTGCATGTGAAATTACATATATATATACACACAGGACAGAGGTGGGGAATAGGCCTGTATTCTTCAGTGGAATCTGTCCAGTTGGGCACATCCATGATCACTAAGTAGTAAGCATGGTAATATCTGTACTTTTTCTGGCAACAACACATTTAGGGTAAACTTTAGACAGAAGATTTAGACTGGTAGAATCAAAACCATTCACGCCAAGATTCTTAATGAAGCACGTGGTTTGAAAAGTGAACTTTTTTCTTCTAATCAAGAATAATTGTTGATAATCATGAAAATGTTTTTATCAGATAATCATTGCATACAGATGTGTATTATTGAAAAGAAAGTCAGAGAACTTGCTATTATTTATTTATATGCATCCCCATCCTAAGGATAAGATAGCCTCTTAATCATCTGAAGAGAGATTTAGTGGAAGTTGAAAAACCCCTCATCAAAATTAATATCCCTAGTAATGGTCTATGAAGAAAGTTGCTTTTTTTTTTCTTTCTTCCTTTCTTTTAATTGAAACTTTGCAAGCTGTAAAAGGAGAAAAGAACTTTTTACTGGAGCACAGAAAATGATGAAGTCACCAGCGAGCTGCTTCAGGTCTACCAAATTACTACACAAAACAACAGGGTAAGGAGATCAGCACACTCCCTGAAATGTCTTCTCAGGTCACAAAGACACTCCCCAGCTACTGCCCCTCATTTCAGTCCTAGGGGAACCTCCTGTCCCCAGCCCAGCCCCAGCTAACCTGAGCAGGGAACATCAAGTAAATCTCCTTTCCAAGCAATTGGCAATGAAGCAGGAAAAAGAACTCCCTCTCTTTCCCACTGGTAAGCTCGGGGACTGTGGGTGGTGCTATTCTGCCCTGTGAGCTGAAGGACAGAGAAAGCAGGCATGAAGAGAGATAAAGTAGAAGCAGAAGCCCAGTCAGGAGAAGAGAGTAACGGTATGGGTGGAGCATTGGTGGCTTCTGGGCGTCTGATTCTAGGCCTTTCTGGAGGGCCTGTGGAATTCCCTTGAGGTTCATGAGCACACCTTACATCCAGGGTGTCAAACCCATTTTCACTGGGGGCTACATCAGCCTTGCAGTTGCCTTGAAAGGGCTGAATGTCATTTTAGGACCGTATAAATGTAACTACTCCTTAACAGTTAAGCGAGCCCAGTAGAAACAAGGTGCCATATAAAACAGGGTGGAGGGGCCTTGTGTTTGCCACTGTGATCAACATGATAGCAAGTAGGACCCCTTCTTTCTCTCTAACGAGGTCCTGTTACTTGCCAGTATGTTTCGGTGTGCCAAAGAATGAGCTAGAACAGTACTTATGTGACACCAGGTAATCATTTAATTTTACCAATGCTCAGTTCTTTATCACCAAAATGAGGATAAAACAATTCTGGATATTTACAGCAATTATGTAAACAAAAAATAATCATTATTGTGGTAAACGTTATGAAAAGTCCTCAAAAATCACACAAAGCTCTTTTTTTTTAAAAAAAAAAAAAAAAAAAAAGAGCAATCCTTAAAAAAGTTTACATATGACAAAACTTTTTTAAAAAGTGCTATCCTTTATGTAATTTAATGTTGCCACTCAAACTGTTCGGAAGCAAATTGTTTATCCATTCTCAACAAGAAGTAGTTACTTCAATCACCTTTGATGTGTGGCTTAATGGGGTTTGCAGAATAGTATGTTGCCAACAATGAAGACATTTCCTTTGTGAGCTATTAACTAGTTCAATGGGTAGAACATCAACTTCACTATCATCCACTTTTACCCAAAAATAAATCAGTCAATCTTCTGTATCTTTCTGTAAAAGTAGCCTTAAAATGTGACATTTTATTGGCATGCTTATAATTGTATAATTGTATCTACACATGCGCACAGCCTTGTGCACAGTTTACAAGTAGTGTCCCTGCCTCTTCTGCCTACCAGGCTATGGGGGTGTGCATGTTACTTAACCTACCCATCTCTTCATCTGTGTGTCCCCTGTGTCCTGATGGGGGAAATCACAGCCCTTGTTGAAAGAGTTGAATAAAACAGTCTATGGAAGTACTTTGTAAGTAGTAAAGGGCTGCACAAGCATAAAGGGCTAGTATTTCCAATTAAACATATAAGAAATTCGTAACCAGAGGGATGGACTATGAATGAGAAGCAGCTTTCTTCTGCCTGCTCTGTCCCCACGGGAATTTAAAGAGCTGCATGAAAAAAATGATCAGCCTCTTTTCCCAAGTTGGTGACAA
Organism: Noctilio leporinus; assembly: GCA_004026585.1. Lineage (NCBI taxonomy): Eukaryota > Metazoa > Chordata > Mammalia > Chiroptera > Noctilionidae > Noctilio > Noctilio leporinus. The sequence continues at coordinate 427,382 of PVIW01000573.1, forward strand.
TTCTTCATTAGGGGAAAATCTTTTCAAGAAAGAGACTCAAAAGTCTTTCCATCTTCCATGTGTGGAACATCTGTGCTAAAGCCGTTCCATGCACACTTCTTTGAAGCACTGGCTGCCTAGAGGAAATACTTTGATTTGGGCTTTATTTAAATGCCTGAACTTCTATTGGAGAAACAAAAGATTTTCTAGTAAAAGCTCAGTTGGGAAGGAGACCAACCTCCCGCCAATTTAACCACTCAGAAGCCAGAGTGTCTCAGAGCACCAGGCAATGGAAATCTCCCGGAGAACTTCGAGCATGCTTGAACAGCTGGTTTGAGATGCCGCTGACCCCGGGTGCAATCACTGTGGTAATTAGATTTAATTTTCCTAATCCAACAGAGCCTGGCTCCGTCAAGTCTACAGCTCCTATGCAGAAAGCCAGTCCTCTCATTTAATAATCCTTTGACATGCTTAAGATAGTTGCAGCTGAGTTCCCTAATGTTAGAAATTGCTTTGTTAACTAAAGACAACTTATTCACTGTATGTGTTTCAAAGAGTTTAATTGGAAGGTTATCCTACTTCAGGAACTTTCCTGAGAGCTCCTCAACCCGTTCAGTGGACCTTGAATATCATTATTCACCCCTTTCCTACAAGTCTTTTGGACCCTTGCGTGAACTCACTCAGAAAGATGAAATCAGCCATAAGTCATGGTGAGCCTGATGGGCTTGGATTTCACGTGGTTCTGCAAACCCAGGGCGGCATGGCTTCATGCTACAACATCCTGTGGTGACTCATTCCGAAAGAGTAACAAAGATCATAGGACTATGAAAAAAACCTGGCTTCCCGTGAGCAGAAGGAAAGACACGTCTGCATCTCCGTCTGCTTGCGTCTGGAGAGCGCCTGTGTGTGTTGTAAAGAAAAGCCGCCGGTTCAGGGATCTCAGGAGACCGGGTTTGTTTTATGCGTGTGCATGTTCTGCGTGCTACAACACGAAGCCGGCCAGCTGATAGCGGAGGAGGTACTGTCCCTGGGAATTGTAACTGCTCAGTCGGTAAAAAAAAAAAAAAAAAAAATAGAACAGACCCTTGCCTGCCATCAGCACAGGGTGCCTTTAGATAGTATAAAGGAGAGAACGGCCACATAAGTTCCGAGCAGGTCCTAACCCTCCACCCCCACCTCCAAAAAATAAGAACGGAAAAGAAAGCGAAGCCTGGACTGAGGGAGTGTTACAGGCAGCGAATTGCTCAGGACTTCAAACACAGGGAGTCATTCTGTCAAGGGGAGGGGGCGGGTGGGGGCAGGCACTGGGCCTCTCTAACAAAGTCCTCCTCTCTTTGCTCCCTCCCACTTCATTCACTTGCAAATCAGTGTGTGCCCACCAGAGCCAGCTCTCCGGAGTCCGTAACCTTCCCATCCCAAGAGCTGCAGTTTCAGCCGCTGCAGCGAGAACCGCAGAGCCCGGGGCGCGCAGCGGCAGACGCAGCGGCGGCGGCAGAAGCAGCCTGGGCGGGTCGCGGGGTCTCCCCGGGCGCAGCAAGGCGAGCCAAGGTGGGTTCGGTCTCTCTTGGTAGTGGTGGTGGTTGTGCCTGCCTTTTCTGTTTTTTAATTCCATAGCTTTGATGGAACCAATCAGAGAGCCCTCTCCGCCGGGCGGGTGCGGCGTGCGCCGGGAGTTGGGAGGGATGCTCAGCCTGCCGGCCGGGTCGGAACACGCGCGCGGGTCCGGCTGCGCGGGCGGCGCTGCTGCGGCTGCCCAGGACGGGCGCCGCTTCCCGGGGAGCCGGAGCGCCGCTGCTCTGCCTTCTGGTAAGACCGATCCGCCCGGGGCTAGGCGGGGGCATTGGTCAGAGGCGCCGGGAAGAACCCGCTGCGTTTCTCTCCGCGGGCAGGGGCTTCCAGGGCAGCGCCGGCGCGTGCAAAGTTAGCCGGTCAATGACCAAGGGCGCTGGCGCGCGCAGGACCCGCGAAGCCATTTGGGGCTTGATTTCTTCCCACCTGCCCGCATCGCAAGGGTCCCTGCAGGATTGCTTTGGCTGAGTTAACGTTTCTTGGCTTTGGGGGAAGGCAGAAAATTAGGTAGCTCGAAAACTCCTGAAGGCTCTCAATAAGGAAAACTTAAGCCCAAGAGATGACTGGGCCCACAGAGGGAGCTAAAGAAAACTGTTAGCTCGCCCGCTCGGGGCAACGCCTGCCGGCTCGCAAAGGACCGAAATGCTTAGGTTGCGAGGCAAGTCCAGCGTTGGACTCCGAAAACGGAGCACACGGTCCAGGGATAAGTCATGCGGGAAACGCAGCTCGCCTGCTCGAGCTCTCGCGGCTGGCCCGGCACAGGTCTGGGGGAGGACGCTTCCCCGGACCCGCGGGGGAGCAGACTGGGGGCGCCGGGGGCCCGACGCAGGCGGAGTGGATGGAGCCCTCGCTGTTTGTTACTCCAGCAATGTAACAAACGGGGACGCTGCAACGGCCTGCGCCGCTGCAGCTGCAGAGCCCGAATTACTTCTGTAGTTCGACTCTCTTCTGCCGAGAGTTGCCGGAGATTTTCAGATGGCAGATGCTGGGGAGGGCAGCGTGCTGCTGAGGAGGGCAGCCGCTGCTGCAATAAAATCCATATTTGATGGGGAGTTACATGCAGGTCTCTGTGAGTGCGAGGGACTGCTCTCCTGAGTTAACTACTGAGAGCATTGAAGAACCAAGAAGTTTAATCATCCGGAGTGGCTACACAGTCTCTCTCTCTCTCTCTCTCTCTCTCTCTCTCTCTCTCTCTCTCTCTCTCTCTCTCTCTCTCTGACATTTTAATTATGATATTCCCTTAAAGACGTGCAGCAGGCCCGTGTCTTGTCTAAACCTCATTTCCACTTACTGAAGCACAGAATGTGGGAAAGCAGAGGTTTTCCCTGCAAGAACGTTGCTGGAGTGGCTGGTGCGCACATACATGTACGGCTGCCCTGGAGGAGTGCACATGCCAAATGTGTGCTTTCTGGGTGTTTATTATCCAGCAGGTGCACACGCCTCCATGGGCTGGACAAGGAGCACGGGGCACGGACCCAGGCGATGCACAACTTATCTGAGAATGGCTAACAAATGTAATTATTCAAATTGGGGGGGGGGGGCGGGTTAAGGATTGCTTATTCCCTTTCTTTCCTTGCTGATGCCTTTACCTAAAAAGGAAATCCTTTAGGATTGTACTCTGATGGGGGAAACGAAAATCTCTTCCACTTTAGCTTAAGCATCACCCTTTGTGTAACATCACTTGCATGGTTTCATATTTGCTGCGAGAGAACCAGAAAACAAGTTGTGGGAAGGAAGGGGCTCTGATCGAGCAGATGTCTTCATTATGTCAGAAGGAGGAGGGTCAAGTTGACGCTGGAGGCCAGATTTTCAAGGCAGAGCTTCAAAACTCAAAAGCAACCCAACACTTGCCTGGAAAATACACCACACAAGATTCTATCTCACAGTGTTTTGCTCTTTGGGTTTGTTCTAATTAAGTAGGTATTGGGGGAAAATAAAAGGCAGATCATTTTCTGCCTATTTTGATGGTTCGTGGCATGCTTTTGAGGCAGAGGAAGTAACCAATTCAGAAAAACTAGAGAGGCAGCAGCACATTTCTGAAGGAAAATGGCAGTGGTTTAGTTCTACTCTACTTGTCTACAATTATCTTTAGCTGCCATTGTAAGTGACAGACTGGTGTCTCTCTAGGGACTTTTAGTCTCTTTACTATCTGGCTTTTACATCAATTTATTGCAATTACACTTCTTAATGCTAACTCTGCAAAGATAATATATAGAAACAAAATCATTTTCTACCAAGTTGCCTATTATCAGAAAACATGCACTTATCTCCTCCACCCACCACTTCCATCAGCTTTGCAAGTAAAAACTTACTCTGAGGCACTCTGCCTTTCTACGAAAAAGAAAATCTATCTTGAAAAATACTGCTCTGAGATCATGAAACAGATTCAATTTCTAGAAAGCATAACTGCAGTTCCAGGACATCAAATGACACTTCCTTTTTGCAACTGCATCAATAAATTGGAACAGTGAGTTCTGGATATCTAATTAGAGTTAATTGAGTGATTGGCCCACATAGGGATTTAAAAAAAAAAAAGCTAAACATGACAAATACTCTGAATAAAACCATATACCTTCCTAAGAAAGTGAAACTGGAACATGTGGTCCCCCCCTTCTGGTCCTTCTTTGCTTTGCAGTCACGAATGCCAACTTACTGAGGCAACTTACTCTTAAAGGACAGAAACTTTTTTTAGTTGGAAAGGGCCTCTAGTGGGTCACTTTACCCACTTCTCCCTGTACTTCAGTGGCATCATGGATTTTGTTATCTAAGATAATAAGCATTTACTCCCTAGGCAAGTTAGTATTCTCTAAACACTAGCTTGACATGCAAACCAGGTGAAAATCATCATCACTGGCATCCTTTGTGTAGTTCCTCTAATTTAAGGAATCCAAGATTATTTGCACAGTGTTCTGGGAATCCAGACTTTTGGTAACTTTTCAATGATTACAAATAAAAGCAATGGATAATTAATAAAGAACTCACCACCATCACTATGGTTTTCCTTATGTTTTGATTTTGCCACCACTGTACTCCTTTTCTTTAAATTTACCCAAATAACAATAATGTCACTATAGCTATAACTCAACAAATTCCACCTAAAGGACCCCCACCACTTAAATATTTTCAGCAAAAAACATTGTCATGAACCTCTCAGAGATCCATGAACATTCACAAGTTATACAGAACTAGAGGCTTCCAATTCAAAGAAGTCCCATTCCAAAAAGCATATATTAAAAGTCCAAAAGATGTTCAGATGCATATATCACCCATATTCTGGGAGTAATTTTTTTATGTCTCTCTTTGATGTATCACAACACATGTTAGGTAACCTACTTCTTAAAAATCTGAAACTTAAAGTACAATAAGATCTATGGGACTGAATCAACCTCTTCTGCTGACAGTCTGCAGGTTTCAACTTCCCATTAAAAAATCTGTTCTAAAGTTTGAAATGTGTTCCAAATGAGATAACATCCGCAGAAGCCAGCTGCCTTATGCTGCATGCTTAGTCACAACAGCCCACTCTTTGGGGTCTATCAGACGCAGGGTCTTACTAATAAAAATAATGAGCGGGACCTCTGTCTGAATTGTATTTTTTTAATAGTGTTTCAGTCCAGCAAGTGTCTTCTGGACTTGCCTGATTTGCCTCACAAAAAGATGAAAAGGTAGATAACCGAACCTTCTCTGGTTTATTTGTTCTGAAGAATGATTCTAAAATACAAAGACTCAAGAACATCATGCTAATAGGGAAATTGCTTGAAAAAAATTAAAACACAGAGCACCGAGTTGTCACCCTGTCCCGGTAGAATTAGAAAAGAAATATAGGACTGTGGGGCTTGGGTTGGTTTCAATCTCTTCATTCTTTTATTTCCTTTTTTTCACCTTTAGTTGGGAGTTTTACTCTATTTTAAAGACAGATGAGAGGTGGAGGCACTTTCCTGCACAGTAATATTTTTGTTTGAGCTTTCCTCTTATGAAGATTAACTGGCCTACATTTTTTAAAGTTCCTATTCCTAGAACTGCACCTTTTTTTTCAAAGCAGTCAGATGAGAAACTTCGGGTTCTCCCTAATTAACTGCAGAGTCAAATGCATAGTCTCCGTAACCTCATCATTCACAAAGTCAGGAGATAAGGAAAAAGCGGGCGAGCACAAATAACCCTTCACGAAGGTGGTGCACCTTCATTTACTACAAAAGTAAGTGGAGTAAAGCCCTTTAAGCCAAAAAAGGTTGGGTCAGAGCAGGCCAGATGCAACCAGTCCTCCTAACTGTTCCAGACTGAACTACCCAGGAAACTCGAACTCTTCCCACAAAGAAAACTCACTGACCAATGAACGCTCTGAGCTCACAGGCATAAATGTAGACAGACACGTCTGCAGAGGGTCCTATGTCCCCCATCCCCACAGATTATTAGAAATCATCTTACCTTGCTTTATCTGTTTAATATCTTTACACGAACAGTGTTGGGTGCTCATTTCCTCTATTAATCGGATCAACTTGCTGAGATGAGTAAGAGGAAGAGTTTAATTAAAGCCAGAATACTCTTGAACCTGATGTGCAGTATAAATGGGTAGCATGGGTCCCAAGCTGTTCCTGCAGTATGCCATCAGTCCTCTTGTGTAGAAGAGAACAAGTTATGAAGATGAGGACTATAAAGCTAGCCCCTACAGAGTATGATTTATCTTTGCATTTTATCACTGGAAAGAGCACTGTGGTCTTCTCTTTCTACAATTTCCCAAATTGGTAGATCACCCAAAAGATGTTCAGGAGACCTAATAAGTTATAGGAATGAAAAAGCAGCAAGAGAAACTTAAATTGAGGTGTCCAAGTGACAAAATGAAAAGAGATAAGGGGTTGAGTTTTTTACATAAGAGGGAAACATAAGAATAGACATAAGATCAAAACTGCCATTTTTGCTCGGGTTGTATTTTCTACTTTATAAATACTGCCGCTGTTAAATACAACTGTATAAACTGATTACATCACTAACCTGCTTATAAATGCTTACACTTCTCTACCACAGAATGAAAATTTGAAAATTATCCTTTAAAAACAATGGCCATCTAAAGGAAATGATCCTGCATGAATCATAAAATAACCAGGAGAGTGCATATTTTTAAAAAGTGATTTGAACTCTCAGGAGAACCAAAGAAAGAGATTTTATTAGTACTTCAAATAACATCAGGTCTTTTTTTCTATTATCCTCATTGTTCTGCAAGCTGAATGGATATACTCTGTGTGTTTTTTTGACACCTGCAACCCAAAGTCTATAGCAATATAAGCTAAATATGTCACCCATTTGAATCCTATATGTGGTATATATAATGACAGACTGGCCTAGCAAGACAACCCACTTCACCTGATAATAAAAAAAAAAGTAGTGACCAATGGGCTCTGAATTATTCTATATCCAAATAATAATGATTATAATTACAAAGTAGATGCTAATAAATTAACCTCTACTGAGTTTTCCTTCATGTCACCCACTAAGTATTTTATGCACATTCAGTATGGTAATAATTACTCAGTTGATCAAAGGAAAATGTTATAGTTGTATCCTCTCTATTTAGCTCTTTTTTTCTGGTCTGAATTTCCAGGGAATTTCTGTTTGAGCCAAGCACTTAATGAATGTGCTCTTAACTAACACTTGTGATATCTTAGAAGCAGAAGTGTGACTCTCCCTGAGAAGCACAGAGTGGGCAGAGGGCACGGGAATGATTGAGTTGTTTTGACCAGAGCAGTGCAGATTTTAAGGCTGAGGAAACGTCTGTCGGTTATTCAGTGTTGAAAAACCATTTACAAGTATGCATTGGAGTTTATAATTATAGGAAAAAGGATTGTGTGGGCCATTTGTCTGAACAGAATAATGGTACTTTTATAAGAGAATAAATGATTTTTTCTCCTGCCCTCAAAGAGAGCCTGGTGTTGGAGGGGGTCCTTCACGAAGGTAGCTGAGAGTGACAGCTATTCACTTCATTGACAAGGGGCATCCCAACATCACGGCACCCTCTGAGGTCATTGGAGCTCTCTCAGTGCATTGGCATATTCACTATGTGTGTAGCCTTTGGGGCTGCAGAGAGTTGAGTGAAATAGTATTTATTTCCCTCTTTATATGATAGGTAAAAATTATTTCCTTCTTTTATCACCGCAATTTTATTATTTCATTACCATCCTAGTTCAGTGTTTGTTCTGAATTTTTCTTTACAAGTAAAACTTCACTAGGAAGGGAAGGGGGGAGGGGGGGAGGGCAGATCACCTCTTAATACAATATTGTATGTGGTTGACATTGCTAAGCCATTTCCATTGAACTCTATTCTTTCTATTGCCACCACTCAAAAACTCTTGTCGTTAGCCCAGCCTTCAAGGACAGTTAGAAAATTAGAAGTATAATCAGAGAATGTGAGAAGCAGATAGTAGCTTGGAGATCATTTCACCCAATATCTGTCCTTTATATTTGAGATAACTGATGACCAGAGAGATGAAGTGACTGGTCCATGGATACATTGTATTCTTTTATCTCTGCCCCTCTCTTCTGTAACTTAACTTCTAGTTATTGAGTGTTATTGCTTTTTACCATCTCCACTTAATTCTGACATTAAAAATTAAAGAGGAAATGTAAATCTCTAATACTGCTATTTATAAATATGCTATGAAGGAGCACACATGGAAACTCAGGAAAAAATAAAGATACAAGCTTCTCTGGGAATTTCACGTATTCATGCCATTTTGTAAAGCTCTTGTTGTGAAGAAGTGTAGTCATCCTTTGAAATTTTGACCAATACTTGTGGACACATAGTAAAATTTAGGTTTTTGTTTTCTTTGTAATGGCCTGATGGCAATTGTGAGTAAGCTGTATCTAAGTCAATGATTAACCAGGCTAGCCACACTCGTGCGTCCATCTTTGAAAAAACAAAACAAAACAAAAAGGTCACTGGCAATTGGCCAGACATGAAAAATGATGACAACCTATTCAGTGTTTCATAAATCTCAGTTTATTCCATTTAAAGACTTGGTGTCCCTTCCCACTTCTTGGGAGTGAAAATTTTAACTCTTTCATGGAAGAGTAGGGATGTTGTTTCTTTTCTTATAGCAAAACTGAAATCTGGCAAATAACCCAATGTCAACCTCCCCTCTTTAAAAAAAAAAAAAAACTATTAATGCTTCATAAAATTCAAAAGTCTGAGGACCATTGGGTCAGATAATGAGTAACTAACTTCATGATGAAAAATTATTGACCTGGCTCTCTTCTTTCTTATTTGGATGAGTGAAAAGTAAAGGCTAATTATAATGATATTAAAAACAGCCAAAAAGACAAACTAAAGCCATTTAATCAAAAGGTATCTTTGGCTTTCCTAATTAACCCTTATAGATATTAATACTAATGTTTGTAATACTAATACACTTCTTGCCTGTATTGACAACTCCTGGAAGCATGTGCTTAGCCAAGCTGAAGGCCAGACTGTCATAAACAATGAATTTGACTACTTACATAGTGCATTATTCAGTAAAATCAAAAAGTTTTACATCTATGTATATCTAATTTGATCAGTTAAAGAAAACTCAACTAAACTTAACCATATACATTGTCAAAGTGGTGTTTTATTTTTTTCCTAAAAGTGAACTTCATACAACTGTGGACAAATTTTCAAAGATGTTCATTTGTATTTTAAGGTATGCATTTTAACTTCAAAAAACAACTGCCTTCTAATGTAGTGTATAGATTTCAGTCATGAAAAATTAGCTTATATAAGTGTTTAGCTCTTTCGCAGGATTAAAAACAGTTTCATTAATCTACTATCATCCGTTTTATAAAATGTTTGAAACAGCCCAATTTCACATTCAAGTACAATATTCTAAGCTCTTCTTAGCAACAGGTTTTAATTTCACACAGATCAAAACGAAGTGATCAGACTTAACTAAACACCAATGCAAAATGATAAAATCCACACCCAGCCTGTTACATCACTGCTGAATCCTAAATGGAACCAAGCTGAGCTACTGCATCGCCCAGCAATTATTCTTAAATTAAACTGCTTCTTTAAAAAGTATCTAGTTGGGATTTTGTCAGCATTTCATAAAGAATTAGTTCTAAGAGGAAGGCCATATAACAATATCAGTGCCACAGTTCCTATCCTTTTCTGACTCCTATCTCCCTTTGTATCAAAAAGTGGATGTTTGGTGCAGATCTTGATTAGGAGAGGAGAATAAAAGAGTCCCAAACCTCCAGACCCAAAAAGCACCCCCAGCTCTGCCATGATTTTTGCATTTGATGTCCATTCACCTGCAGGCAAACTGCCTTTGAAATAAGTGCAGACATGCCAAATATGGGTCCACTGTTTAAAATGTTTTTCTCATGAAACTTCCCTTTCTTTCTTAAGTTTGCCTTTAATTCTCAGATGGCACTTTTCACAACATCTTTCCAAGTAGTATGAAGGTTGGTTTTTCTTACAAATATCCCTTACCCCTTGAATTTAAATGTGTATGTACTATGTGTTCTAATAAACAAACAAATGAAATTGAAGAGATGACCACAGTAGAGGAAAAGACACTGCAAACTATCTAGAGGTCACATGAATAACCACATCCTTGAAAAGAATGCTAAATAGGCCAGTTAGTGTATTTAAACTGTGAAGGTGAAAGCTACAGGAGAGGCAAATGCTCTCAAGCCACTAAGTTGAATGTGATGAAATAAAAGATTTTTATGTAGTAGACAGAAGAGAGAAGAAATTGTTGACACCCTGTGCTAGGTTAATTGGGCACTGGAGAACAAGTTGGCTTTGCACCCTGAGTATTTTGGGCATTAATAGCACACAGGTTTACTTCCCAATTTGTCACTAAATTAAAAGGAATTTTTACATGGGTTGGTTTTTCTTTTTCTTTTTTCTCCATACAACAATCTTTTCACCTTGGCTGGTTAGAGAAACCAATCACAGAGAATGAGAGCCAAACTGGCCCAGCTTTGTAAGTAGAAATACACACGAACATCCATGATCTTAGGGAGACTTTCAAGCAAGGGGTGAAATCTGGGCCTCCTGTTTAAGCAGCAACCCCCAAACCCCAGTTGCTCAGAAGATGTGCCAGTCCAGTGTGTTCCAAAGCAGGGTTCATCTAACTGACAAATAGTCCCAAAAATGTTGCAAAGATTTCTGGGAAATTCCATATTTGATTTCCTGCCCACCCAAAGCTCACCTGATATAAGATGCCTTAGGAAGTAGATAAATCCAGGTTGGGAAGAAAATGGATTTAAAATACCCCTCCTCCATCTCAAGATCACAGTTTTAAGGGGAAAGCACCCCAGCATAGGCACAGAGTGAGAGCTCAATAAACGCTTCGTGGGTGAAAGTCTCATACAAGCTGCAAATGAGTCTCTTAAATAAGTATTTTTCCAATTTACTTCTTTTTCAAGTTCATTCATACCAGTGAAAAAATATAACTTTTCTGTCCCATGCTACTAATTTTTAATAATTCTGACACCTTTAAAGAGAGCCAGTTTCAAAGGAAGCCTTATCAATAGTGTCCTGAGAGCTATAAAGACTGAGCATGTAAATAGAGTTGCTCAGCTTTCAGAACCAGGCCACCAGACCTCTTCTTCCTCCAGGCAGACTTTTATTAAACTTGGTATTAAACAATGTTGCCCGGAGCCTGATTAACAATTTATGCTTTCCTAAGCAGATTAGCAGAAGTCTGTCATTTTGATTTTTTAGTTCTTAAGTTATGTTTGGAAACAGGATGTGCTTCGCAGCTTATACTTTCAATACATTTTACTTTTCAGAATTCAAATATTGTTCTTTCTGAAGCTGCTTTCTTTTACAGTTTTAGTACCCAAGTATGTTACTATATATTTTCTATGATAAATAAAGCAGTTGCTTTTTTGCTAAGTGCGTTTTTCAACCTCACATTTCAATAATCCTCTATTTCTTTTCAAGATATTTTGAACTTGTTACTTGAGAAAAACTAAGAAAGATTATTGGTAAAACTGAGTAGGATAATAATAAAAGCTAACACAGAGAACACTTAAAATATTTCAGGCACTCTTCTAAGTGTTTTACATGAAGTTAATGTTTATAGCAATGCTCTGAAGTAAATACTATCAACCTTCCCACTTTTAACGACAAAACTGGTGGAGGGGAGGGGATGGGCAGCAGAGTGAAGCAACTTGCCCAAGGTCACACAGCTAGTACTTGTCAGAGTTAAAATTAAATCTTGGCAGCCATGATAGCCCATGTGTATACACACACACTTCTATATCTGCTGTATACACACCAAATGCAATGTACACCTTTCTCGGGACTCAAAAATGTCATTAGATGGAAAACAAGAAAATACATCTTTTCTCTTCATTCCTCAATGAATTTATCAGTATAATTATAGAAAAAGTTAGGTAAGTTAATGATAGCCCAAAGCCTCACAAAGCCTTTCAGCTTCGGGTCTGATTCTTGCCTTTAATTTGAGTCAATCTTGCAATCACTTACTGTTGATCCCAAGGGAACCTGGCAAGAGAGAGTCTGAAGGTTCAGATTCATCATTCATTAATTTATTCGTTCTGTAATATTTATTGAGGGCCTCCTATGCCTGGTGCTGGAAAGACAGTGGATGACAAGACAAACATATACTTGTGACAGGGGGAAGTAGTTAGATTTTTTTTCCTCATACTTTAGAGAAGATAAATACCAAATGGACTAAAGATTTATGAGTACCAAATTAAACGGTGACTTTAGCCCATGATTAGATAAATATATGTTTACAGTTTTTGGATGGTAATGGGCCTTCTAAGCACAAAGTCAGAACTTGAAATCTAAGTGAAGGAAGACAGCATCATTAGAATGCCTCCTCTATTAATAATGAACACATAGCACTAGCTTTGTATATAATAAATAGGACATTTGGAGTTGATTATATTTGCATCTTACAGGAATACAGAAATTAGCTTTTGGTTCCAGGTTATGTCATGACATATAGGGTCTCGATTCATTTTCAGGTTTGGCTTTTGATCTGCCTCAGCTTAAAATTAAAAAAAAAAAAAACACCATATCTGTCTTCAGTACCAAAAGCTTATTAAGAGTTTTATTTTTTGGTGCTATGCCCCAAAATGTTTTCAGTGTTTCATTCATGAACAACTACAATTTCCCCAATGAGTTTGCCTTCCAGCATACAGCTTTACATATACTGATCAGTAGAAATACATTTCAGCAAGAAATCTTTTCATATAAGAAGACTAGCTGAAATTTGAGATTTAGACAGCAGCATTTCAAGTCAATAACCATTTACTGAACACTTTCGTGCAAGGCATTGTTGTGTTGGGTACCATGGATACCACTATGCTTTGAAGTCACACTGGTTACAACATGTATTTAGTATTAAATATGACTGTTAGGAACTTCCATTTTAGAAACTTATCCAATGAATAAATAGAAATTCTATCAGGATTGATTCCATTAGTCATGAAATAGATTAGGATCTACCATTGCTAAATCTAGAGTTTCATGTGTTGGCACTGCAACTTGGTACCAGTATTCAGCCGTCCTGGGGGCTTATCCCCGGCGTTCAAGTTCATTCATCTTCCCCTGGCCAAATAGTACTGGATCTCAGGAGAGACGTCAAGGATTTGTTTCTCCAGGAAGCTTTCCCTGACCTATCCTGCTCTCGGCTGCAAGTTCTCACTTCACGAACCTGTAAGATTTTACATAACCTCAACACAACTGTAAATACATCTCTCCAAAGGTCTAGGAATCAAAGCTGTCACATTGGAATCATCTAGAGAACTTACATCTAGGTGTATTATGTAAGTTAAGACATAACATTGTTTTTTTGTTTGCTTGTTTGTTTGTTTTTAATCCTCACCTGAGGATATGTTTATTGATTTGAAGAGAGAGAGACACACACACAAATATTGATCGGTTGCTTCCCATATGCACCCCAACTATGAATCAAACCTGCAATTTTTTGAAGTACGGAGTGGTGTTCCAACAAACTGAACCCCGGCAAAAGGACAAGATATAGCAGTACTTTTGACAAGTAGCAAGAGTACATTAGATGTTTGTTATGAAAGCAAGTGGAGAGTTCCCATTTTTTAATTCTAGGCTTTACTTATATTCCTTTTCATTATTTATATTGGATCTTAATTTTCTTCTCTTGTAATCTGATTTCCTTTGAACACATTGTGGTGCTAAAGAAAGTTGGTACTAGCCATCCTAGATGCCCAGGTCAAAGAGGTACACCCAACAGAAAGATGATAGCCCCAGGATGACCTTAGTTACTTTAGCCAAATATCTGAAATAGGGTCTATAACCTGTGGGTCTCCTAATATAATACTTGAATTTTTTGTTCAGGATTTTTTCATCTAAAAGTTGACATTTCAGCCCTGGCTGGTGAATCCAAAGGTCGCTGGTTCAATTCCTAGCCAGGTCACATAACCAGGTTGCAAGCCAGGTCTCCTGCCAGGTCTGTAGCTGGAGGCAGGTGAAAGGCAACCACACATTGATGTCTCCTTCCCTCTCTGCCTCTTTCCCTTCCTCTCTCTCTAAAAATAATTAATAAAATCTTTTTTTTTTTTAAGTTGACATTTCTTTGGCCACTCCACCCCACAGCATAGAATTCTTTATAGCTTTTATTTACATGTTAAGGTTGAAAACTGAAACTGTGTATTTTCCCTCTTTGATGTAGATTAGTATGATAAACCTTGGTTAGCTTTTGGTATATTATGTACCTTGTATATTTATTATATACACTCTTATGTACATGTTTTAGATCAAAATCATTTTCCCTTAAATACCTACTCTGGAAATGTTTCTTGAGATTCTCTAGGAAGTCTAATGCCAGATTCTACATACCTTGTTATAACCTTGAACATGGCTGTGGACAATAGATTGAATTCAATTTAACTGATTATGTAGTCCTGTTTCATTCCTTAAGTAGCAGTTAGAGTATGTAATAGGGTCTTCATGAATATTATTTGGCAATGAAATGTAGAGTTCAACCCAGCTCGGAGGATGCCAACTGTTTTGTAAGCTTGTGAAATGAAGTGAAAGAGGCTTAAGTGATGTTCTTTATACTTCCCCTATGTATGTGCTACCCATCAGCCCGAAGTCAAAGGTGCATAGAGAATTTTAAACTTACTGATCAATAGCAGTTAGCTTGTTTTACATGATCAGACTTTCTAGACTCAAATAGGTAGCATGGTACATTCTGGAAATTTTCTCTCTTTCCCTCTCACCACCGTGGGAAATTGTAACTTCCAAGGAAAAGGAGTAGAAACTCGAAACCCAGCAATATTAGAAATGTGATTCTGCTTCTGCACCATTCTTTTGATTAACACTTTCCACCAAAAGCATCTCACGTTAACACAAGTAATGTATAGGAAATGTCCTCCCCCACACTTCCCAGCCCCAACTTTAGAATAATAAGTAGAGGATTAAAGGACTTTCAGGAATGATTAGGCTCATAAGGTTGAAGGAGAAGCCAATAAGTAAGCCTATTAACTGAGGAGAGGCTATCAGAAAAGCAAGCTGTGGTAATCCATGGTCAGCATCCTAAAGATCTGATTGCTTCTTACTCTTTCTCACTAAGGGCTTTCACCTTATGTATTAGGATGCTTTGAGCTATGAGTAAGAGAAAAAGATTCATTTCCAACTGGAGGAAGGAATAAATAAAGTTGTGTTTTACAGAAATGAGGACCCACAGGAAAATAGGTTCACGTGACCCATAAATGAGTGGTGTGACAAAAACTCGGGCAGGACCTTTCTGTTTTTCCATCATGCCACCTTCAACATCAAAGTCATTTAACCCCTGTTCCTCCTCAGCCTTTTGGATGGTTGCCAGGGGCAAGTGGGGCTACGTATGCCCTTATTCTTGTCCAGCAACACAGAGGATAACCTCTCTCACAACCAAGGACGTAGGGTCGTGCCCTTCAGCCTCACTGAGCAAGATCAGATCATAGGACCATTCTTGATGCACCATTAATTGCTGAGAAATTCCATGTGTTTGTGGGCTTTTTAGACTAAAGGTTCATTCTTGAGGTCCGATTCCCCTGATTCATGTGTGCGCGCGTGAGTGTGTAAGGGGAGATACCTGGACCAAACAGATTCTCTTAGGAAAAATGGTGAGAAAAGGATGCTGGGTGACCAACATTGTCTACTACAATTTAGTCTCTGAGAAACAGTATTTCTCTAAATGAAAATCTAAGTATCAGATAAGTGAGAGATTCAAAAGAGATTCGGTTTAATCAACTATGGCTTTAGAGGTAATAGATAACAAGACCAAAACGCACCTGTTCCATCCAGGGAGGGTTACCTGCACAAAGGCAGCTAGAGACATACTGAACCATTTGAATGACCTCTGTGTCTATCTTTGATTTTACTCTGTGCATGAAGTGGGTTTCTGGTATATTTGTTTTGGGAATAGACTGACTAGAAATACATCACTGTCCAAAAAGAAAACATATTTTTTTTCCAGCCAGGGATTTGAGGCTTAACTAGCTGGAAGGAAAGTATAATTTCATCTTGTTCTCATAGTCTCATTTAGAAAATAACCTTAAAAGATCCGAAGGACACCATGTCATGTGAGCACTTTCCTTGCTCTTGGGGCCTTGACTTGGGCTTTAACTTTTCTAGCATGTTCTGAAGTATTTCCTTAAGCAATGTTTTTGCCGTTAGCACTGTCCTAACCACTGGAGCTTTAAGTAAGCTTGAGAAGTGCTGTTTAAAAATAGCATTGCAAACAATTTTCTTCTCTTTTTGTTACTAAAAATACCTCAAATTTTTCTTTAGGAACAATTTTTTTTTCAGTTTTATTTGGAAGGCAAATAAGCAGAAATACAGATATTTATCTAAATCCAAGTCAAAACAGTATGAGAAATAGTTATAAAATTTAAAAGTGAAAACCAGATATAGTGGTGCCACTGTTATCTGGGCAGTTTTAGGCAGAGTGAGATTCTGGGGTGGCTTTTTTTTTACAAATGCATGTATGTGGATCTGATACATACCACACAACAAAATATTGCTGAAACACCCTGTAATAAAGTCTAAAATGTTACTTTTCTGTCCTAATCTTATTTGTATTCCCTGAGAGATGACCTTGACACAAATATGAGTCCACCGTCCTGTAAATGTTTATGACAAAAATCTCTCTTTTTTATTTTATTTTTTTTACCTAGCCAGTTAGGGGCAGAATGAAGGAGTCATGACCATAAAAGTTTCATATTTAGTTAGATGAGCTGCCTGTGAAACTTTGAAGCAAGGGGTCATCCGGTGTCATCCAGCTCTTACACTGCCCTACTTTTGCGTGACAAAGGGAGCTCCCGGTTGATAGTGTGGGTACAATGACATTCTAGTCAGGCAGATGATCCTGTTGGCCACTTCTGTTAGTGCAGGTTCCCCCTATAAAATAAAGATAATGGTAGTTTCAACTTCATAAAAGTGCTCTGAGGAGTAACTGAGGTAATGCTGACAAGAACCTCAGCAGCTTGATGAGCACACAGGAAGCACCCCCTGAAATGTTAGATGTTTCCATTGCTGCTACTGTTATTACCATCATTTCTTACAAATTTTAGATCAACTTGAGGGTCAAGGTCATTTTTAACCTACTGAAAGCTTTTTACTTTCTAACTTCACTAATTGAAATGAAGCACAGCATTTTTTATGTCACAAATGTAATGCGGCGCTAGGGGCAATATGCCCATAATTCTACTCACTGGAACATGTTTTGGCTGACACAGTGAATGTGGCAAATTGTGGCTTAAATTCAGAATTTCCTCAGAGCCTCCTCAGCACTGTTCCCCAGAAAATCTGCAGCTCGAGCTGGTCTCCTCCTTTGGGCTTAGAAAGGTGTGAACAGAATGCAGCCAGAATGAAGAAAAAGAGGGCAGATGCGAACTCCGTTCAGCACTCTGCTGTGATGGGCCGTGGATAGCATTCTCATTCTCACCCATTTGCCAGCCTGCCCTTGTTCCTGGGCAGTGAGTGACTGCAGGGAAAAGCAACAGCTCACAAGACGGCACCACAAACATGACACTCGCAGGAGAACACATGAGCATGCAGACACACACACAACAGCTCTGCCACCAAAAATACCTCTAATCAAATTCGGGAAATGACTTTACGGTTCAAAACAGTGACATAAGATGGTCCTGAGCTCTCCCCTGTCCAGCACCAAATCTATAGCTAAATCTATTGCGGAATAGCTCCCTCCGAACGGGACATTATTACGGATTCCCCGTTTCCCCACCTCACCCCCATTTGCGCACCCCAACCCAGCCCCTGTCCCCCTTTCCTCTGGCCATCACCACATTGTTGTCTGTGTCCATGTATCATGCCTATATTTAACTGGCCAGAAGTTACATTATTTCAACACCTTAAATTTTGAGTAAAAGGTTTTAGCATTAACCTAACGTGGCAGAAATGCATAGACTCTTCAGTATTATTCTAATGGATGTGCAAACAAAAAGTTTGAGGTGCACCATGATAGACCTCGGAAGGCCAATGTGTGTGTACTCAGCCATTCATATCAGTGTAAGTTTAGCTGACGTGCTTCTTGTTCATCCCTAAATTGATCAGTTGGGGCACTTCTATAGCCAGCATTAGATTTCCCAGAAATCCAGTCCGGGTCGCTCTGAACTCTGCCCAGACCTAATTCGTCTGCATAGTCATTACCCTAGCACGGGTGGAGAACACCCCGGAACTATAGTTCTCTCCTGGCCGGCTGCCAATTTTAAGGTCTCCTGAGAACAGTATATTGATCAAAAATAGACACTGAAACACACAACAAAGTCAGATGAGTCCAATTCTCTATTTCTCTAACTCTCTGGTATACTCAATTTACATTACCAAACACACAGGCTCAGATTGAAGTGCTTTTACATCTTTTCTCTATAAACAACCACTGGCTACATGGAGTATTTTAGCTCTAGAGGACGTGTATCACTTGCTGCTCATGCGCCCTTTCAGAGCCCCTTGGATTCACCTGCCTCTCGTTCCAGCCGCCGCCATGATGACCGTTCCGCACAGGTTCACACTGCTTCTTCTTGGTGCCATCTGACAGTCGGTCCTGTGGCATATGCCCCTTGTCTTGTGCTCTGGGGCTTCTCAGTTGGTGCCACAGACTGAAGGTGCCACAGGACCCTGTTCCATGCTCAACTGTAGACAGCCCAGCCTGCACTTCTGGGTTGTCTATGGTTTAGCATTTTGACTAACGGGGTGAGAGCCCGTGGGTAAATGCTGCTTTCCCAGGAGACAGAATTCTGAAATTCATCTTGAGCATCTCTAGGGTGATCCAACCTGACGGTGATGGCCAACCTGATGACACTTTCTTGATTTGGTTCTCCTTCTTTCTGGCTTTGCTGCCCTGAAATACTGCTCTCTGGAGGGGAAAAACCACGCCCCATTAAAGTATTTGCAGGTAAAACAAATTTGGGGAAATGAGTGACAGTTCTAGAAATCAAGGCTACCAGCTGGTGGAAGCTGTGTTGCTAACTCAGCTCTGTGCCCATAAACACCTTTCTCTGCACGTCCCTACTCTTCTTCCAATAGTTACCCATTCATTCATTTATCCATTCTTATTTCTTTCCAACAAGTATCGATTACTGGCCTACTATGTGCTAATTAAAGCAGATAACAATGATGAACATCGTTCCTGTTCCCATCACTGCGAATTTTATATCACGCAGCACATTCTCATAAAGAACTGGTAGAGGACACTTTGGGTGCATCTTCCTTAACTCTGAAAACCAAGGTGCAGGTTGCTCTGCAGACTGGATAATGAAGGGAAAAGACGTTAGAACCCAAACAATAGAAGTCCATAATAGAGGCTGCAACAGGCCATTGGGAAATCTCCATGCCACAGACATTCAGTGGTGGGGCAGAGTACATTTTACGGCAGGGATGAAAGAGTTAAAATCAAAGCGACCTTCTCCAGACCACACACAAGGAGACCAGCTGCTGGTGTCTCCAGCCTGTGCGGAGCTCAGCCAGAAAACAGGGGTGCTGCTTAGCTCTTGGGTGAAGGGCTCTGGAGAGGGTGTTGGGTTGGTGGGAAAGGAAAACAGGCTGGGAGGCAGAAGGAGCCCAGCCTGCACCGTAAACTGCTGCTTAAACAGGTGTACACACGCCGGGGTTGTGTGTCTTTTTAACTGCCACTAAAAGTCCTTATTTAAGGCCTTTACAGAAATCATTTCCTCTTCCTGTGCGACCGTCAGTTGGCAGACGCCTCGGGGAAAGGGGTCTTGTCCTAAAACCCTCTTAAATAACGCTGGTCAGAAATGACTTTTCAAGCTCTCTGCTGAGCAGCACCTTGCCCTCTTCTCCGTGCCCTCCCCAGCGTGCTCCTTTTTCCCAGCCTGATCTGGTTTGCCAGTGACTTCCTTCAGAAACCTCCCTTGTTCTCTGACACCTGTGCTGACATTACATCTCGTCCTGGCAGGCGACTGCCAATTCCCATCGGAAAATGATTGCTAAACATTTCAGCTCACAGAAAGAGTTCCCTCCTCTGCCCACTGGCGTTGTAGAGATTGCCATTATTCCTTAGGACTGTGAGTCCCAGCCCTCCTCCTCTACCCTGTCCCCACCCTGTGCCTGCACAAGTCGGGAAGCCTGTCTTCAGAGGACCATAGCTTACCTGACCCTGTATTGGAGACTAGAAAGGTGCACAGAAGGACTCACAAAAAAAAAAACAAAAAATATGGACAGCAGGCTGGGGAAAAAGCCAAATGCACTGGGCAGTGCTGATGGTTTCAGAAAGAGGTCACGGGGCCATGTCTAGCTACTACACCGTGCTTGTTTGTGACTTTTTCGGAATTAAATTCTTCAGGCCATTTCCCTACATCCTACAGAGAACAAAATATCATCTGTACATTTTTTTAAAGGCATTAATTAAGTTTAGCTCTGACACCCAAGAGTAATGGTCCCTGACCTCCAAATAGGGATGTCACAGGAGGCTAATGGTTGTCGCATAGTCAGATCTGTGTCACATATTGAATGTAGGTCAAAGGATGACTGCTCCCTACTGAAAACAGAAATAACCTTTCTAAGACACCATTTCATATTAGCATAGGCCCATCTGCTCAGGATCAGAGTGAAATTGTGTTGTATCTAAAGGAAATCACATTGGGAGGAGAAAAACACATTTTGAAGCCAAAGTAAACAATGGAATTCATTTCTGTAAGCCTTTATTTACTGATTGCAGATAAATCTTGGCCTGAAATTAATGAAAAATGTGAGCATGTCCTAGTAAAGTTTTGGACACTCATGAACTGCCAACTTTGAGTCATTTTCCACTGTAACTTTCCTCTTGCTACTTTCAAAATGCCTAGCTTCAAAAAGTTTGACATTTTGATGTAAAAAGCATTACAATTCATGTTAACTCATTCATGAAATCCAATAGAAATGGATCAAGTCACAATTATGAATGATTAAATTTAATTGTTTTTTATCTAGTTGCCATAATTGAAATTATAGCCCTGCTGCTAAGGAGATCGCTTACCCAATTTGGGATAAATTGACAAAAATGAGAACTGGAAACTCTTTTCTACTATAGCTCTATCTCTGAATATTCCCCTGAATGATGTCTATCATTAACTTTAATATATTTTGGATATAATTACAAGAAAAAGTACCTTTGTAAGTACCAATCAATTAGTGATGCCTTTATATGGTAGTTTACTTTGTTATTGAAAAGATTTCATGAATTTTTAAATCCTTTAAGTACAGTGTCATATAGAATTATATATTACATGTATTGAGCTATAATAACTGTTGTGGGTTTGAATATTATTCAACCCATGCTTCAATATACTATAGTTCCTATACTGGATCCCTGAAATAATTTAAAACACTTAATTTTGTTAGTAAAAACATGCCTTTAAAAATGTAGTAAAAATTGTGTCTGAGGGAACCATTAATACTTAGGTAATAGAAAATATAAAACTAAATAGCGTGGACCAATTCCATTCTACCATGTAAAATAATGCTGATGGAAGCAAAACGGTGCTTTGAAGATGTAGCCAATAAGATATAACTCTACTTAGTCAGCTGCAAATGCTGTGTATGGTGTGCAGAAGACTCATTACTCATTCCAAAATGGTGATTTAAGTATTCCCACATCTGAAGTAAAGAGCACTGCCACATATACACAGATTCAGGGTGGTGATTAGATTTAGGAGTCAGCCTTATCTGGCTTCTCACCAGTCGTGTGCCCTTGTGTAAATCACAGCCACTGTCCCTCAGTGTCCTCCCTCTGTAGAGTACTATGAGGATTAAAGGAGATTGAGAGCCAGCACACAATTCCTGGCTCACAGTAGGTGCTCAATAAATCTTAGCCACTTTCATTAGTATTATTATTTTATTAATAATTTTTTATTATTGATTATTGTACACAAGTAAAAGTATGATTTCTGTATCCTTGAAGTCCACACCCGTGTACGGGAACCAGCCAGCTCCTTTTATAAAATCAGGATTAGCTCATCCAATTGGACAGTAGAAAGAAGCTTCACGTGGGAACCAGCCATCAGATGCCCTAAAACCTGTTTATCCTGACAATGACTGTACAGTAAAATATAGTTACAAAACAGGAGGTAGCCTACTAGATTTTTTCAAAATCTGTGCCCTCCTACACCAGAAGCGGAAAAGGGTCTCACGTGTATCTATCAGATAGTCTACAATATTACTTACATCATTCATTTATGCAAAATTCTATACGTTGGGCCAGACCCAACCGCTGCATGTTTGGTTAGAGCCAGCCAGCTAAGAATGGTTTTCTCATGTTTACATGGTGGGGAAAAACGAGGGACAGAATAGTATTTTATAACAATTATATAAAATTTAACTTTCAGTGCCCATGAATAAATAAATACAATTTTGTCAGGATGAACCATTTGTGTGTCGTCGACAGCTGCTTTCACACTGCACTAGCGGAGTGGAAGAGTTGCAGTAGAAACCATGCGTGGCCTACAAAGCCTAAACTCTTTACTGTCTGGCTCTTTAGAGAAAAAGCCTCCCCACTCCTGCTCTAATATAGTAAATCCTACTACAAGAAGAAAAAAATTTTTTAATTATATAAGCACATACAACTTAGCAACAGGCTTGATCCCAAAAATTCATTTGTAAGCCATGAACACCAAGAATAAGTGACATTTTGATTCCCAGGCCAACCCACAAATGCTGATTGACTTTTCATTGATTTTTAAATATAGTCCTCAGAACCTGAGTTATGAAATTTGGAAATAGGTGGGCATGGTTGCGGAGAAGAGGAAGAATAGTTACTTCCATGACCTTTTCCTGATTGAAGGCTAGATCTGTACAGCTTTTCTGCCAGGTACTCTCGCACCCTTTGAGTCCAGAGAGCCTTTCTGTTAGGTGTTCTTATATTCCTCATACTGCTCAGTCAAGGGCACTTATAAGTACACACTATTCACTTGTTAAGCGAACTTAGATCCAATTTATTATATGTTATGTATGTTAAATGGTCAGAACGGCCTCAATTTTCCTTTATAGTCGCTGTCTTTTATTGTTAGGCAATTTGCATACATTCGTATCCTTTATTTTTTAAAATGGTCATTTTAAAAGAAGCCACTCTAGTGAAAAATGGTCATTTTAACTTTAAAATCTAGCTCAACATTTCAAGTTTTTAATTGAAAGCACAGCAAGAAATACATTTTACATTGCAACCTGACAGATACATTCATGTATATTTATAACCTAAAGAAAACTTTTACCAAAAATAAAAAACTCTTTGCACATGCAAAGCCATCCATATCTACTATGTTCTATTTCATTTAATTATTTTTAATTTTGTGTAAGGCTTACTAAATGAGTTTCATGACCAACTAACTGTCCCAATCCACAGTTTGAAAAATCTGGATCTACAGCATTTCAGAATAAAAAGCTCAATAGTTATAAGGGAGCTGAGCGAACCGATTCTTTCAGGACTATTAACTGAGCACCTCCTAGGTGCCTGGCCCAGACACCATACCAGAGACTGGGTTGTTAGGATGAACAAGATGCTCTTCTTAAATTCAAAGGGACAGATATTTAGAGGGGAAGGTAACAAGCAAAGAGAAAGTGGTGTGGGTTTTAGCCTGGGTACACACAAGCTGTAGTGTCAGGTTTCCCACAGCAAGTAAAAAATATCTGACTCCCCAGTGAAGGACAAATATCATATGATCTCACCCATTAGGGGACAATAATGAACAAAACTAACAACAAGCAAAACAGAACCAAGTATATAAAAACAAGGAATAGGCCTTCAGTGGTCAGGGGAACGGGGTAGGGGGGAGGGAGAGGTAGAGGCAAAGAAGGGGAGCAGCTTAGACAAGAACCTAGTATAAAGGAACCATGGACATGGACAACAGGTGGGATTGACTTTGGGGGGAATG